>RYFJ01003288.1:0-128202 GCA_003991445.1 Oryza meyeriana var. granulata
CAAAAAAAGCAGACGCGATAGTAGAATTGACATAACCATAGAGCTTTGTATACTATTGAAAAAAGAACAGTTACAGCACCCATGTTGGATATAGATTGCGGAGAAGATCACAGGGAAATTGATTATTTTGCGTTAGGGTCATTCGGGGAAGAGAATTTGGAGTTGAACTTGAGTCCTAGAATAAGAGAGAGCTCGTCTATTGTGGGGATCATCACACGGGATAGAAGTCAAAATGTGATGAATTTCTACTGGCGGAACTATAATCATCTTTGTGTTTGTTATAACACGTATCATGTTTGTTGAGAGATGGCGTGTGCTCATATAAGCTGCAGCTTGTATTTCTTTCATTAGTGAGGAACATTTGAATTAGTTTGTATCACTGAATCTTCAGTGTTGCACATAACCATCAACCAATTTCATTGCAATGGAGTAATCATGTCGATAGTGTTTCCAGTCGCTTTCCAAATTTAAGAGCTAATCGAAACATAATCAGCAATTGAGACCTATGTTACCGCTAAATACGTTTCGATCACTTCTTATATTTTTCACACAAATAAGACTCACTGATTAGCATCAAGTTATTTGTGCACTTGTCCCACACGCATAACAGAGAACTTCGTTAATCGCACCGAAATACAATAACTTTCCTCAAATGGCAAAGAAAATTATAATATCTTAAGAGATATCAAGTGTTCACGCTTTGCTTTGGTCATTGCAGCTCATCCCAATAATAGGCATGCCTAGAGTATCTTGTGCCACTTTGCTCTGTTGAAGTTGCCTCGCTATTGTGGCAAGCTAATAGGGATTTGTGAACCTCGGTGTGCGGTGTGTCTTCCAGCAAATCCGGGTTGATATTGCGGATGTCAGACAGCTTGATGGCTATTAAAAGCCACCAGGTCATGGATTCGCACTCTAGAAGAAATGCTTGTATAGGAATGTCTTTCTGTGCGCATTATCATGGCCGATCATTGAAGAAATAACCAAATAGGACTCTTCATAATAGTTATATAAAACGAATGATATTAATTCACTTATCAATCTTTCAAGCTATCACTGCAGCACGTAGTTACATTAGAGATGTATAATAGCTCTACATGTTTTCGGTATATTTATTACGTTAAGTTCTCTCTGACTTTGTCATTATGTCGTTCAGGAAATATTTACTGATTGACTAACAATACTACATCAGAAAACTCTATAATTGGTAAATAGATGATAAATTTATAAAAGAAGATAATCATCATATAAAATTACTTCATCAATCTACAGAAGGCATACTCTTGATATTTCTTCCCATGGATGAAGCTAATATCGTAGGTTATAAAGCTTCGAAATAAAAGGATATACGATGATGCGTAGACCACACCAAATAAATCAAAGAAATAATCATTGATCACACTGCACTAGACAAATAGCATCTTGATAGCTAATTGAATATTTCTCTCATCATTAATGTATAAAGTATAAAAAAGAGAAAATTGACAGGTTCAAAAAGTAGAAATATTTGGCAGTTGACTATAATTGTCACAAGGTGAATCTATCGTTCTGTAGTGGTAAATGGTTGTTGTTAGCTCTATGAATTAATTCTCAATCGAACTGGATTCTACTCGATGCCCAGGATTCCAAACAAAACACTTTTTTTATTTGTACTCAGACTGTAGGGTGTGATGATTATGGATTTGCAAGATACAGATAATTATCCACCATATAATGTTTGCAAGACATTGTATGTGGATAAGGAGAAGAATGGTACAAGAAACAGCAATTAAAACATACTACAACTAAGCTATACTAGCTGGATAACCTTTAACATTTACGTACTAAATAGCCAAGCACATAGATTCTGTATAACAACATTTCTGAGGAATATAAGAAGTCAAACTCGCAATCATTTTATCAAATAGTAATCCAATGCACTATGTTTAGATAAAACATTTACAGATAGTCATAATTTTGTAAATATAAAAAATGACAGGTCCATTAATATAACAGCATAACTAAAATACTTAATCTCTTCTATATAAAACAATAGATGTACTAGAGGCAAAAAAACTACTAATATAATCTCAAAGAATGTATACAAAACTAATACATAAATAGAATTAACGTATGTATCGATGGTTAGAGCAACAATAAATCGGAGAGAGGCCGTTGCTTTCAAACTTTCTTGCTAACTTATCACAGTATCTTAAAGCCACACACATATATAGCAATAGAACTTGAAAAATTGCAAATAGACGGAAAAAAAACTTATAACATGACTCGCATTTGATTTTACTTGTATGTAACTCATCTTTAGCATAATGAATCCAATCCTCACTATCATAGTATGTGAAAAAGGTTAGAAGTATAGAACACCAAGTATTATATCTTACTCTCACTCTAATTGAGCCACAAAAAGGAATCTTTACATTTCACGGTGCTCCAAGAGTGGTAATTTGTGAGGAGCACTTTCCTGGCCACTTGAATAATTCACAGACAGTTCCCGCTTTTTACATCCAGTACTCCATACATCGGCATTTCGCAGGATCAATAATATTCTAGCAAAAGAGAAGGCAGTATTGTTATCAAAGTAATTTGAATCAAGTAGCAGTATAATCAAAATCAAGATACGGACTGAGACACGCCAAAGAACATTAGATTCCATTCATATTTAAATGGCATGTCAAAAGGCTAGATCTCAAGTCAGAATATGCAAGAGTTAGTTCATTAGGTCGAAGAGAGAAATTATTTATTTGATCAGGCGTTAGACATTATTCTTATTTTAAACCATTAAAGAAGAAGTATCAGGGTAAAAACAATTATATAATGATGCTCAAGGAAAGTAAATACTGCGACAAAAGATTTACAAGAGATGATATAATATTTACACATATGCCATAACGCACACGACAAGCAACTACTGTATATTAGTTACTTTGATTGAACTACTAGTGATTAGCATATTGAATTTAACCAGGCTAGATGTAAATTAATCGATGATAACACATTGCAAACAGGAGAAGTCTTAAAAGAAAAAGATGCATATATTAGTCAATATCAGAATAAATGCTGTCCGTAAATGTAATATAGTAATATGGGTTAATGTCAGCACAGAAAATGGACGATAATGATTGCAACAAGGTGCTACATCTTACAATAGGTTCATCACGAACCCTGCAAGTAGCTGGCACCGAATTTGTACGAAGTCCGAACGTGTCTACACGACTGTCTTAAGACAAGCAGAACTAAAAATACAGGACACTTTGCTAAATTATTATCCAAGAACCATGTTTGAATTGCAGGAAGTCTAGGAATGTCTATGGCTAGATAACTTTCTTTTAAGCGATTACTGAGTATAGATAAGTTGAGACAAACTGAATTATCTTTACTCTGACAATTATATTTGAATGAGGCTAGATCTAAGATTTTTTCTAAAGCTAGTATAGGGATCAAATTGCCACCTATCAACGAGGTGTATTGACTAAAAAAAAAATCTGCTAGTCCGCAATGAAGGATTATTTGTTGTGATTTAAACCGCTTTGATGAGACAAGGCTTTTTATTGGTATTAACACATTCTGTATTCTTTATAGATTCAGATTACATTAAACTCTTAGGTAATGAAGAATAAGAATCAAGGTAGATGTGGGGGATGATTAATAGCATTTGATATTAGTATAAATAAAGTTACAACAACACGCATAAAGAATTTTAGTGACATAAATGTGGATATCAGGGTAGTAGGTACAGTTGTTAGAAAAAAAGGCCAACAAAACTTACTATCTATTTGAATAGTTCAAACTAAACATTTTTCGTCTTATGTTATTTAGATTGAAATAAAACCAGGAACCCTATCATTAGCTAAGTATTGATACCTGATCCACAGATGGAGTACCACTGTAACCTAATTCCACAAACACACAATTACAATACCATACAAACATCATTATCCATTAATAAAATAAAATGAGAATCAGAGGAAATTAGCTCTTATACAGTCTAGATTTGTATCTGAAGCAGTAACAAAACGAGGAAGATGAGAACTAAAACCTTAGATACTGATCATGACATTCCATTTTGAAATATAAAACCAAAAAAAGGGACGTTAAGAATTTTATATCATGCTATAAGCAAAAGATCTCACTTATATACCAAAAAAAGCAACATAGACGAGGAGATATGAAGAATGATTACGAAGAAAAGATCACTTACTGCGGGTGTCACTCTCATAAAGAGATAAGATGAACAACTCTAGTATGAGTTAATGTAAATCTTAATACGTCTTATAAGGTGCCACACGAAAAAAATTTTTATATCAAGCAAGCAATCAATTTCAGAACTCATGATAAGCATGAGCTGTGCGCGTTGGATATGATGCCATTCTTCTAACAAAATTTTATATATGACATGCAATGAACAAAGTAACTTTCTCGCCACTTAATTTATTGTTAAGAGAAGGGTTAGAGAGTGCAAGGGGTTCAATACCCACAGGTTTCCATGTTTGATGTAACTCAAGCTTCTAAGTCATTCTAAACCCAAAGGCCAGCCGATTGTATTAAGATAATTGGGAGAATAAAGAAAATTATCAGAGATGGTCATAATGTTCCTTATTATTTTCCTATCTGCCAGCCTGATAAGTCCCGTTGACGGACTAATGCCAATGTTTTCTTGTTTGTCTGAGATTTTTTTTAGAAGATCCATTCCTGCTTTGCATTATGCTTATTTAGTCACATTAAGGTGTGGAGAAATTTGAAGGCAAAGGACTAAAATTATGCTTGAAATCAGATTACCATTTTGGATTCAGGAATTTGGACTGTATATTCTTATGAAGATGCATTATTCAAAAACCACAGTAATAACCGATAAGAACTTAAGTGGAACAATGAGGAGAAAAAAAATCTAAAGGGATACTGGATAAGTGACTTATATGTTCATATTTATCTCTGACAACTTCATATGATTAACAAGAGCATATAGCACAACATCCTCAGATCTTTGTATATGCATGCTTCTTGCTGAAAGTGCATCTAACTCTAAGTGTTTTTTTGGTGGATTAATGATAAGCGGTTTAAGGGATTAATGAGTTTTCGAGAATTGTGCAGAAAATTAGTCCAGGTTGTTGGTGTGGTGCATGGAGACCCACAAAAAACATGACGCAAAATGACGAAGACGACTCGGAGTTTATTTTAAATTCTTTTGAATTTTCTTTTGAGTCGAAGAAAAACCGTACTATCAAGAAGGTTACAAACCAGTGTTCCAAGACCATTCAAGTGCTTAAGATCCAAATAGATGAGAGTCCATTATTTGGCATAACACATAACTTGGGGATGGGCTAGTTTCAGTGTTAGGGTGGAGGTTTTCTACCCATAGGGTCGGAGGCTCTCGACCAACTTCTCGACCAGAGACTAAGTGTTGGACCGAAGGTTTCTAAACCCCTAGGGCGGAACCTCCTGGCAAAATCTGTGAGTACAGCTAAGTGATGTAAGCCATTGCTATAAAGCAAACTTTGTTTCTAGCCGTTTTGTGAGGCTATACCACTTCATTCCAACTGTCTTCTAGCTCTCCTATGGTCCTTTGAGTTCTCCCAACTAGTTTAAGTAATCCTTTGTGATTCTTGTGAGGATCTAGTGGGAATTGAGTGAATTTTATTGAGAGAAGGCCAAAGGATCTTGTGCACTTGAGGAAGTGTTAAGCAATTTTGGTATGGCTCTTTGTTAGATTCGGTTAAGGAATAAACCACAGCGACTGGCGAAGTTGAAATCCAGAGAAACCGAGTTTGGGAAGGGATCGTGAAGACACAGCATGGCAGTTAATTACCCATGTATGATCTATTAATTATTAGAGCATCTCCAGCAATAGGCCCTATTTTAGAGCCTCAAAAGAATGTTAACATGGGGCTGCCCCTATTTCCTTTGGACCCCCAAATGCTCTGAACTCCAGCAACATCCCCATTTCTAGCCCCTATTTCTTTTTCTATTATTTTTTTTATCGTAGACTATATGTATATGCCTAGTTTGACATTATATTAAAACATAAATATGCAGCAGACACAGCAGCAACAGGATGCTCTTCACTTAAGCAGCAGGGCACAGGAGGCCGCAGGGCCGGTCGGCGAGGCAGGAGGCCGGCGAGGCAAGGGGCGGGGCGCGGTGGCGCGGGAGGCCGGCGGGCTGGGCGGCGGCAGCGGCATGCCGAGGTCGGCGAGGCAGGAGGCCGCCTGGCCGGCGGCACGGCAGCGGTCGGCGAGGCAGGGGGTGGCACGGGAGGTCGGCGAGGCAGGGCGGCGGCGCGGGGGCCGCCGGGCCGGGCTGCGCAGCAGGAGGTCAGCAAGGAAGGAGGCCGGCGCGGGAGGTCGGCGAGGCAGGGGCAGCGGGGGCGGCGGCGCGGGAGGCCGCCGGCGGGCGCGGCGGCAGGAGGCCGGCGAGGCAGGAGGCCGGCGAGGGCAGGGCGGTGGCGCGGCGTGCCGAGGTCGGCGAGGCAGGAGGCCGCCAGGCCGGGCGGCGCGGCAGGAGGTCGGCGAGGCAGGAGGGCGGCGCGGGAGGTCGGCCGAGGCAGGGCGGCGGCGCGGGAGGCCGCCGGCCGGGCTGCACAGCAGGAGGTCAGCGAGGGAGGAGGGCGGCGCGGGAGGTCGGCGAGGCAGGGCAGCGGGAGAGGCGGCGCGAGAGGCCGCCGGGCCGGGCGGCGCGGCAGGAGGCCAGCGAGGCAGGAGGCCGGCGAGGCAGGGCGGCGGCGCGGCGTGCCGAGGTCGGCGAGGCAGGAGGCCGCCAGGCCGGGCGGCGCGGCAGGAGGTCGGCGAGGCAGGAGGCCGGCGTGGGACGTCGGCGAGGCAGGAGGCCGCCGCCGGCGAGCCGGGCGGCTCTGGATGTCGACGGGCACGGGGCACGGTGGGCTCGAGGAATTGTCGTACGCACTAAAAAAACGTCGATAGGGGCTGTGGTATAGAGTCCCCAGGACGGGGGGCTTGGGGGCTGAATTTGGGGGCCTCCTCATTTTAGGGGCTCTATTAGGGTCCCTGCTGGACCTAAAATTTTTATCTTACTACCTAAAAACTGTTTGGGGGCTGAGTTTGAGATCCCTGCTGGAGATGCTCTTAGGTAATATTAATATTTTATCTTTAGGAAACTTGATTTCGTGTCCGATCGGGTCTTGTTAGTATTTTCCTTCTGTAGTTAGGAAATCGTGTGCCGTGTCCAATAAGGACTTGTATCAACTCGGGGTATAAATACGTATGCCCGGGTACTTTGTAAGGATATCTCAATCACACAGATCAACACAACTTTGGCGCATCGCCACCCTTTTGACAAGTTCTTGCTTCTCGAGCCGGGCTGCATCGGTTAAGTTCGACCTCCTGCGAGAGGGTAAGTCTCGTCACCCCGGCTATCGTATCGGCTAGGACTTCCTCGGTTAAGTCCGATATTCTAGTCGATCTACGGTAATCGGCTTACCACGATATATCTATTCTGTCTACGGCTGCATCAGTTAAGTTTGATCTCTTAGGCCGATTAGGTATATCACATCACGCGTGCATAGATTTATCGGCTTACTGGGTGTAGTTTATTGTCAGTTTGTGCTGCATCGGTTAGATCCGACCTACTAAAATGCTAGTGATAAATTATTTCTACTAGGACGATAGATTTCATGCAAGCGTCTTATCGGGATGTATAGCCGATAAGTTATCATATAGTACATCACAATTGCATTAGATCTATCGGCTGATTGAGGTTCTGTTATTATCCTCGGTCTGTGCTGCATCGGTTAGGTCCGACATACTAGACTGGTGGTAATAATTTTATCTTGTTAAGCCGATGGGTGTTTGTGCAATGTTTTATTGGAGTGCCTAGCCGATAAGTTATTTGGTATTAAATACAGCCGATTACATTATCTTTATTTTATGTATTTACACTATCATCGGCTTTCCGGCCGATACATATGTGCTATTAGCAATCGGCTAGTTTACTATTTCGTTATCATTAACTTTATCGCAGTAATCTTTTATGCCATCATCGGCTTCCAGTCGATGTATAAGTGCTACGGTCCATATCGGCTATCGGCCGATAAAACGAGTCCAAATCGGCTTCCAGCCGATTGGCTCACTAATCTAATATTTTCTATCCCCTTGTCAATTGCAGGGTCAAATTGACTGGCACGCCTACGAACCTCAAAATTTAGGACCTGCACTGGAGTTAAGCAGACCTCCTAGGCCTTCGCGTGTCTCCAGATGCCGAACCAGATCATCGGCTCGTTCCCGATGCTGCTGGTGATTTTCGGCGTCAACACGTTTTTGGCACGCCTGGTGGGACGCGAAATTTCCACTTGGCCGGAAAAGAGATCAAGATAGACAATGTGATTTCGGTCAGCATGGAAGATCTAACTGACGAGCAGAAGCAGCAAGTCGAGCAAAACATGGCCAATTTTCAGAAACTTTTGCTTGGAATCTTTTTGGCATGACACGACAAGGGCTGATTCAGAAGACGCAATTTCCAAAACCAGTTCTGTTCAGAGAATTAGCCGTACACCACAGAAAGTCCAGTAAAACCCTTGCAAGAGATGGTGAATGAAGCAGTGCATCACGCGCTCATCAATCAATCGGGGATATTGGTGAATACGCTGCATAACCTCATCAAGAAGGCGGTGGATGGATCAATTGCTCAAGAGCCTACTCGAGGTCCTGTTTACCTCCCACCAAAAGTAGAGCCGAATCAAGTTGCTTATGGCGCTAGAAAAGATATACCGGAAAATTTGTTTTCGCGGAATCAGGCTAGGGGGCAACAAGATATTCCTGCGGGATATCATCAAATGGCTTATTATGGGGGATATCAGCAAAATTATCCAGGAGGTATTGCCGATTCAGATAATTATCAGAGAGAATATCCTAGGTAGAATCGGCTACCAACCCCACCTATACAGTATCAACAGGAAAACCCAAGGGAGGAGGATCTATCGACAAGGGTTGCAGAGATAGTAAGGGAACAGTTTGGGATAAAGCAAAAGAGCAAACATTTATGTATCGGCATCCATATCCCGAGTGGTTTGACAGAGTTCCATTGCCACACCGATATAGAGTCCCAGATTTTTCTAAGTTCTCAGGACAAGACAACATATCTACAGTTGAGCATATTAGCTGATTCTTGGCACAGTGTGGAGAGGCATCGGCTGAGGAGGCTCTAAGGGTTAGATTTTTTCCCTTGTCATTATCCGGATCAGCTTTTACGTGGTTCTCCTCGTTACCACCGAATTCAGTTCGGGGGTGGGCCGATTTAGAAAAACAATTTCACAAGTACTTCTTCGCTGGAATCCATGAGATGAGGCTGACAGATTTAACATCGGTTAGGCAAAGACCAGACGAAACGGTACCAGAATATATCCAGCGGTTTCGGGACATTAGAAACCGATGTTACAGTTTGAATCTGAGTGACGGACATCTAGCCAATTTGGCTTTCCATGGTCTCTTAGCGCCAATTAAAGAGAGGTTTTCATCGCAGGAGTTCGAAAGTCTGGCGCACCTGGTACAGAAGGTATCGGCTCATGAAAGCCGATTTCAAGAGGCAAAAAAGGATAAATTTCAGAGAAGGGTTGCTTAGGTGCAGGTTTATTCATCGGACTCAGATGATGAAGGATCCGATGTTGAAGTTGGATTGGCGGAATGGGCTAGAAATAAAAAATCAGTATCATGCCCGTGGGTGAAGGATATCGGCAAGGAGGAGCGATATGACTTTGACATCAATAAAGCCGATAAAATCTTCGATCTACTGCTGCAAGAAAAACAGATACAGCTTCCGCCAAATCATATAATCCCATCAGCCAAAGAACTGAAGAAGAAAAGATAC
Organism: Oryza meyeriana var. granulata; assembly: GCA_003991445.1. Taxonomy (NCBI): domain Eukaryota; kingdom Viridiplantae; phylum Streptophyta; class Magnoliopsida; order Poales; family Poaceae; genus Oryza; species Oryza meyeriana. Next base: position 9,808 of record RYFJ01003288.1, read on the forward strand.
TACAAGTGGCATAACACGATATCGCACCACACCAATGAGTGCAAAGTTTTTCGGCAACAAATTCAATCGGCTGTCGAGCAGGGAAGGATCAAATTTGAAGACAAGAAGCCGATGAAAATTGATGGGCATCCATTCCCTGTGAACATGGTTTATGCGGGATCATCAGCAAATCAAGCTGATGAAGGAAGGTATCGAGAATATAGAAGATCTAGAATTACTTCATCACAGCTGATAGATAAATATTCCAGGCGAGAAGAAGAACAATGGGCTTCGTCATACTAGGAGAGATACAATCCACATTGGGATTGCCCGTTCTTTCAATTTTGCGGGAGCGGGGATAAGATTGCCATTAATCAGAGATTGTCCCGAATGTAATACTACAAGATCCCAGAATTTTGAGCATGGAAGATTTGCGGGAGATCGGCCAATTGAAAGACGAGCGTCGGTACACAGCCGGTTGGGGCCGATCCATCAAGAATTTTTTGAAGAAAATGATGAAGAGGAATTGTATGAAAAACAACAAATCCAAAATCCTCAGTGGTGTCCGAGTGGAGTATTTACAAAGAGTTAGAAAAGAAGGGCACAGCGGCTACGGCACCAGAGCAACAGGAGAAACGGCAAGATCACAGGGAAGCCGATCATCGTCACAAGAGGACCAAGCGGGTATGGCGCGTGAAGAAAAGTGACGATGAGGTTGATCCATCGGCTCCAGTAAACATGGTCTTCTTTTTGCCTCGGGAATATAAAGCATTTTCATCTGATGAGGAAGACAATGAGGAGGTCCTTGCTCAGTTGACGCTGCAACCCGATCAGGCTGTATTTGATAAACCTGAAGAATCAAAGCATCGGCATTTGAAACCGTTATATATCAAGGGTTATGTGGACGGGAAGCCAATGACGAAGATGCTAGTTGATGGGGGAGCAGCTGGTAATTTAATGCCGTATGCTACGTATCGAAAGCTTGGGAAAACCGCTGAAGATTTGATCAAGACAAATATGGTGTTAAAAGATTTCGGCGGGAATCCATCGGAGACGAAAGGCATGCTAAACGTAGAATTAACAGTGGGGAACAAGACATTACCTATCACGTTTTTTGTCATCGATGGAAAAGGATCGTATAGTCTATTCCTTGGCAGGGATTGGACTCATGTAAACTGTTGCGTGCCCTCGACGATGCATCAGATTCTGATACAGTGGCAAGGAGATCAAGTGGAGGTAATCCTAGCAGATCAATCGACCAACATTGCAATGACCGATTTGCTAGTATGGGAGGCTGATGGTGTTGAGTGTTTGTTTGGGAAAGTATGGGAAGGGGATTATCTTAATATCACCAGTCAAGGGATACAACCGATTCGGCAAGTCGGCTCAGAATTGTTACTCTGATGGGCACTATTGAAGACTCCGAAGGAAAGTTGGGACAAGGATGTACGTCGGCCGATGATTTGGAGGAGATTGATATGAACAGGAGATAGGCCAAGGCGACGTACATAAGTAAAAATTGAGCTCTGAGTTTCGAGAAGAATTAATAAAATTATTGAAAGAGTATCAGGATTGTTTTGCTTGGGAATATCATGAAATGCCAGGATTGAGCCGATCAATTGTTAAACATCGGCTTCCTATTAAACCAGGATATCGGCCGTTTAAACAGGCTCCAAGGAGGTTTAAGGCGGAGTTGTATGAGCCAATCAAAGCAGAAATCACGAGGTTATACGATGCAAAGTTCATAAGGTCGTGCCGATATGCTGAATGGGTTTCTAATATCGTCCCGGTGGAAAAGAAATATGGAAAATTGAGAATATGTATTGATTTCCGGGATTTGAATAAGGCTACCCCCAAGGATGAGTACCCAATGCCGATAGCGGATTTGTTGGTGGATGCAGCATCAGGTCACAGGATAATTAGCTTCATGGATGGCAATGTAGGATACAATCAATTTTTTATGGCAGAGGAGGATATACATAAGACTGCGTTTCGATGTCCTGGAGCTATCGGCCTATATGAGTGGGTAGTAATGACGTTTGGATTGAAAAGTGCCGGTGCGACATATCAGAGGGCGATGAATTATATATTTCATGATCTTATCGGCTTATTAGTGGAAATTTATATTGACGATGTGGTGGTTAAATCCAAGAGTGATGAAAGCCATATAGCCGATTTGCGAAAGGTGCTGGAAAGGGCAAAGAAATATGGATTAAGGATGAATCCCAATAAATGCGCTTTTGGTGTATCAGCTGGGCAGTTTTTAGGGTTTATGGTTCATGAGCGAGGAATTGAAGTTAGTCAACGGAGCATCAGAGCCACCAAGTAATAAGACGGAACTACAGTCATTGATCGGCAAGATTAATTTTGTAAGAAGATTCATATCAAATTTGTCAGGAAGGATTGAGCCTTTTACTCCATTGTTGAAGTTGAAAGCCAATCAAGAGTTCGTGTGGGGGGTAGAACAGCAGAAGGCGTTTGATGGAATTAAGAGTTATTTAAGTTCTCCTCCTGTTTTGATTCTACCGCAGAGAGGAGTGCCATTCAAGTTATATTTATCGGCCGATGAAAAATCCATCGGATCTATTTTGGTGTAGGAATTTGAAGGCAAGGAGCGAGTTGTGTTTTATCTGAGCAGAAGACTTTTGGATGCTGAAACAAGATATCCTGCGGTGGAAAAGTTATGCCTTTATTTATATTTCTCGTGTACAAAGTTAAGGCATTACATCCTATCGGCTGAGTGTACAGTGATTTGCAAGGCCGATGTGGTAAAGTACATGTTGTTGGCTCCAGTTTTGAAAGGGCGAGTTGGTAAATGGATTTTTGCGTTGACGAAGTTTGACTTGAAGTATGAATCGACTAAAGCAATCAAGGGACAGGCGGTGGCTGATTTCATTGTGCAACACAGAGGGGTTCATGAAGATTATGTGGAGCCGATCCCATGGACTTTGTTTTTTGATGGATCGGTTTGCAAGCATGGATCTGGCATCGGATTGGTCATTGTATCGCCTCGGGTGGCAAGTTTTGAGTTTGCCTTTATAATTAAGCCTTATCGGACCAATAATCAGGCAAAATACGAGGTAGTGCTGAAAGGACTTCAACTTTTAAAGGAAATCGGGGCCGATATCATATAGATCGTTGGAGATTCTTTATTAGTGATCAAGCAGTTATCTGGGGAGTATGAATGTAGGGATGATATTTTGAGATCGTATTATGAAGAATGCAGAGATTTGTTGAAGGATTTCAGGATGGTATCGTTGGATCATATTCCTAGAGAACAAAACTTAGAAGCTAATGATCTTGCGCAGATTGCTTCGGGTTATCGGCTGAATAGACAGATTGAGGTGGAAATAGCCGATATTGGTATTCAGGATAGAGCCGATGATTGGAGACAGGAAATAGTTGATTATTTACAAAATCCATCGCAATTGGTTTCCAGGAAACTTCGATATAAAGCTACTAAGTATGTGTTGCTTGATGGAGAGTTGTATTATCGGACTTTTGAAGGGGTTCTGTTGAAATGCCTGAATTTAGAAGAAGCCAAGGTGGTTATGTGCGAAGTGCATGAGGGTATTTGTGGAACTCATCAATCGGCTCATAAGATGAAGTGGATATTGAGAAGAGTAGGATATTTTTGGTCGACGATGTTGGAAGATTGCTTCAAATATTATAAAGGATGTCAAGATTGTCAGAAATTTGGAAATGTACAGCGAGCACCAGCATCGGCTATGAATCTTATCATCAAACCGTGGCCATTCAGAGGATGGGGAATTGATATGATCGGCCAGGTTTATCCTCCATCAAGTAAGGGACATAAATTCATATTGGCAGCAACAGATTATTTTACAAAGTGGGTGGAAGCAGTTCCATTGAAGAAAGTCACGTCCAAGGATGCGATTGAGTTTGTAAAAGAGCATATAATTTATCGGTTTGGAATTCCTCAGACGATAACCACCGATCAGGGATCTATTTTCGTGTCCGATGAGTTTCAATAGTTTGCTGCCAGTATGGGAATTAAGTTATTGAATTCATCAACTTATTATGCTCAAGCCAATGGACAGGTAGAAGCTTTGAATAAGAGTTTAATTAAGTTAATTAAGCGGAAGATTGATGAACAGCCGCGGAGGTGGCATACTACGTTAGCCGATTCGCTATGGGCCTATCGGATGGCGTGTCATGGATCTACTCGGGTACCACCATACCAATTAGTATATGGGCAGCAGTTTTGCCTTGGGAGACTAACATCGGCTCTAGGAGAATTTCTTTGCAAAATCAATTGACAGCCGATGATTATTATAACTTGATGACAGATGAACTCGAGGATTTGGCTCAGAATCGGTTAAGGGCACTGGAAAGGATCAAGGAAAATAAAGCTAGGGTTGCTAGGCATTATAAGAAAAAGATGGTGAGTAAATCGTTTGCTGAGGGGGATCTTGTATGAAAATTGATTTTGCCGATCGGATCCAGAGATAGTAGGTTCAAAAAATGGTCACCTAATTGGGAGGGGCCCTATCGGATTAATCATTGTGTACCTGGCAATGCCTATGTATTGGAAGATCTTGAGGGGACAGAGTTTGCTAAAGCACTTAATGGGAAATATCTCAAGAAGTACTATCCTAACGTTTAGATCAACTCTTGAATCGGTTAGATACAACCGATTTCTAAGTAGTTCAGAGCAAGAGCCGGTGTTTTTACATCGCCTAAAGATAGCCGATATCAATTGATATCGCCTTTAGATCAAACAAATAAAATATTATCAAGCGAAGATGGAGTATGGTGGATAAATAACAGAGTTGATTAAGATATTACAGCAAAAGGTCAATTGGCATGTTTCAGAGAATTAGCAGGTATCAATGTTAAGATTTACAAGAATTTTTGGATTGTTTCGATCGCGCGCAGGCGGATCTGGTCAATCTCACCAATGGCATGGATGTCTTCTTCATCGGAGCCCGGGATAGTTTTCAAGTTTTTGCGCCGATGAACGACTTGACGCACTGCCGCTGCAACTTTGGCTTCTTGGTTTTGTATGGCTTGTGGTAGGCCGATAAGCTGGGATTCTGTTGCTTCGATGTCCTTGTGGATTCTTTCAAGTTCTGCTAGCAGATCGGCTTCCCTTTTCTTCAGTTGGTCTAGCTTGGATTGGAATTCTTGAGGGGCAGTTGCCATATCGTCGAGCTTCTTCTTTTCTGTCTGAGCTAACAGCCGATCGTTTTGGATGCCTTGGACCATCTCCTGTTGATTAGCACGATCGGCTATGCGCTGCCTGAGCTTGATGAGTTGGAATTTGTGGGATTCCAGATATGCTACAGGAGTCAATGAGTCGATGAGCTCTTCGGGCAAATGATGCTCAATTTCTGTAAATCTTGCCCGAATTGGCCCGCAGTCTTCCACCAGAGCGTCGATCGGGTTTTCTAGCAGACAGATAATATTCATCAGGTATTCGCGCACGTCGGCTGAAAAAGATGGTTTGGTTACTGCGCTGGTGGCTATTTCTTCATCTGCCTCCAAGTACTTGCCGATGTCAAAGGAAAACAGGTCGGCCAAGGACTGCAAATTGACATCGGTAAAAAGATCAGCAAAGAGTTAGAACGAAATATGGATGTGAAGAGATTACCTGAGGCAAGACATCGGCAGCTTGAGTGACATCGGCATCGAGTCGATAAGTGGGTTGTTCTTCAGGATGGCTGATGCCTGGCGGTGAAGTAGTAAGAACGGCCTCAACAGCTTGAGGGCTGGGTGCTGGAGTCGCAACGGTTGGAAATGTCATCGGCTCGATGCTTGTAAGGGTATCAGGTATGGGTTGAGGTTCAGGAGCCGATGACTCGAGCTGAAAATAAGATCAATAAAGATGGGAAACAGAAAACAATATCAAGACTTAGCACATACCCGTGGGGATGAAGGGGCCGATGTTGTTTTGATAGCAGGTGGCGTTGTGGCCATGACATCGGCACTGGTCTTCTGTTTCTTTTGAGGAGGGCGAGATGCCAGCTTCTTGCGTTTTGGTCCTGTCGGCCGTGGCGCCCAGAGAAGAGCTGATGGAGGGGGAGCACCTTGCCCCAAGTGCGGATTGGCCGGTGGTGGTTGGTATACGATCGGCCGGCCACTGTTGCTTGTTGTCGGTGGTTCCACGTTGACAGCCTAAGAGAAAATTATAAGAGATGATCGGAGATGATGTTTAAGGCTTGTGGGAGTTACCTCTTCATCGGATTCGACGTAGTCGGCATAAAGGCGGGAGCAGTATTGGATAGCCGGTGAGTTGAACAAATGTTTTTTCCATTCTGACCACCACCGGGCAAAGAGCTTTGTGTTGGCAGTACAGGTCTTCACGCTGGTGGCGGTACCCAGAAGTAGGGATTCTATTAGAGTCCGCATCCGATCATACTCTAAAGCGCTGTTGACATTACCCCGGGCCTGAGGTTTGTCAATGAAGAATAGGCCGATTGGAAGTTGACCGAGGCCAAGCTAGCGGGAACTGACCGATGGATGGTAAAATTCATAAGATGGTTGTTGCGATCAGCCCTGGGAGAAGCCAGTCGGCAGTAGGCAAGGGGTAATAGCCGATAGAAATATGGTCTTTGACTCATCTTCGGCTAGAGCATCAAGTGGATTGAACTTGGAAGGCATCTCAAATGATGCTGCATCGTCATATGCGAACCAGAGTGTGGCCTCCCTGGTGAAACCATAATAAAACCCTTTGAACCATTGGCTGAGTCCGACGGGCGTCATTTTGCAGCCAGGGATGGCTGATGCAGCTTCGCCCATGGAGATACATTGGCGGTAGATGGGTTCCTAATCTTCTCGATGATTGGCTAGGAAGGATTGATTGAGGAAGGAAGTCCCAGGAATGGCGTTGGAGGTGTAGACGTTGAGCCATAATTGCACAAACCACCAAGGACCCCCAATATGGCCGACTAGCTGGCCGGCCGATAGCTTGACTGATACCTGATGCATCAGTCGATAAGTGGCGCCAAGAAGATATTGCCCCAAGGGGATTTGTTTTCGATCAACCAAGCATTCTACCAAACACTGCATGGTAGTTGTTGGGCCGATTGTTGCACCACCAAAAACGAACCGTTCCAACCACAGGTTCAAGAAAGCAGCATGTTCCCGATTGTCGACAGGCCCAGTCCCCTTGTTGTGGATTGATATGTACTTGGTCTAGCCGCCGATGTTCTTCGTCTAAAGCCGATGAGTAGGCTTGAATTGGAGGGTGAAGGGATTGATGTAATTTGTTGTGTTGAGGCAAGTGAGCATGGTTACATCCATCAGATTTGGTGTCATCGGCCCGTGTCCAAACATGAAGGCGTTGAGGGCGTCTGACCAAAAGTACGAAGCCGATACGAGCAAAGGTTCGTTCTTCTCCATCTCGGCCAGGGAAAGGTTGATGCAGTGGCCGATATCTGATTCCTCCCAGAGAGTTTTCTTTGCGGCCGACACTCTGATATACCAGTTCCTCCATTCGGGAAGCTTGCTAGGCCATGACCTAAAACTGTTGGTCCAATCGCTGGCTAACATGGTAGAGTTCTTGAAAGGGAGACGCTAGGTTTCGGCGTTGATGAAATCTATAGGGTCTTCGTTACCCATGGGGCCATGATAGAAGTAATTTGGATAGTCGGCAGCCGGAATCAAGATTTGGTCTCTAAGGTTCTACAGTAAATAAGAACACAATGAAGAACGGATGAAGAACATGGCAGATTGGATCTAGCTAGATTACAAAGCAGAGAAAAATCGGATAGAAGGGTTACCTCAGAGACTGCAATTGCCGATGCCATTGCGCGAGAAGAAAATGAACAGGAATCGGCGGTTGAGGAAGAGATTCGCGACGATTCGCCTGGGTTCGCTGGAGTTCGTCGAGGTCTCGAGAGAGGCGAAGAGGCTCTGGTGATGTGAAAGCATAAAAAAGGGAAGCTAGGAAGGCGAAGCGGTTTATAGAGGAATGATGACCGGGCGGGAATCGAGGCCGTTGGCACTGTTTCAAACAATTAAGGAAAGTGGGCTACCTTGGGCCGTCTTGGTGTGAAGGGGATCTAAAAGCCCAAATGAGGAAATTTCGAAGTCTTATAGAAAACTCCGAAATTGGGGGGCATTTGTTAACACCAAAATTTGGTATGGCTCTTTGTCAGATTCTGTTAAGGAATAAACCACAGACGACTGGCGGAAGTTGATCCAGAAGAAACCGTGTTTGGGAAGGGATCGTGAAGACCACAGCATGACAGTTAATTACCATATCTATTAATTAGGTAATATTAATATTTTATCTTTAGGAAACCTGATTTCGTGTCCGATCGGGTCTTGTTAGTATTTTCCTTCTGTAGTTAGGAAATCGTGTGCCGTGTCCAATAAGGACTTGTATCAACTCGGGGTATAAATACGTATGCCTGGGTACTTTGTAAGGATATCTCAATCACATAGATCAATACAACTTCGGCGCATTGCCACCCTTTTGACGGGTTCTTGCTTCTCGAGCCGGGCTGCATCGGTTAAGTTCGACCTCCTGCGAGAGGGTAAGTCTCGTCACCCCGGCTATCGTATCGGCTAGGACTTCCTCGGTTAAGTTCGATATTCTAGTCGATCTACGGTAGTCGGCTTACCACGATATATCTCTTCTATCTACGGCTGCATCAGTTAAGTTTGATCTCTTAGGCCGATTAGGTATATCACATCATGCGTGCATAGATTTATCGGCTTACTGGGTGTAGTTTATCGTCAGTTTGTGCTGCATCGGTTAGGTCCAACCTACTAAACTGCTAGCGATAAATTATTCCTGCTAGGACGATAGATTTCATGCAAGCGTCTTATCGGGATGTATAGCCGATAAGTTATCATATAGTACATCACAATTGCATTAGATCTATCGGCTCATTGAGGTTCTGTTATTATCCTCGGTCTGTGCTGCATCGGTTAGGTCCGACCTACTAGACTGGTGGTAATAATTTTATCTTGTTAAGCCGATGGGTGTTTGTGCAATGTTTTATCGGAGTGCCTAGCCGATAAGTTATCTGTTATTAAATACAACCGATTACATTATCTTTATTTTATGTATTTACACTATCATCGGTTTTCCAGCCGATACATATGTGCTATTAGCAATCGGCTAGTTTACTATTTTGTTATCATTAACTTTATCGCAGTTATCTTTTATGCCATCATCGGATTCCAGCCGATGTATAAGTGCTATAGCTCATATCGGCTATCGGCCGATGAAACGAGTCCAAATCGGCTTTCAGCCGATTGGCTCACTAATCTAATATTTTCTATCTCCTTCTCAATTACAAGGTCAAATTGACTGGCACGCCTACGAATCTCAAAATTTAGGACCTGCACTGGAGTTAAGCAGACCTCCCAGGCCTTCGCGTGTCTCCAGACGCCGAACCAGATTATCGGCTCATTCTCGACGCTGCCGGTGATTTTCAGCGTCAACAGGAGGACGCGGATTGGCTGCTTAGAGCTTATTTCTCTTGGAGGGAAACCTCCTAGATGGTTAGGCGTCACCCGCGAGCTTCCTCTTGTTGTGGATTGTCCCGAGAAAGTTTGTGAAGGTTAATCTCGCCTCCGCAAGGAAAAGAGGTAAATTCTAGTGGATACCAAGTTGATCTTCGTGGTCGCTTGGTGAGGCAAGGGGTCAATTGAGACCCGGCTCTTTGAAGCTCCTCAATGGAGACGTAGGATCTTTGTGATTTGAACTTCGGGAAAAATCTTTGTATCTCCGTTGTGTTTTCTCGTTATTGCCTTATTTTGTATCTTCCCTTGCCAGCATTTATCTCCTACCCTATTACTTGTACCACATTTGATCTCTGTCAAAATTATTCATTATTGAAGTGTCTTGGTAGAGTCAGAACTCCAGGGTCGAAACCTCTGACGTTCTTGGCCGGAACCTCGGACTAGCCCTCTCGGCCAGTCCAAGAGAGCCGGTCAGAGCCTCCTACCATTTTAGTTGGAGGTTCCTACCAGAATTTTACCGCTATATTTGGAGAATTTTTCAGGAACGCCTATTCACCCCCCTCTAGGCAACATTAATGGGCTTTGAATTGGTATCAGAGCCTAAACTCCTAAGAGGCTTAACCGCTTGGAGTTGATCCGAGGGTGTCGACCGAGAAGGTGGTTAATTCTATCGGAGGTCAAGAAGACGGAGATGGCTTGACTAGCAAGTCGGTGGAAGAAAGGGAGCTGCTTTTGACCTTGATTACAACAATTTTATCCCTCCTCCTCAGCAATTCATCTCCGTGCCTTCTGGACGCGCTCCTCATTTTGATAGGACCTTCTATAGCGCGTGGAAGCACAAGATGAAATTGCATCTAATCTCGTTGCATCCAAGTGTTTGGAAGATTGTGTGCACAGGTGTGATGGATGCTCCGGAGGAAGGAGAGGAACCTACACTGGCTCAAGAGGCTCTCATCCACCGCAATGCTCAAGCCGCAAACGTCATCTTCAACTCCTTGAGTCTCGAGGAATTCAACAAGGTGGACCAACTTGAGGAGGCCAAGGAGATTTGGGATACGCTTCAATTGGCGCATGAAGGATCCCCCGGTTTGCAAGAGTCCAAGATTGAGTTGCTTGAAGGGCAACTTGGCGGTTCGTGACGGAAGACAAGGAGACGCCGCAAGAGATGTACGATCGCATGATGGTCATTGTCAACAAAATTCGTGGTCTTGGTGGTGATGACATGACTGATCATGTGGTGGTCAAGAGGCTTCTCCGCACGATCGCCCCAAGGAATCCCACCTTGGTGACCCTCATCCGGGAGATGAAGAACTTTAAGAGACTCACCCCAAGCGACGTTCTCTCGAGGATCATCTCACATGAGCTACTAGAAGAGGAAGCCAAGGAGGTCAAGCAACTTGCCAAGAATGCCGCTATCGCCAAGAACAAGGAAGTTGCTTGAAGGCCAAGAAGGAGCAAGCCTCAAGCGACTCCGAGAGTGAGGATGAAAACTTCGCTCTTGTGGTGAGGAGGTTCAAGCACTTCCTTTGTCCAGGCGGTTTCGGCAAGGATAGGAAGAAGGATGATAAAGGAAGGAGGTAATCCAAGTGGGCGTGCTACGAATGCAAGGAGTACGGCCATTTCATCGCCGATTGCCCCAATCTCAAGAACAAGGGTGGCAAGTCCAAGTTGGTAAAGAAAAAGATCGGCGTGCTCACATTGGAGAGGAATGGTTCTCCAATGATGAGGACGATGACAAGGAAGAAGGCGATGAAGGAGGGGTTGCCATAATTACTATCAAGTCGTCGTCGAGGTTCGAGGAGCATCTTTTTGACAACTTGAGCGACGATGACCACTTTGAGCCCACTTGCCTCATGGCACAAGGGTGAAAGGTAACCTTCCCATCCAAATCTCCTTAAATTGATGATGATGATCTTAGTGATGATGATAAGGATGAGATGCTCAAGGGTTTTAGTATGCCGGCTATGTTACAATTGGCAAAGCTTATGAAGGCATTGGAGGGCAAAGAGAAGTCCCTTGAAAGGCAAGAGGACTTACTCATCCTTGAGAAGGAGAGAAACCTTACCCTAGAGGAGAACTTGGCTAAGGAGAAGGGGAGGATTGAGGAATTGACCAAAAAGCTCATTTTGGTAAATGACTCAATGGCTAACCTAAAGAGTGTAAATGAAACACTTCAAGAAAACCTTGTAAAATTGGATCAAGATCATAAGACTCTTGAAGTGCAATTTGACACTCTTTTCAATAGCACCTCCATCTCCAATGAGGCCACCAAGATCTCCAATGCCTCCACAAGCAACGGATGTGCAAAATGCTATAATTATGATTTGGATGCATATACTACTAACCTTGAAGCTTTGGAGCTGCTTAAAAAGGAGAATGAGCGGTTGAGTACCTTGATGAAGTTTGGATGTTTGAAAACATTCCAATCCAAGGATGCCCTCTACAAAACCCTCACTATCCACTCCAACAAGAACGGCTATGATCTTGGCTTCTCTCCTCATGAAAGTAGACCATCCAGAAGGACTATGGTCAATGGGAAGCAATGCCTGAAGTTTATGAAAGAAGGATGTTCGTTGCAAGCCGAAGAGGTAAAAAGTTCCTCGATCAGTCGGGAGACCGGAAGCTCCGACCATAGTGGCCGGAGGCTCCGACCCAATGGGTCGGAGGTTCCGGCCAGCTCTCTCTGGCAGACCGAGAGGTCTAGTAGGAGACCAGAAAAACTGTACCAACTGTTTTTGCTAGCCTATGTAACCTTGGCTCTTCTAATATATCCTTGACCTCAGTACTTTCCTAGATTCCATGGTTGTATTTCAGTATCAATGGCTCGAGAGAAGCATCAAAAGGCAAGACAAGATGTCTCCACCTCCGGTACCCAAAGTGATCAGGAGTCGCCTCCCAGACGGGCTGACAAGGGAAAGAGACCGGCTCATGCTAGCAGCAGCCAGAGGGCAGGCGGAGGCAAGAGGGCCACTACACAGCCTCCATCTACAAGACAGACTCGTAGCTCTGCCTTGGTGATTCGGGATTCAGATGCACCACCACCACCAAGGCGTGGTGGATCTCGCAGTGGTGGCACTCGCAGCTCTGGCAGTGGAACTTTCGATAACCCAATCCGAGTGATCAAGCACAGGGCTGTCAGCACTACTTCTTTTGGCCACATTGCCAGGCAGCATTTTGATTATCTGCACGATGTGGCAAGGGGAGGAAGAGACAGGAAGCTGAACCCAGATACTCTTCCTTAGGAGTTATTAGACCCTTGCTTTGTCACTGATGTCCAGGTGAACTGGTACAACTCAGTCTTCATGAGTCGACCCAAGCCATTTATGAAAATAAAGTATATAGACTGGGAGTACATGCAGCGCCAGAAGGGGCGGATCTTCAAAGATGTGATAAAGCTTTGCCTGGACAAGGACATTGGAGGTATCATGGGCCTACAGTATGACTGGAGTGAGGAGGTGATCGGTCAGTTTTACGCGACCATGTTCTTTGAGGAGAGCCCACAGCATGAGCGTCAGATGAGATGGCGGACTTAGGGTGTGGAGTACACAGTTACTATCTCTAAGTTCGCAACCATTTTGGGGTTGGACCCTGATGATCTCAATAGGCCGAATTTGCACAGCGAGAAGACTCTGCCCATTCAGAGGACCTTGTTTCTATATGTCGATGGGACGCCCAGAAACTGCATGGGCACTACCAAGGGGCTTCTTCCTCCCTACAAGATTCTCCTGAATATGATCAGGGCAACTCTTTCTCCTAAGGCTGGCGATGCCACAGCTCTCCCCGCTCGCCACTACACTTTGCTTGCTAGGCTAAGGAGAAATCAGCCACCTGTCAGTGTCATGAAGTACATTTGGTTTGAGATCTTCAACATCGTGGTGGAGCCCAAAAGAGGATGTGCCTATGCTCCTTATATCATGAAGATGATAGAGGACGTGTCTGGACTAGTGTTTGAGAAGGAGGTGAAGCACAAGGCTTACCATCCACCAACTCCACCTGAAGTAAAGTTTCCTTCAGCTACCTCTTGGTCCGGCTCTTCTTCTCAGTTTTCCGAGTCGCCTATCAAGAAGGCACTCAAGGCCATCTTCAACATATGCACTAAGAATGCTGTGAAAATCAAGAAGATGGAGCGCCGGCAGAAGGAGATGTTGAGAGATGCCGGCAAGACAATCTCAGATGACTCTTTAGACGAGGTTTTCGAGAACTCCTTTGCTGCCTATGAGACTGCTCAGCACATCGCCAGTGGCGCAGGCCCTTCCACAAGACCTTTTGGAGATTCTGAGTCCGAGGCAGCTTCTGATGAAGACACAGAGGAGGACTCCTATCACGATGATGATAATGGGAAGGATGATGAGGAGGATGGGGACAATAGTGAGGACAATGGTGATGAGGATGATGAGCCTGTAGCAGCTTCTCCAACAGTTCAGCCTACCTTTGTGCCGGATGTTCCACCCTTCCAGCCTGGCTTCATACCTGTAGTTCCTCCTTTTCAGCCAGTCTACGACATTCCTTCCATTAATGAGAGGGATGATGATGCCACCAGTGGCAATACCGAGATTATTGCCCCTGATGATGAGACCGGCACTATAGGCAATACAACGTCCGGCGACACTGAGATCATCCCCTCCGACGATAACTAAGTCCTTTCTTCCCCTGGTTTTTCTCTCTTTTTGGTGCCTTGATGCCAAATGGCGAGAAAATTCAGAATGAAGGGGCCTCTTCTCCCTTTTGTTGGCTACTCTGTAGTATGGCCGGAACCTCCGACCATGAGGCCAGAGGTTCTGACCCCCCACTCCTGTCTCTAGGTTTCCTAGATTTCCTATTGGCTTTTGGACATGTATTGACCATATTTTGAGATGTAATGGATGTTTAATTATCATTCTAGTTCAATTTCAGTATTTAAATCTATTCTTGTGATGCCATGCAATGTGATGTGATGTTTATTTCTCATGTTTTGTGTGTTTGCCATGTCATATGCATTTTATATTCTGTTTATCATGTCACACTTTGCACCCCACGGATGAAAATAGATGAATAAGGCTTTCCATGTTTCTCAAATACTCAATATGCATATTTACTTCACTCTCACTAATATATGCATATCTCTAGGGGGAGCCAAATTCATCTACCTTCATTCAAAATCAAATTTATATATTTATTCTGTTGTAAGCTTTAACCGTATTGTCATCAATCACCAAAAAGGGGGAGATTGAAAGTGCATCTAACCCCTAAGTGGGTTTTGGTGGATTAATGACAAAGCGGTTAAGGAACTAATGAGTTTATTGAGAATTGTGCAGAGAATTAGTCCTAGGTTGCTTGGTGTGGTGCATGGAGACCCCACAAAAACATGACGCAAAACGGCGAAACGACTCAGAGTGTGGAGGCCATCGGCCCCAGGTACCTCATCACAAGCATATGGGTCACTCGGACAGAGGATAGGCCTAGCCTTGTAATCAGAGATATGATAGCACCCGGCAGACTTTGCCTTGTACGATAAGGAATATACAGTCCTAGTCGGATAGGTTATATCTCTAAAAGGAGATCCCTTGGCTGTAATCTGGCTGGGACTCCTACCTTGTACCCCTGTCCCCCAGTATATAAGGGGAGGCAGGGCGCCCCATGAGGGCAGATCAACATACATCCTCAAAGAAATACCACCACAACTGGATGTAGGGTATTACCTCACATCGAGAGCTTGAATCAGTATAAAATCTCCCCGTGTTCCTTTGCAATCCACCGAGTTTCCATTCGTCGACTAGCCCTATATTAATATTGCCGGTGTAAAACATCGACAGTTGGCGCGCCAGGTAGGGGACCGGCGAGAATTACATCCACAAGCTCGATGGATCCAACAACAAGAGTCGACGGCGACAAATTCTCCCCTGGAGACACAACAACCTTCGGAAGCCTCGACTTCATCACCGACCAAATGGGCAATCTCACCATGGCTGATGCAGACTTGATCCAACCGATCGAGGAACCAGCCGACTCCGCACCAGTCGGCCCACAAGACGCTGCAGCCACCCTTGTCAATCCGCTGCGGCGATCTACCACATGCCCGTGTCTCGGGACAACTCTCTCCTTCGGCGTCCAATTTGCGCTAGGCCTTGAGCCAGCCCGGGTCAGGCTAGGAGGGGGAGAGATCGTCAATCTCCCGTGCAGACTCGGCAATGCCTCGTATCTACATCTCACGCGGCAGACCCGATCCTGTGGGTGCCATGGGCCCCGGGTACCTCATGACAAGCATATGGGTCACTCGGATAGAGGATGGGCCTAACCTTGTAATTAGAGATATAGCTAGATTCGGTAGACTTCGCCTTGTATAGAAAGGAATATACAGTCCTAGTCGGGTGCGTTATATCTCTAAGGGGACATCTCCTAGTCGTAATCCGATGGGGACTCCTACCTTGTAACCCTGTCCCCCAGTATATAAGGGGAGGCAGGGCGCCCCATGAGGGCAGGTTGAGTTGGTTCACCAGAATCACCACCGCAAATCCTCAAAGGAATAACACCACAACTGGACGTAGGGTATTACCTCACATTGAGGGCCTGAACCAGTATAAATCTTTCTGTGTTCCTTTGCAATCCACCGAGTTTTCATCCGCCGACTAGCCCCATATATTTATTGCCGGTGTAAAACATCGACAGTTGGCGCGCCAGGTAGGGGCTTCGGCGCGATCTACATCTACAAGCTCGATGGATTCAACAACCGGAGTCGACGGCGGCAAATTCTCTCCCGAAGATACAATCTCATTCAGAAGCCCCGACTTCGCCGTCGACATGTTCGGCAATCTCACCTTGGCCGACACGGACCCGATCCAACCGGCCGAGGAACCAGCCGACTCTGCGCTAGTCGGCCCACACGACGCTGCGGCAATCTTCGACGACATGCTGCGGCGATCTCCTATACACCCGAGCCCAGGGACAACTCTTCCTTTCAGTGTTCGACTCGGACTTGGTTTCGAGCCGGCCGAGATTGGGCCGAGAAGGGAAGAGATCGTCAATTTCTCGTTCGGATTCGGTGACGCCGTGGATATCTACAATCTACATCCGACGCGGCAAACCCGATCCCCTGGAGTTCGACTCGGATACGGCCCCGAGCCGCTCGAGATCGGATCTAGGGAGGTCGGAGTTACACTCATCCCCATCAACCATCCCGACTTCGACTCGAAGTCGGACTCCGACTTCCAGTCGGACTACGACTCTAAGTCGGACAGTAGCTCGGCAAGCTTCTCTCCGCCACGAGAAATCTTCATGGCATCCAAAGGCTCTACTCCTACTCAGGAATCACGCCGACTACGCGAACAGCAAGAGGAGGAGGCCCGCCGACTGCGAGAACAACAAGAGGAAGAAGCAAGACGCCTGCACGCCCGCAACGACGATCTGCGCAGAGCCGGGCGGCCTGCTCAGCAACAAGTCCTCCAAACCCGAGTCGGCGACCACGACGTCTTCGTCACACCCCAACAGAACATCGTGGCCGCTGCAACTCTACTGGATACACTCCAGTTCGGACCTGATCACCAGGCCACCCCGACGATCGCAAGGATAAAAGCCATGCTTACAGCTGCTGCATGTCAACAACACCAACAGTCGGGTGATACCCTCATACTGACCAACCGGTCGGCATCCCCAATGGCAGTCTCGTCTACCTCAAAGCGACGCCGAGCAGCCGGCTCTAGTCGGCTGCACACGGAGTCACGCCAAACGTCACTCGGCAACCCAAACAACAACCGGCAACGTCGAAGTGACCGTCGGGACAACCGGGATCTCCGAGGCCAACTATGGCGCGATCTTCGGCAGGACACCAATGCTTGGCGCCACGAACGAGAAGAGGACGAGCAACGCCAACTGGAAGACAAGAACGAGCATTTCGGCCTCCACCACGAGCGGTTTCGCCGCCGTAGTCGGGGTCGGAGTCCTCATGAAGACGAAGGCATACCGGCCTTCACTCAAGAGCTACAGCAGGTCGACTGGCCGTCGAGTTTCAAGCCTACAGGCATCAACAAATATGATGGCAAGACCAATCCTGAGTCCTGGCTCACGGTCTACACTCTGGCGATCCGAGCAGCTGGGGGAAATCAGAAAGTCATGGCTAACTACCTCCCAGTCGCTTTAGCCGACTCAGTGAGGACATGGCTAACAGGACTTCCCAAGCAATCAATCGGCTCCTGGGGAGAACTCCGGGAACGCTTCATCGCCAACTTCCAGGGAACATACGAGAGGCCATCTTCCGAGCACGACTTATATCAGTTGCATCAAAGGAAGAACAAGTCTCTTCGTGACTTCATCAAGAGGTTCTCTGAGAAGAAAAATTCGATCCCAAACATCAAGGACGAGGTCGTCATCGCCGCCTTTTGAAAAGGAGTCAAAGACATCTCGTTCATCGACAAATTCACGCGGAAGCCTCCCAACTCTGTCAAGGCCCTATTCGACATGGCAAACAAGTACGCCGACTCAGCCCACGCTGTTGCTGAGGCCCTTGAAGATAAAAAGGCATCCTGACAGAAGAAGCGGGAGGGCACCAACGACGTGGTCCCGACTAAAGCCGGGAATCGCAAACGCAAGTCAGACGGCTTCATTGTGGCAGTCGGTCACAATCGTCTTTGACTTTCAACAACTGAAGATTATCAGAACAACAAGTGACATGCTCGGGGGTTCACGAGCTCAAACGCAGGGATGGCATCCCCACTCCGAAATACCGAACAGCTAAGTCGCTTCCTGATAAATATTTCTTCACTCGGCCTTGCCAATGCCGCTTACACCTAATAGGTGCACAAGCTGCACTCTTCTCTGTTTTTGCTCTTAAATGATTGCAAAAGTACTCAAGTAGCATAAATCCTGATCCGTGAAACTTTGCTCCATGAAAGACGAACTCAAGTCACCCAAAACGCGTGTCTGGGAAAGAGCCATTAGCCAACTCCCGACGCTAGGGGGCTATAACTAGTCGGGCAGAGTGCTTAAACGTAAGGGGTCAACTACTCGGGGAAATTAATATCAATAAGAGGAAGAACATGTATTTACATATATTGTAAAATACATTTTATTCGGGTGATTGTTTTCATCGTCAGATGCTACTCATCCGATATCTTTATATTGCAGGCCCAGCTCCGGATACGCGTGACAGGAACTCAGGGCTGCGAGCCTATCTCCTACGCTCGGGGGCTAGACAAGTCTGCCAAAATACACTCGGGATGCTCCATGAGGGCTACTTACCGAGTACTTACGCCAGTCGGGACGTCATCTCCCTCGGCTACGCTCCATGTGAGCTGACAACCGACTTCCGGCACTAGTCGGGGGTCGTATATCACTCGGCTGAATGAGGTACGCCCCATGAGGGTCACTAGCCGAATCCTATGCTAATGCAAGGTTCGGGTACCTCGCTTGGCCATAACTCTGTTGGGTAGGGTATGCCCCATGAGGGTCGCTAGCCGAATCCTATGCTAATGCAAGGTTCGGGTACCCTGCTCGGCTCTCTTGAAGTCAGAGAAGACTTACATCGTCAAAGCGCATCCGGAGTTCTCATGCACCGCGTCACACCTGAGGAGGGCAAGCAGATCCTGCGACATACCTGCTCGGGCACCTGTGGCAACCAGGATGCATCCAGAATATAAGTCGGAAAGGCTTGCGACCACCAAGATATGAGTTCCTACAGTAGCATGCTCCATGTGGGCCGCCCGCAGGCTGAGTTGAAATTATAGCGCTGGTGCTGCCAACAGGAACCGATGAGGTAAACAGATATGCTTCATGAGAGCCTTATTGCTAAACATATATGTTTGGGTATCTGTTTTATCCACCAGGTCTCGAGGATATATCCTTACAAGGATCACAAGCTGGTCTTCATTAAAATTGGGGATGCAGGTATCTTTCTCGGGTACACCTGACCACGCCATGGATTTATTTTCATAAAGTGGTACTCGGCCTACATGCGTGGCCATCAGTTGCCATGAGCAACATTATTCCCGCTGACATGACGCGGATGAGTCTAACTTTCGAGTAGTGCACTACTCGGGAGAGACTATAAATTTTTTATTCCCGCTGACATGACGCGGATGAGTCTAACTTTCGAGTAGTACACTACTCGGGAGAGACTATAAAATTCTCATTCCCGCTGACATGACGCAGATGAGTCTAACTTTCGAGTAGTACACTACTCGGGAGAGACTATAAAATTCTCATTCCCGCTGACATGATGCGGAGGAGTCTAACTTTCGAGTAACATACTACTCAGGAAAGACTATAAACATTCTTCCAGCTGACAAGCTGAAGAGTCTAACTTCCGAATGGGACGCCACTCGGGAAAGACTATAAACACCTTTTCCCGGCTGACATGATGCCGACGAGTCTAATTTTCGAGTAGTATACTACTCGGGAAAGACTATAAACCCTTCTTTCCAGCTGACATGACGCTAAAAAGTCTCATATACGAGTAGCATCCTACTCGGCAAGACTATAAACATACATCCCGACTGACATGAAGTCGAAGAGTCCTACATACGAGTAGTTCCCTGCTCGGCAAGACTATAAATTATATTCCGGTTGACATGATACCGAAGAGTCTCATGTACCAGTAGTAATCTACTCGGGAAAGACTACAAGGTTAAAGATCTTTGACTTCATGTTTAATTGTTTTCACAATTAAGCACAAAGTCGGGGGCTACACCTAATAGGTGCGCCTATTCGGCGCACACTATTCCAACATCTACATGGAGCCCTTCATAGCCTCGCTGCCAGCTGACATGAAGCAGGACTCGAGAGAAGCAGCACTCAGACAAAGAGCACTCGGGAGCAATGCACTCGGGAAGACTTCACCGTGGAGGATGAGCACTTGGCATCAGCTGTGACTCAACTATGAAGGTCTCGGGGGCTACTGTGGGTGCCATGGGCCCCGGGTACCTCATGACAAGCATATGGGCCACTCGGATAGAGGATGGGCCTAGCCTTGTAATTAGAGATATAGCTAGATTCGGCAGACTTCGCCTTGTATAGAAAGGAATATACAGTCCTAGTCGGGTGCGTTATATCTCTAAGGGGACATCTCCTAGTCGTAATCCGATGGGGACTCCTACCTTGTAACCCTGTCCCCTAGTATATAAGGGGAGGCAGGGCGCCCCATGAGGGCAGGTTGAGTTGGTTCACCAGAATCACCACCGCAAATCCTCAAAGGAATAACACCACAACTGGACGTAGCGTATTACCTCACATTGAGGGCCTGAACCAGTATAAAATCTTTCTGTGTTCCTTTGCAATCCACCAAGTTTTCATCCGCCGACTAGCCCCATATATTTATTGCCGGTGTAAAACATCGACAGATCCTCTACGGTTCAGTTTGGACATGGCTCAGAGCCACTCCAGATTGGATCTAGGGAGGTTGGAGTCGTCCTTACTCTGATCAACTACTTGGATTCCGGCTCCATGTCGGACAATGGTTTGAACACCAGTTCGGACACTAGTCTGGCGAGTTTCCTTCTGCCCCACGAAATCTTCATGGCTTCGACACCGCCACCGAAGGTGCGCCGACTACAAGAGGAGCACCAGGAGGAGACACGCCGACTACCACAATAGGAGGAGGCCGATCGCGAGGCTCGCAACGACGAGCTACGCAGGGCTAGGCGAACCGCTCAGCAGCAAATCCTCCAGACAAAAGTTGGCGACCACGACGTCTTCGTCACACCACAATAGAATGTCGTGACCGCTGCAACCCTGCTGGACACACTCCAGCTCGGGCCTGATCACTAGGCCACTCTAACTATCTCCAAGATCAAGGCGATGATTACAACTACTGCCTGTCAGTAGCACCGGTAGTCGGGCGACACACTTGTACCGACCAACCGGTTGGGTTCTCCGGCGGCAGGCTCATCTACATCAGCACGACGCCGGGCGGCCGGCTCAAGTCGGCCGCACGCAGAGTCACGGCAAACATCCCTCGGCCATCCTAACAACAACAACCAGCGGCGTCCCCAGTACAACTGCCACAACAATCAAGATCTCCGAGGACGCCTACAACGCGACCTGCGCCACAACATCAATGCTCGGCGCCACGAACGCGAAGAGGGCAAGCGCCGCCGACTGGACGACAAGCACGAGCGTTTCGGTCTCCACCACGAGCGGTTTAACCATCGCGGCAGGAGCCAGAGCCCTTCACGAAGACAAAGGCGTACCCGCTTTCACTAGGAGCTACAAGACGTCGACTGGCCGTCGGGCTTCAAGCCTATGGGAATCAAAAAGTACGACGGCAAGACTAACCCTGAGTCCTGGCTCACCGTATACACTCTGGCGATCCGAGCTACCGGAGGTGACCACAAAGCCATGGCTAACTACCTCCCGGTCACCTTGGCTGACTCAGCAAGGACATGGCTAACAGGGCTCCCGAGGCGGTCAATCGACTCCTGGGGGGAACTTCGGGAACGCTTTATAGCCAATTTCCAGGGGACTTATGAGTGACCATCTTCCGAGCACGATCTCTATCAGCTGCACCAGAGGAAGAATGAGTCCCTGCGTGAGCTCATCAAAAGGTTCTCCGAGAAGCGCAGTTCGATCCTCATGATCAAGGAGGAGGTCATCATCGCCGCCTTCCGCAAGGGAGTCAAGGACGCCCCGTTCGTTGCGAAGTTCACTCGGAAGCCACCAGCCTCTGTCCGGGCTCTCTTCGACATGGCGAATAAATACGCCGACTCGGCCAAAGCAGTCGCAGAGGCCCTCGACGAGAAGAAAGAGCCCTGGCAGAAGGACCTAGGGGTGAAAACGGGTCGGGTTCGGTCGGATCTCGTCCTTCCCATATCCTAACCCATATTTTATAATTGGAATCAGGTCGGATACAGATAATATCGAATACGAATACAAGCACGGGTAATATCGGATATAAATACAGAACGAATACGTACCAAAACGGATACGTACACTATCGGTTACGAATATTTATGTGGATACCAAGTCAAAGCAACAACTAGATATACTCCAACTAATAGCTCAATCTTTGAGTAGTTAAGTGGTTTAATGTCAAATTGGATATAAAGTACATACTACTCTAATCTGTAGGGGCATACATACCACTCTCAATTGAACACAAAATAAAAATACAATATCCAATCCAAAATTTAATAGCTTGCTAGTGTCCTGGAAGTTCAGAATCTTTTCCAAATCATCTAAGCTACCTATATGAATTAAAGAATACGACCCTATGAAACAAATAGAGAATATGAAGCAGCATTTTCTGAATATTTATATCATTTCTCTGAAATATGCATCTACCTGAAAGCATATTACCCGATCTGCAAAAAAAAGGTTCCAACAAACAGCTGCATATCCAACAAACCATATTACCCGCGGCAGCAAGAATCAGGCGACGGCGGCGGAGCGACGGGCGCGCGGCGGGGCGACGGGCCCGCGGTCAGCGAGGCGACGGGCGCCGCGGCAGCAAGATTCAGGCGACGGCCGCACGGCGGGCGACGGGTGCCGGCGCGCCGCGGCAGCAACCTTCAGGCGACGGCGGCGGGGTGGGGCGACGCGGCCAGCGAGGCGACGGGCGACGGGCCCGTGGTGGACGGCGGCAGGGCAGGGCGCCGCGGCCAGCGAGGCGATGGGCGATGGCCGCGCGGCGGGGCGACGGGTGTCGGCGCCGCCGGCAGCAACCTTCAGGCGACGGCGGCGGGGCGGGGCGACGCGGCCAGCGAGGCGACGGGTGACGGGCCCGCGGTGGACGGTGGCGGGGCAGGGCGCCGCGGCCAGCGAGACTGGCGACGGCCAACGGGCCCAGCGGCGGCGCGACGAGCACGGCGGCGCTCCGACCCTGTCCCTGTGCCTTGGCTACGCCTCTGCCTGTGGCTGTGACCGAAGTGGTGGCCTGCTACTGCTAGTGTGACTGCTGGGTCTTGGGCTGTGTGGGATATTTTTTGGCTATGCTATCCGGGTATAACCCGGATAGTTTACCGGATATTATCCGCATAATATGCCGGATACTGCCCTCCCGAACCCGATTCCGAATCCGCCATAAAATACTCGAATCCAAATCCGATATCTGCGTAAGCAACTGGATACCCGAATTTTTGACCTGAAAATGTCCCATATTAAAATGGTCGGGCGGGCGGGTGGGAAATATCCAACCCATTTTCACCCCTAGAAGGACCAAAAGGCCAAAGCCGACAACGAGCCATCACAGAATAAGTCCGGCAACCGCAAGCAGAAGTCGGACAACGAGGTGGCCAACATGGAGTGAACTCGGTAGCGGCCCCCAAGGAACAACGACTACCAGAAAGTTATGAACGGGCCTTGCCCCTTCCACCCCAAGGGCAAGCATGCGGCCAAGGACTGCTTCATGCTTAAGAAGTTTGCTTCCAAGCAGGCTTCATCATCTGGCACCGACAAGGACAAAGATAAGCCAGACTCAGGCCCGGCCGACGACTTCCAAGATCCCCAGGCCGAGCTCAACCACATCTTCGGCGGGTCGTTTGCGTATGAATCCAAGCGAAAGCAGAAGCTAATAGCACACGACGTCAACGCAGTCCCTACAGCAAACGCCCCCCAGTACTTGCGCTGGTCAGAGATGTCCATCACATTCAACCGCGCAGATCATCCCGATTGGGTTTCACACCTGGGACGTCACCCACTCGTCCTGGACCCAGTCGTCAAAAATATCAAGTTGAAGAAAGTCCTCATAGATGGAGGTAGTACGCTCAACATTCTGTTCGCCAAGACTCTGGATGAGATGAAAATTCCTCGTTTAGAACTACGGCCGAGTACAGCGCCCTTCCACGGGATAATTCCTGGCCTGTCTTCAACACCCCTCGGGTAGATAAGCTTGCCGGTCACCTTCGGCACTCGGGATAACTTCCGCACGAAATCCATCTGCTTCGAGGTCGCCGACTTCGAGACTACATACCATGCGATACTCGGACGACCGGCGCTCGCCAAATTCATGGCGATACCGCACTATACCTACATGGTGCTCAAGATGCCTGGGCCAGCCGGGGTTCTCTCCCTCCACAGTGACGTAAAGCAAGCCTTCACCTGCAACAAGGAGAGCTGCGAGTTGGCTTAATTGCAAGAGGCGGCAGTCGGACGCAACAGCATTCGACAAGCCATCACAACCGAAGTCGAGGATGACCAAGTTCCGGCGAAAAAAATAGCGAAGTCAGGAATTTCAGCGGACTCTGACACGAAGAAGATCCCCCTAGACCCTTCCGACCCCTCCAAGACTGCTCTAGTCGGGACCGGACTTGACCCCAAATAGGAAGACACGCTCGTCACCTTCCTTCAAGCCAACAACGATATCTTCGCATGGAAACCGTCCGACATGCCGGGCGTACCGAGGGAGGTGATCGAGCACGCCCTCAATGTCAAGACAAACGCCAAGCTAGTCAAGCAACGACTACGGTGCTTCGCACAGGACCAGAAGGATGCTATTCAGGAGGAGATAACAAAGCTCCTCGCAGCCAGGTTCATCAAAGAGGTCTACCACCCGGACTGGCTAGCAAACCTAGTTCTGGTCTAGAAGAAAAACGGTAAATAGCGCATGTGCGTCGACTACATAGATCTAAATAAGGTGTGCCCCAAAGATCCATTTGGTCTACCCAGAATAGATCAGGTGGTGGATTCAACCGCGGGGTGTGAATTTCTCAGCTTTCTCGACTATTACTCGGGATACCATCAAATCAGCCTGAAGGAGGAGGACTGCCTAAAGACGTCTTTCATCACGCCATTCGGCGCGTACTGCTACATCACCATGCCGTTCGGTTTGAAAAACGCTGGACCAACGTATCAACGGGCAATTCAACGGTGTCTACACACTCAGATCGGGCGCAACGTGGAAGCCTACGTTGACGACGTGGTGATCAAGACCAAGTCTAAAGAAGACCTCATCGCTGACCTGGAAGAAACCTTCCAAAATCTTCAAAGATTTAAGATGAAGTTGAACCCGAAAAAGTGCGCATTCGGTGTGCCATCCGGCAAGCTACTCGGCTTCATTATATCGCATCGCGGCATCGAGGCCAACCCGGAGAAAGTCAATGCAATCATGAACATGGCACCCCCGACTAACCAGAAGGATGTCCAGAAGCTGACAGGTTGTATGGCGGCACTCAGCCGGTTTATCTCCTGACTAGGCGAATGGGGCATGCCCTTTTTCAAGCTATTGACGAAAGCAGACAATTTCCAATGGACTCCTGAAGCCCAACAAGCCTTTGAAGACTTTAAAAAATTCCTCACATCACCACCCGTGTTGGCATCACCTATGCCCCAAGAGCCATTAATGCTATATCTGGCGGCAACTACTCAGGTAGTCAGCACGGCGCTGGTGGTCGAGCGATCCGAACCGGGTCACATACAAAAAGTTCAACGGCCAGTATACTTTGTCAGCGAGGTCCTAGCCGACTCAAAGATGAGATATCCACAGGTCCAGAAGCTACTTTATGGCCTACTCATTACTGTCCGGAACTTGGTGCACTATTTCCAATCGCATCGAGCCACGGTGGTCACATCATATCCACTCAGGGACGTCCTGCATAGCCATGAGGCCACCGGCCGAATTGGTAAATAGGCGCTCAAGTCTGATGGCGTTCGACACACTTTCAGCCACGGACAGCAATCAAATCATAAGCTCTAGCCAACTTTCAATTGGACAGAATTTCAATTGCCTAAATCAACAACGAAGCTAGAGTACTGGACAATGTACTTTGATGGTTATCTCAGGATTGGCGGCGCCGGGGCCGGCGTCATTCTGACATCCCCCACCAGCAAAAAACTGAAGTACGTTCTCCAAATCCACTTCCCGACTTCCCACAACGTCGCCGAGTACGAGGCACTTATCCACGGGCTCCGCATTGCTATATCACTCGGCATCCGTCGACTGGTTGTGCATGGAGATTCCCAACTCATGGTCAACCAAGTCATGAAAGATTGGACATGTCTCGATGACACCATGGCGGCATACTGTTAGGAGGTCAGAAAGCTGGAGAACAAGTTTGATGGGCTAGAGAAAACACATGTCCTATGACAATATAACGATGCGGCAAACGAATTGGCAAACATGGGATCCAAAAGAGAAGTGGTCCCGACTGGGATCATTGTCGAGCAACTCATGGAGCCGTCAGTCAAGAAGAAACCAGTGCCAGAGCAATCGAGAGGTGAACCTACCCCGGCCACAGACGAAGTACTGAACATATGTCACGACTGGCAGACTCCTGTTCTCAAATTCCTCCTGGACAATGAACTCCCAGAAGATCGCTGTCAAGCCGAACAAATCAAGTGTCGAAGCAAAAGTTTCCTAATAGTCGGAGAAGACCTGTACCGAAGAAGTGCATCCGGTGTCCTCATGCGCTGTGTCACCACCGAGAAGGCCAAGTAGATTCTGCAATCGATCCACTCGGGCATATGTGGCAACCACACCGTATCTAGGACGTTAGTCGGAAAGGCTTACCGGCAGGGGTTTTTCTGGCCAACAGCGGTAACAGATGCAAAAGACATTGTATGCACATGCGAGGGTTGTCAGTTCTATGCAAGACAAACGAATCTTCCAGCCCAAGAACTTCAAACTATACCAATATCTTAGCCCTTTGCAGTATGGGGGCTCGACATGGTCTGGCCTTTTAAGAAAGCACCAGGAAGGTTCACACACTTGTTCATCACAGTGGATAAATTCACGAAGTGGATTGAGGCAAAACCCGTTGCTACCATAACAGCAGCAAGAGCAAAGGACTTCATAATGAGTATATTATACCGATTTGGGGTTCCTAACCGCATCATAACGGACAACGGTACTCACTTCACGGGCGGTGTCTTTCAAGATTTCTGTGACGACTTCGGCATCAAGATTTGTTATGCATCTGTGGCACACCCGCGGAGCAATGGACAGGTTGAGCGAGCTAATGGCATGGTCTTATAAGGCATCAAGACAAGGATATTCGACCGACTACAACCATATGCGGGCCGGTGGGTACAAGAACTCCCATCCGTTCTTTGGTCTCTCAGAACCATGGTTAGTCGGCAACTGGGCAATCCTCTTTCTTTTTAGTCTACGGTGCCGAGGCTGTGCTACCAACCAAGTTAGAGTTCAGCTCTCCGTGAGTTCGGGCTTACTCAGAAGACAAACCCAACAATACCCGATTGGTCAAATTAGATCAGTTGGAAGAAGCGAGGGACATCGCAATAATCCAGTCGGCAAGGTATCTCCAAGGTCTGCGTCGTTATCACAGTCACAATGTCCGTGGCCGCACCTTTTTGGTTGGGGATCTCATCTTGAGAAAAATTCAAACCACCAAAGACAGGCATAAACTATCCCCCATATGGCAAGGGCCGTTCATTATCGTAGAAGTCACACGGCCAGGCGCCTACCGACTGAAGACCGAAGACGGTGCCCTCGTCAGCAACTCGTGGAATATAGAATAGCTACGTCCTTTCTATACCTGAGTTTTACATTCCACCATGTGTATAGTTTTTCTCTAACTCACTACGCCGCTTGTCCCAACTAAGTAGTGAGTCAGGGGATGCATGTATTATATGTGCTTTGTCAGTAATATACGAGCCTGTTTTACTTAACTTATAAAGTTTTACAATGACTTTGTCATGGTTGCCCGAGTACAGATTTCTGCGGTGAACAATTTTAATATGTTCCTATAGATTAAGTCGGCGTAGACTACATAGTCGGGTAAAACTAATGACAACTAAGTAAAAACATAGAGCTTGGCGGCATTGCACATATATTTACACATGTCCGTACAAAAATTTATATACACCGACTACATGATGGATTGTTCTTACATACCTAGGTCTCGGGTGATCACCTCTGCAGTCGGCCTCGCCTGGGCTATCAGCTCCCAACGCCTCCTCAGGTGTCGTCTCCTCGGCGAACCCCTCTTCGATGGCTTCAATATCTGCCCTGGGGTAGATTGACTTGGTCATCGCCAGGGTTTGGGCCACGCCGACAACAACATGCTCATCCAAGTACCCCTTCAAGATACCCGGTGCTTCGTTAAGGCGCGCCTGCACTTGGGAGACCATGTTGGAGCTGGTTCCCACGTAATGAGGATCCATTATGTCAAGGAGCCCTTTCACGGACTCGGCAAGGATCTCCTGTGACTCCTTGACAAGTTTTATCTCCTCTGCAAAAGCTTGAAATTGGATTTGGGCATTGGCTCTAGTAGCTACCCGGGTTCATCGACAAGTAAACTTGTTAGGCAAAGTTGCAGACAGAGTATTTTATGGATTGGTTAAGGTCGTTGTCAAAGGGAAGACTTACTTTTATAGTCGACCTCCCACTTGGCGTTGGCTCTCTCCAGTTCAACCTTCTCCTTCTTGAGCTTGGTGTTGGCCCTCTTCAAGTCGGCCACCTCTTTTTCAAGCTCGGCCTTGGCCCTCTCGGCCTCCTTCAGCTTGGCTTCCCTCTCTGTTCGAGTCTTCAACTCGGCTTCGAGGGCTGCACATCAGAATAGTCAAGTACTCAACATTGCAGTCAAGACACAACTAGGCAGTTGGGAAACAACATGGCTGGAGAAATATACTAAGGGCTCAGTCAGGAAGACATGTTCGGGGGACTTACTTCCAATCTTCTTGGCTTGGTCCCAATTTTCGTCAATGAGCTGATTAACGGCTCCCTTTAGCCAAGACTCCCTCTCCTGGCTACGCCGCTCCAATTTGTCTTTCAAGGCCCGGAGCTAGTCTAATTCTTGGAGCTGGGGGGCAAGCAAGGTCAGGACCTCGTTCATTTGCTCCAAGCGGTCGACAACCTTTTGCTCAAAGCAAGGACAGAGCAAAACAGAGGCGAGCATCAGAACATACAAACAAGGAAGATCGACAAGAGCCTATCATGGCGAAAATCATACCTGAATTCCCCGGGACGCGGCAATTGCGGTGCGAAGCAAGACTTCACGCTCCCTCTCCGCTGCAGCTTCGTCATGCACATACTTCTTTGCTATCCCATCGGGAGTCATCCAACGAAAGGTTCTCGGGAGCCAGCATGGAGGAGCTTCAAGCCTGGGGAGGTCCGGTCTTTCCAAAGACGACGACGACGACGAAGAGGATGACGACGAAGATGACGACGATGACGACGGCGACAAGGACGGCGATGGGGTCTTGGCTCTCAACTCAGTGGCCTCTGGGGCCCCGGAGGTTGGCTTAGGGGCTGGAGCGACGCGGCTGGTGTCGGTGGCCCTACAGACGGGACAACCACAGTTTATGCAGCTGAGACCGTCACCAGCTTAGCAGGTGAGCTCGGTGGCGCTGGCTCGGCTGGGGCTGGCTCGGTAATGGGGATGGCCAGGGTGGTCTCCTTGAGATCAATGTCGGCTTGCTTCCTACGTCATGGGTCAAACATCAAGACGTAACTATGCCAAACAAGATTTTCAGAAGATACAGTGCAACCTACCTCTTGGAGAACTTGAGCTTCTGTCCGGGTGATCCAGAAGTCGGCACTGGAGGGCCGCTGGTAGTCGGGCTTGATGGCATGGTAGTTGGCGGCAGCGTTTCTGTCCTGGTCGACCCCGTTCGTGGTGCGGCCGGCTGGGGTGCCCGAGTACTCAGCAGCACCATCCCTGGGCTCGATGTTGTTGAGCTTGGTAGCGCTAAACCCGACCTCGTACTCGGCGGCACCCTTCTTGTGCTCGATGTTACTAAGCCTGACGACGCTGGTCTCGGTCTGGGGCTAGACGGCCTAGGGGCTGTGCTAGTGGTGTCTCTGATCTTGAGGCTCCCAGCTGCAGCACTCGGCCTAACGACCTTCTTCTTACCCTCGTCTACAATAGGCCTCTTCCCCGCTCTTTTGGAGTCGGGCTGGGCAGCGGAAGGACTTCTTGGCCTCTTCTTCGATTTCATGGCCGACAGCATTCGGGAGTCATCATCAAACTCCTTACATATCTGCAAGCAGTTTAACAATACACATCACATATTGCAGAAGCAATCAAGAATACAAGTTTATAGGCTTTCATCGCAGATGAACAGCAAGGGTTACCTCTGGACGAGGCCGTTTTCTGCTGTAAGCCGCGACGGCGCGCTCTGCGTCTTCAGTTTCAACTACCCCATTGGAGAAATAGTTGAACAACACTTCGGTCACTCTGTACTTATCAGCCAGGTCTCAGCCTTCTCGGTCGGGATCATCTCTCCCCTGGTAATCCCAACAAAACTGTCTTCTTAGCTTCAGTGGTTGGATGCGCCGGGTCAGGAAACGCCTAGCCACCCAGGGCCTGGTCAGACCGGCTCTCTTCAGCCTATCAAGTCTTCAAGCAACTGATGCACTTGGCCTATCTCCTCAAAAGTTGGAACTAATGACCAGTTAGATGAGACCACCGAAGGCAAACCAGTAAATGCAGGTAAAGAGGGTTCCAAATTAGAACAGTAGAACCACTCCTTGTGCCAATCTTTCAAGGAGATTTTCAGAGGAAGATGAAGATATGTCTTTTTCATTTCACTTCTTAACTGAAGGGCGGCCCCCCAATCACCTAAACCTTGTTCTTGGAGGGCTGGGGCTTGATGTGGAACAAATGTCTAAAAAGATTTAAATGGAGTTCCACACCCAAGAAACACTCGCAAAGAGTCACAAATATAGAAATTTGTAAAATTGAGTTGGGATTCAGATTCACCAACTCCAATCTGTAGAAGGCGAGAAGACGGCGAAGGAAGTCAGAAGACGGAAGAAATAGACCTCAGTCGAAAAAGGAGGTGAAAACAACAGTCTCATTGGCCTGGGGCTGTGGAACTGATTCACCTTCTGTCGGACGCCAGCGGATGATATCGTGGCTTTGCAGCCACAGCGACTTCTCCAAGTGCTCTAGCTTGGACCCGCCGCAATCCAAAGTCGGCCACGCCTCATCCGACGGCCCCACACAATCCGAAGCCCTCGGCATGGTTAAGGGCAATTAAATTTGGGGGAAAAGTCACTAGGGGCTTGGAATGGATGAGGAGAAGTGGAATCGCTCGAGTTTCAATAGGGAAGAGCCGGCAATGGCAAACCCTAGCAAGGCGGGAGGCGAAATTTCGGTGCGGAAGCGGAAGATGAAACGATTGGTGGATTGGAGAAGATTGGGGAATCTTTTGTCTCTGTCCCCGTCTTTGTAGAGCCTGTGCCGACTCATGGGCTTGGGCTTCTACAGTCAGCACTGGGCCACCACGATATGAGTTCCTATAACAGCATGTTCAATATGGGCCGCTCACCAACTGTGTTGAGATCACAGTGCAGGTGCTACTAATAGGAACCGATGAGGTAAAAAGATATGCTTCATGAAGGCCTAATTGCTGAACACATGTGTTCGGGTATCTGTATTATCCATCAGGTATTGAGGATATATCCTTATTAGGGGGACAAGCTGGTCTTCATTAAAATAGGGATGCAGGTATCTCTCAAGTACACCTAACCACATAATGGATTAAATTTCATAAAGTGGTACTCGGCCTACATTCTTGGTCAACAGTTGCCATGAACAAATATTCTTCCAGCCGACATGACGCTGAAGAGTCTAACTTCCGAGTAGTGCACTAATCGGGAAAGACTATAAATATTTTTTTCGGCTGACATAAAGCTGAGGAGTCTAGCTTTCGAGTGGGACGTCACTCGGGAAGGACTATAAACACCTTTTCCAGCTGACATGAAGCTGAAGAGTCTCATATACGAGTGGTATGCTACTCGGCAAAGACTATAAATTATTTTCGGTTGACATGATACCGAAGAGTCTCATATAGCAGTAGTATACTACTCGGGAAAGTTTATAAGGTTAAAGATCTTTGACTTTATGTTTAATTGTTTTCACAATTAAGCACAAAGTCGGGGGCTACACCTAATAGGTGCGCCTATTCGGCACATACTATTCACACTTCAACATGGAGCCCTTCATAGCCTCGCTGCCAGCTGATATGAAGCAGGACGTGGGAAAAAGAAGCACTCGGACAAAGAGTACTCAGGAGCAACGCACTCGGGCAATCTTCACCGTAGAGAATGAGCACTCGGCATCAGCTGTGACTCAACTATGAAGGTCTCAGGGGCTGCTATGGAGGCCATGGGCCCCGGGTACCTTATCACAAGCATATGGACCACTCGGATAGAGGATGGGCCTAGCCTTGTAATTAGAAATATGATAGAACCTGGCAAATTTTGCCTTGTACAATAAGAAATATACAATCTTAGTCGGGTAGGTTATATCTCTAAAAGGAGATCTCTTAGCTGTAATCCGGCTAGGACTCCTACTTTGTACCCCTGTCCCCCAATATATAAGGGGAGACAGGGCGTCCCATGAGGGCAGATCAACATACATCCTTAAAGGAATACCACCATAACTGGACGTAGGGTATTATCTCACATCGAGGGCCTGAACCAGTATAAAATCTCCCCGTGTTCCTTTGCAATCCACCGAGTTTTCATTCGCCGACTAGCCCCATATTCATATTGCCGGTGTAAAACATCGACACAGAGTTTATTTTAAATTCTTGTGAATTTTCTTTTGAGTCGAGAAAAACCATACTATCAAGAGGGGTTGCAAACAGTATTCCAAGACCACTCAAGTACTTAAGATCCAAATAGATGAGAGTCCATCACTTTGGCACAACACATATATTTGGGATGGGCTAGTTTCAGTGTCAAGGTCGAAAGTTCCTACCCCTGGGGTCAGAACCTCCTGACCAAAATCTGTGAGTAACGGCTAAGTGACGTCAACCATTGCCTATAAAGCCCAAACTTTATTTCTAGCCATTGTGAGGCCATACCACTTTATTCCAACTGTCTTCTAGCCTCTCCTAAGGTCCTTTGAGCTCTCCCAACTAGTTCTAGTGCATCATTTGTGATTCATGTGAGGATCTAGTGGAAAATTGAGTAAATTTTGTTGAGAGAAGGTTAGGAGGATCTTATGCACTTGAAGAGGACGCGGATTGGCTGCTTGGAGCTTATTTCTCTTGGAGGGAAACCTCCTAGATGGTTAGGCGTCGTCCGCGAGTTTTCCCTTGTTGTGGATTGTCCCGGAAAAGTTTGTGAAGGTTAATCTCGCCTCCGCAAAGAAAAGAAGTAAATTCTAGTGGATACCAAGTTGATCTTCGTGGTCGCTTGGTGAGGCAACGAGTCAATTGAGACCCAGCTCTTTGGAGTTCCTCAACGGAGACGTAGGATCTTTATGATCTGAACTTCGGGAAAAATCTTTGTGTCTCTGTTGTGTTTTCTCGTTATTGCCTTATTTTGTATCTTCCCTTGCCAGCATTTATCTCCTACCCTATTACTTCTACCATACTTGATCTCTGTCAAAATTATCTATTATTGAAGTGTCTTGATAGAGTCAAAACTCCAGGGTCAGAACCTCCAGTGTTCTTGGCCAGAACCTCCGACCAGCCCTCTCGGTCAGTCTGAGATTGCCGGTCAGTGCCTCCTACCATTTTGGTCGGAGGTTCCTACCAGAATTTTACCGCTGTATTTGAAGAATTTTTTAGGAACACCTATTCACCCCCTCTAAGCAACATCAACGGGTTTTCACTTGCAAATTATAAGTTGGTGCTTGTAGATTCCAAGAAAAACAAATCATGGCCTCTATGCAGATATGCAGAAACCTTTCTTAATTATATTATCACTCGAGCAGCGCTACAGCAGGCTAGAAAATTTCGACTCAACCACTCTACCAGACTATGTTTACCAAAAGAATCTAGAGGCATAATATCAAATTGTATTAGTTTATTGAAGAAATATGAGAGTACCAGCTTGATTTGGAAGGAGATTATCTGCACATGAGTACATTACAGACTTTTTTTCTTCTCAAATCTAACGCGGTCGCGCTGTTTTCTTAGCTTAAATCCTAATCGGATCGACTGCAACTTTTTTATCACTGCAGATTTCTTGAGACTACATACCTCATGGCCTAGGTAAGGGAGAATCTGAAATGTTTGGTGCCTCACTAAAGAAAGAAAGAAAGAATGCTCATGTTTCTTCATTTCTGAATTAGATCGATTCAACTAATCCCAATTTTCTAAGTGCAATTAATCCCAGGCGCTCTGTTTAAGGAAAAATCAAAGACAAAGAAACTAAAATTGAGACACTTCCTAATGTTTCTTCATATTTGGATTTGATCGATTCAACTAATTCCAATTTCCGAGTTTCAAATTAATCCCAGGTGCTCTGTTTAAAGAAAAACCAGAGACAAAGAAACTAAAATTGAGACACTCCCAAATGTTTTTTCATATTTGAATTAGATCGATTCAACTAATTCTAATTTTCAAATTTCCAATTAATCCCAAGCGCTCTGTATAAAGAAAAATCAGGGACAAAGAAACTAAAATTAGTGAAAGCATACTAGGATGGCTTTGCGGAGAGGATATCAAGGAGTCACGGTGGCAGTGCGAAGGAGACCTGGCGGCGGCAGATCCACGGAAATTAGGGCGCACTTAGAAAGGTTGCAGCGTGTGGAGGAAGGCTGGGGTCGCGTGTGGGGGAGGGGTGTACCACCGGCGATCCAGCGCGAGAAAGTTCGATGACGATGATTGGGTGGTCCTGGTGATCTGGGCTTGAGACGGCTGCATGACGGCGATCTAGGGTTGATGGATCGACGGTGGCGGCGCTTGAGGTAGAGTAGATTGAGGCGGCAGCGCCCGACGAGGTTGGATCGAGGCGGCGGCGCCTAGCGATGATGGATCTTTTGAGGTGGAGTGGATTGAGACAGCGGCACCCAACGATGATGGATCGAGGCGGAGTGGTTCAGGCTATGGCGCGATGATAAAACGGCGGCGGCGGCGCGACGGCGACGGTTGTTGGGTTTGGGGTAGACGTGGTGTTCGCGATATTGAGGGTGGGGACGCCGGGATTTGGGTTAGAGTGGGGTGGGGAAGCCGGGATTGGGGGTGGTGTGCCAGGGAGAGTGATCTTGGCCTCTCGATTTCACGCATATATACTGGCCATTGGATTTGATGAATGATAATGGTCACGAGTAGAATGAGTTGGTGAACTATATGGTAGATGTAAGCGAGAGAGCTTAAGACCTTTATTTATTTTTCAGATTGTAGCTACTACATTGTCGTGCGTATACTTCTCAAGCAGCTAATCAGTATGATTTTTTAATAAAACTTTTATATAGAAGTCTGTTAAAAATTTTTGAATAAATCCATTTTCTTACTTTGTAATAGTTAAAATTTAATTAATTATATACTAATTATCCTTCAAATGCAATCAGCCGCTGATTAGCAAAAGGGAAACGTTGAAACGAATGGGGCCAAGTGAAATTAAAACCTTGTTTGCTCGACACGATGATACCTGCCAAATTTGTCAATCCTACCGTCAGGACCATGTTCGGTTCTGCTGTAGGCTTTTGCTTATTATCTCGTTTTTCATAAGCATACTTCTCGTACTGCTAAACGATATGTTTTATTAAAAAATTTTCTATATGAAAGTATCTTTAAAAAATTAAATAGATCTTTTTTTCAAATTTTTAATAGTTAATACTTAATAACGTTTTCTTCATGCAATCCTGATAACGTTTTAAAAATTAAAAAATTAATCATACGCTAATAATATTTTAGGTTTTACATGTAACTTATAAGAATTTTTTTTATTTTTATATTTATTTAATAAAATATTTACAAAACTACATTTTCATTTCAAAAATTTACAAAAATATACTCCCGCCGCCCTTTGGGAGGGCGATATGTCTGAAATCGCCCTCCCAGAGGGCGATATGATGACGTGGCTGACGGCCGTTGGCCGGCGGCCCACGGCCGTCAGCTATTTTGCAGGTGGCCCCCCGGGCCACACAAAAACCGCCCTCTGAGAGGGCGGCAAGGGGGCCGCCTGTAAAAATCCGGCCGGGGGGCCGGCCATTTTACAGGCGGCCCCCTTGCCGCCCTCCCAGAGGGCGGTTTTTGTGTGGCCGGGGGGCCGCCTACAAATGGCCGACCCACGGGCCGGCCATTTTGCAGGCGGCACCCTTGCCACCCTCTAGGAGGGCGGTTTTTAGCCCGGGCAGTATAAAACCCCCTCCCAGACTCCAAAAATGTTATAAAATTCACTGAAATTACAGAAAAAAAAAGAGAGAGCTGAGAGCAAGCCTGAACGAAAGCAGCGAAGCTCTGTCAGCTTGCTGATTTGTCTGCAGGTAAAATCTATTATCTCTTTGTAATTTCTATTTCTATGCATAAATTGATGTAGTATTGTACTGGTTATGTGTATAGTATTATATGAAAATAAGTTGTTACTCGTAGATCTGTAGGTCTTTAGTTAATGTGTTAGATGATTTAATTTTTGTAGAGATGTGAGGAAAATATTGGTATCTAGTTTAACTGTATTTTTTTCATCAACAGAAATGTCAAATAAGGTGATATTTCAATTATTTCACGGGCAAGGGAATGTTAGATATGGTCCAGAAGGGGTAGATCTGTCGGATTTTAGTTCAACGGCTAAGGGGATTGATAGACCAGCTGAGAGAAGTTTTGGGTCAGTGTACAACTGGCTGATGCGAGGGTTTCGATTGAACCCCGAGCTCAGCGCAATAACCTTGTATGTAGTAGTCAGTCGTGCAGCTGAAGGTTATTTTTGGGAACTGATGCCGGTGGATTGCACTGCCACTTGGAGATGGTATGTGGAGAATGCATTTCAACGTGGTTGGCCACTGGGCATACTTGTGTCGATATATGAGAAAGAAAACACTGCTGGTGCAATGCCCGTGCAAGATGATGAGGGTCCAAGTACGGCGGGAGGTAATAGCGAAACAATGGAAGAAAATGAAGAAGGGAATGAAGGAGGGAATGAAGAAGATAGACAGCCAACAGGTGTGGCAGATGAGGGAGAACAAATCAACAGAATTGTTGAAGAAATGGATAGGGAAGATTCTGAAAACGAGCAAGCAGAGTAGGATGATTCGTCTGATGAGGACACCATGATGCCTGCAGAATGGAGCAACCAGGATTTCTCTAGGCTTTCTATCTCCGAGGGATATCATGTGTCATGGGAGTACAAAGAAAATGAGGTCATCGAAGGGGCTAAATATGCATATGTAGAGGATTTAAAAGAGACAGTAAAACAATGGGCCGTGTCACTTCAAAAGGAGTTCTCAGTCGTGAAGTCAAGAAAATCAGTCTATGAAGTAAAGTGCATGAAGGATGGGTGTCCATGGCGGGTGCACGCATTCAAGGATAAATGGAAAGATTATTGGCAAGTTTCAATCGTGACTGAGCATTCATGTTATTTACCCGGTGTTGAAAAATATCACAGAAACATGACATCTGCATTTGTTGCGACAGAGATGTACTCCCATATTATTAACAATATGGGGTACGAACCAAGGTCAATTGTTAGACATATTGAAGAGAAATTTAAATACACAATTAGCTATGCTAAGGCTTGGAGGGCAAAACAGAAGGTTGTACAGATGAGATTTGGCACATTTGAAGCAGCCTATGATAATTTGCCTCGTCTGTTAGGCTGTATTCTTCAGAAGAATCCGGAGACGTGCTACGACCTAAAAGCCATTCCATCAATTCACCATGGTAATAAAAGTGTGTTGCAACGAGTATTCTTTGCATTAGGTGCTTGCATTCAGGCATTTGTCCATTGTCGTCCCATTCTCTGCATCGATGGGACATTTCTGACCGGAAAGTACAGAGGGCAAATCTTAACAGCAATTGGAGTTGATGGAAACAACCAAGTTCTACCAGTTGCTTTTGCTTTTGTTGAGAGTGAGAACACTGATAGCTGGTATTGGTTTCTAAAAAGGGTTAAGTCTGCAGTTGTACGGATGAGACCAGACGTATGCCTTATACATGACCGTCACGCCGGCTTGCTACGTGCAATTGAGGAATTGAGATATGGATGTGTTGAGAAGGGATACCCACCAAGGTGGTCTGATGTCCAAAGCAGATGGTGCATGCGTCATATGGGTGCTAATTTCTACAGACAATTTAAGAATAAGCACCTTATGGATCTTTTTAAGAGGCTTTGCGCCTAGAATCAAGAGAAGAAATTCAATGAGCTTTGGAGAAGGTTGGATGAGCTGACCTCTAAACAAACAGATGAGCAGTCCAGGAGGGCTACCATTGGAGGGGATGAGGCTCCACAAGCTCTTGAACCTCTATCAACTGACGGACCTCATATGAGAAGAAGGTCTGCATCCTCAGTTAGAAAATTTTCAGATTGGATTGAGAATGAGCCAAAGGAGAAATGGGCATTGTTGTATGACAAGGATAGTTCTCGGTTTGGCATAATGACCACAAATTTGGCAGAGGTTTATAACTGGGTGATGCGTGGTGTTCGAGGGCTCCCACTTGTTGGCATAGTTGAATTTATCTTGCATGGCACATGCAAGTACTTTAGAGATCGGTTCAGAGCAGCTAGGCCCTCAATGACGGATAATAATCTTTTCTTTGGCACACTACTGACGAAGTATCTGCAAGATAAAAGTAAAAAGGCCCGAAGACATCGTGCTCTACCTCAAGGCACACAAGAACACAGATTTGAAATATTGTGTGTCGACAAGGGCATGCGCGGAATCTTCCGTAAAAGAGTTGTGTAGGAGTGTGTGCTGAAGAAAGATGGGACCTGCAAGTGCTCGTGCCGAAAACCTACTCTGCTCCACAAGCCATGCTCTCACGTTATTGCCGCGAGCGGTGAGTGCGGGATAGATGCATGCTATTTTGTCTCACCTTATTTCAGGAAAGAAGCAATCTATAATACCTGGAGCGGAGAGATATACGGTTTTGGTATTGCGGGTACATTTACTATGGAGCATCCTCAAGCTATGTACATTCCTGATCCAACAAAATTGAGGGATAAAGTAGGTCGCCGCAAGACAAGACGCATCCGTAATGACATGGATGACTCAGAAGCCGGTGGAAGGCATAAACGTTGTTCAAAGTGTGACCAAACAGGTCATACATATAAGAACTGTCCAAATGATGCAACCGGTCCAAGTACAACGGAAGCTGGACCGTCGGGTTCAGCCGATGATAGCAGGCGTCCTACGGGTGAAGGCACAACTTCAAGACGACCCCGTCTTAGGCGTTCTCGAACAGTTAGTGGTGCTATGGTGTAGCGTAAGTCTATACTAGTTCTTTGTTATAGAAGGATATGTACCGTACTGTTGTTTTTTATTATCATGTAACAATGCTATAAACTATAACAATAATTAACGCTAACTCTCTATTTGCATGCAGGTATGGCGTACGATACACCGGAGCTGTTGGACCGAGGTGTCGACCGGTCCCACCAGTCTTACCTGTCAGCCATGGAGGGTGCCCACTTACCCACCTTCCGTCCACGGCCTTCACGTCACCTCCTGCGGATAGATCCTCGGTTCCGTTAGAGGTAAGAGCTGTACGAATATTCATTCACATCGTTTGTGCATATGTATGTTCCCCAATATTGATTACAGTGCTATATTCTGCAGGTTGTGTGAGGCTGGACTTCTTCCGCTGTGTAGGCTAGTCGAGCCCGCACTGGACGAGAGAGACCCCGCCAAGCGATGGGACGCTGATCGGTCACTTTTGGCCGCACTGGTGGATCGCTGGAGACCGGAGATGCACACGTTCCACCTACCGTGCGGCGAGATGACTCCCACACTCCAGGACGTGTCGTACCTGCTAGGACTTCCCCTCGCAGGAGACGCAGTCGGCCCGATCGACGGGGCGCACGGTTGGTCGCAGGACATCACTGCTCGGTTTGCGCCCGTGCATCGTCGACCTGAACTTGGACACCCGGGTTCGCTACCAACTTACACCATGATCGGCCCCTCGCAGGCTTGGCTGTTACAGTTCACCGTAAGTCGTGGATTTCTTTCATTCACAATCATCTGATCTACAAGGCAACAGAGTTGCTGACTATAATCTTCTTTTACAGCCAGATAAGCTAGCCGATGACGCCGACGATTACTCGGTGCAGCGGAGCATGGAGGCATACCTGTTGTGGCTGTTCGGGTGGGTGATGTTCACCAACACTCACGGGCACGCGGTGGACAAGGGACTGATCCACTACGCTCGTGCGATCGCCGACAGCGAGGACGGCCGCGTACCGCAGTGGAGTTGGGGATCTGCTGTGCTAGCGGCGACGTACCGTGCTCTTTGTGATGCGTGCACAAAGACCGATCCAGGTGTGATTATCGCCGGTTGCCCTCTCCTTCTGCAGCTATGGGCGGCCGAGCGGTTCGCGATAGGCCGTCCTCTGATTCAGCACACTTCCTACGAGGGCGGCCCTAGAGGCTTGTACGGCCAGTGGCCTGAGGACGGTCCGACTATGGGGACCGTATGGTGTCGACGTGAGGTACAAAATGTGAAATTCTATGTTTAGCAGTTATGCGCAAACACTGATGTTTAACCTTTTCCTATTTTGCAGCGTCGTTACGCCCACACGCAGGTTAGGAGGGCCTACCCCGAATTCGTTTTGGAGTTCGACCGCCTGCTGCCCAGCGACGTCGTCTGGGAGCCATACAGTCCGCAGGCCATCGCGGCCCGTGCACCGCTCGGACTCTCTACTCTTTGCATGCGCGACCAGGCGTACTGGATGACGACAGTGCCATTGGTGTTCGACATCTTCGTCGAGCCCCACTCTCCGCAGCGCGTGATGCGACAGTTCGGACTACGTCAGCACTCCCATGTGCCCGTGCAGATCGATGTGCCGCGCGATGTGCACCGGTTAGTACAACTGTGATCTTTGTTTACTACTATAACTATTTAATGTAGTCTAATGCACTCTCTGTAAATAGATATAATCGTAGGGGACATGCAGCCGGTGTTCAGTGGTATCCTCGACTGCAGAAGTACGTGGACGACTGGTTGTTGGCGACAGAGGAGGTGGTCGACGAGATACATGCACACACTGAGGAGGCCTACCTAGCATACCTCACGTGGTACCAGGCCCGTACCCGCACACGTGTAACGTTCACCCCAGATGATCCACAGCCACACGTCGCCGCTATGACGGACACGTATCCTAGACACCGTGACCAGGACTACTTCCGCGCGGTACGTCACATTATCTTTGCACCCCGAATTCCTTTGTAGGTGTCCACAGTTCTAACACATGTTCACATCACATCTGAAATAGGCCGACGCAGCGCGACAGGTTCAGGCTGATGTAAACGCGGCGTTCGGACGATTGGACAGTGGGATTGTGCTGAATGCCGATGAGCAGAGGACGACCTTCGGGAGGATTCATCAGGCGATGCTCACAGTGATTCGTGCGCTCACTTGTCGTGCGGTCGATGCGGTACCTCCCGTAGTTGTACAGCAGCAACAGCCACGGCCAGCAGGAATAGGAGCAGGAGCAGGAGTGTGACTGCAGGGTTCCAGTCAGCCATCTGGCCCCTCCAGAGGTAAATTGGACTAACCATCGGTTCATAACATGTTTTCTTCTATGACATGTACTGTTGTACATCAATATGCTTCGCTGCAGCTTTCGCTACACCGTACCTACATCCCTCTGGAGCTAGCACATCGACGCATGGAGTGTACCACAGACGACCATACGCGCAGCTGGGCATGACAACTGCCCCTCGGGCCACCACAGGAGGTCCTTCAGGTTATATCAAAGTTTATTTTTGCCTTGCAAAATTTTGGTTTGCAATTATCAATATTTTGGTCTACATGGTTCTACTCTACAGCGCCGGGGATGTTTGCTGGCGCTGGCTCCTCCACGCAGGGCGTGGGCGTGACAACTGCCCCTCAGGCCACCACAGGAGGTCCTTCAGGTTATATCAAACTTTATTTTTGCCTTACCAAATTTTGATTTGCAATTATCAATATTTTGGTGTACATGGTTCCACTCTACAGCGCCGGGGATATTTGCTGGCGCTGGCTCCTCCACGCAGGCCGCACGCGGCAGCGGTTGGGCACCGGATCCTTTCGAGGGGGACGACTTGGAGGACTCGGGCGAGGAGATCCAGGAGATACTACCAGCCTCGCAGCTCGAAGGAGCTCCGCCACCACAGACACAGGACCCACCAGCTGCCACACCCGTGCAGACGACCCGCGCCGGCCGTGCCGTACCACCAGACCGGCTGACGTACTCCCAGGGGCAGGTGCGAGCGCAGGGTAGGAAGACAAAGAGGGCTAGAGGTTACGGTCAGGGCCCGTAGTACGTTGCATCAGTGATAGTTTGTCTGTTGCATATCATGTTTTATTAATTCTACGTATACTGAAGAAACCTCTTTACTTTATTTATGCTCGTCGATCGTTTACGATCTATGTTTGTGACGAAACTGATCAAAAACATGAATTTTTCAATTTCAATTTTACGGCAAAAGTACATTCCGAGCGGTGACAACCGAATACACGTTAATTGCATACGAACATAATGAAATTATCCATACAAAGAGTACAAACGGCACATCAAATGTTTCTAGTTATCGTGATTACATGCCTTAGGGAATTTTAAACAG
The DNA here is from genome assembly GCA_003991445.1 of Oryza meyeriana var. granulata. NCBI lineage: Eukaryota > Viridiplantae > Streptophyta > Magnoliopsida > Poales > Poaceae > Oryza > Oryza meyeriana. The sequence continues at coordinate 52,527 of RYFJ01003288.1, forward strand.
ATAACCAAGTAGAGATATAACTACTGTGTGCAGCGTGGGTACTTCCTCTTTCTTGCCGCCACAGATATGCCTGTCCGGACCGTCCGGACAGGATGACGATGGTCCGGACTATATAATGCAAAACAACAATTTGTACAGTACGGACCGTCCGAACAGGGTGACGATGGTCTAGACTATATACTGTGAAACGGTAATTTGTACAGTTCGGACGTTCGTATATAGTCCGGACCGTACTCTGGGGCCGCCTGCAAAGTAGCCAGTCCGGACCGTCCGTATACAGTGCGGACCGTCCGGACTGACTTTGCAGGCGGCCCCTCGGTGACCCAAAAACCGCCCTCCCAGAGGGCGGCAAGGGTGCCACCTGCAAAATGGCCGGCCCGTGGGTCGGCCATTTGTAGGCGGCCCCCCGGCCACACAAAAACCGCTCTCTGGGAGGGCGATTTCAGACATATCGCCCTCCCAAAGGGCGGCAGGAGTATATTTTTGTAAATTTTTAAATGAAAATATAGTTTTGTAAATATTTTATTAAATAAATATAAAAATAAAAAAATTCTAACTTATAAGCCGGATGAAGAAGCCACTTTGAACGTCACGTTAGCTGCAGACCGCGGGTTGGCCCAGCGATGGTTTGCTGACCCATAGGCGTCGGCCCATCACATTGCTGGCCCATGCCTGTGTTGCTCGCCCGGCAGCACTACTGCTCTAGGTAGAATCTCAGGTGCTACATAACACAAAGTGTTATGCTACCATACTTAACAAATACTAAAAAGGTGAATTTAAAATAACATAAAGAAGTATGACAGATTTTTATAATGCACAACAGGACTACATGTAGCACCACAGAAAAAAAAATCAAATCAAAATTCGATACGCACGTGCAGAAGAAAAGAACGTATGCTTGCTCACAGTTATTGCACATTACTGTTCATAAAATGAAACGTTGCTGGAAAGCGTACTGTAGTGGTAAAATCGTGGATGGATCACTTTATCCATTATTCTAGTGCTCATAAATCTATATATTCTATATAGTTGTCATTAAAAGAAACACATACAACAAACTATATCATCAGCAATTCTAAGCCATTTGATCATGTTACAATAAAAATATCAATTATTGTATCAAGAAGTTACTTATACACATTTATTAGCCGTCTATTCCTCTTCTCTCTATCTTTAATTAGGTACATGTTATTACTAATCCTAAATTATTTGATCATGTTAGTATAAAATTATCAACCGTTGGATCAATGTGTTACTTATCAGTATTGATTAGTTGTCTCTTTTTCTTCTCTACACCTTTAATCTATGATAACTATATAGTTGTGTTCAGTAACATATTTTTACAAGAAATATGAATTAAGTAGAAGATGAACATATAATCTAATAATAGCATCAAGATTAAATAAACATGTAATGTAAGGTTAAATAAACATGTAATGCTTAGCTTTCATAATAGTACATATTTATTTCTATAAAAATTTCTATAAAATGGTGTTTTCAAAAAATAAACTATGAAGCAATATTATCAATCTTATACGTTTATTTTTACTTGCTAATTGTAAACTTTAATTATTATAATAATATAAATCTAATAAATTCAACAGCAATGTGTGGGGTATTTTCTAGTAGGAGACATATGTAAGTATGTTTTTAATAGAATTTTAGTGAGACTAGTGATTTGTCGCTATTCTCAGTTTATTTGATATGTCTTTCGTGTAACAAAGAAAAGAAACATGGCATATGATTCCGTCTTGCGTGTACGCGGGAAAAAAAGAATGAAACGTTGCATCTGATTCCCGGTGGTGATAGAGGCTCCACATTGCCGTCCTTTCTGCCCTTTTTTTCAACTGCTTTTTGACTTTAATCCCCATGCAACTTCCTCTTGTTTTCATACCCTTGATTACTCTCCTCTCGAGCTTGCTTCGACGAAATTGGAGAAATGCGTTCTCAGCTTCTTCCACGATGAAACGGTGCTGATCATTCATAAGCCAAATAGCTAATTATATAAGGTCACATAAGCAACGCTAAACAAGCACATCGTACAGCAGCTAAGATTGCTAGCATGAATAGGTGAGCAGTGTTAAAGTGTAAATCTAAACAGAAATAGTAACATAGAGTTAATTGAGACAGAGATTCGAGATGACAAGAGTGAAATTGTATGCTTTATTGTTCAATGGATTAAAATTCATAGTACTAGTCATCAACGCATGTGTTCAATGGGTTATTATTATTGATTTTATAAATATATGGCAAAAATATTGTTTATATTTTTTTTACATATAGCGGTTTAGATTAGATGAGTTCAGGTTAGTTACAACTTTTTAGATATTAATTTTAAAATTCGGAATTAAATTAATAACATGCTAAATAAGAGTCTAATACAAATACAACTTCATATTTATTAATTCCAAATTTTAAAATCATTAAATTTAGAGTCTACAAAGTTTTCGATTAAATGTTATATTCAATAAGAACTCTTATATGATCTAGGGTTTACAATAATGCTGTACACTTAATTAATGGTCAGATCTTTCTAGTTAAAGTAGAAGCTTCCCCAGAATATCCGATTAGTATAAGTAGTTTAGCTATAGATATTGTAAATAATACTCTATCTGTCTAAAATATAAATATTTTAGAGTTCTCGACACATGTTACATCATTGGATTATTTACAGCTAATTTTATAATTCAAGACACATGGTAAAATATTAGTCTATGATATACTAAGAGTTCTTTAAACACCATCCAAAGTCCATCGGATGGTAATGTAGAATATATTTTAGAGCATTTAGAGCATCTACAGCAATAGCCCCTATTTTAGAGCCCCCAAATGTTAAATGGGGGCTACCCCTATTTCCTTTAGACCCTAAAAATGCTCCGAACTCCAGCAACAGCCCCCATTTCTCAGCCCCTATTTTATTTTCTATTATTTTTTACCATAGATTATATGTATATGCCTAGTTTATATATATATATATATATAGCGGCGGCGCGGCAGGGCGGCAACGGCGCGGCAGGAGGGCGGCGACGGCGCAACGCAGGAGCGCGGCCGGAGGGCGGCGACGGCGCAACGCAGGAGCGCGGCGGGAGGGCGGCGGCGGCGCGGCAGGAGGGCGGCGGGCAGGGCGGCGGCGCGGCAGGAGGGCGGCGACGGCGCGGCAGGAGGACGGCGAGGCAGGGCGGCGCAGGAGGTCGGCGGGCAGGGCGGCGGCGCGGCAGGAGGGCGGCGACGATGCAACGCAGGAGGGTGGCGAGGCAGGGCGGCACAGGAGGTCGGCGACGGCGCAACGCAGGAGCGCGGCAGGAGCACGGCGACGGCGCGGCAGGAGCACGGCGACGGCGCGGCGCAGGAGGTCGGCGGGCAAGGCGGCGGCGTGGCAGGAGGGCGGCGACGGCGCGGCGCAGGAGCACGGCGATGGCGCGGCAGGAGGGCGGCGAGGCAGGGCGGCGCAGGAGGTCGGCGACGGCGCAACGCAGGAGCGCGGTAGGAGGGCGGCGACGGCGCGGCAGGAGCACGGCGACGGCGTGGCGCAGGAGGTCGGCGGGCAGGGCGGCAGCGTGGCAGGAGGGCGGCGACGGCGCGGCGCAGGAGCACGGCGATGGCGCGGCAGGAGGGCGGCGAGGCAGGGCGACGCGGCGCAGGAGGCCGACGGGCTCGAGGAATTGTCATAGGCGCCAAAAAAACGTCGATAGGGGCTGTGGTGTAGAGCCCCTAGGATTGGGGGCTTGGGGGCTGGATTTGGGGGCCTCCTCATTTTAGGGGCCCTATTAGGGTCCCTGCTGGACCTAGTTTTTTTGTTCCACCATCCAAAAACTGTTTGGAGGCTGTGTTTAGGGTCCCTGCTGATCAACCAACTTGGTTGGGTTATTTGAACATGTTTCGGAAGACCCATACGTAATCGGATCAAAGACCAAGGTCCTCTCCCCTCCATATAGATAATTTTGATTCACTTACATTATTGTACTATTTACAAGTAAATTTATAATTTAAGACCTATATTAACTATATTTTAACTTGTAAGAGAAATATGTTACCCTTCCCCTCCCCTCTCTGGCTGCCTTTTGTCCTTCCTGTTTTTTAAGGTATTCTGACTCAGATTCAATTGTTTAGAGAAAAAAAACAAATTAGGTATTCGGAATGTTACATAGTTCACAGTTAATTTTTTTTTCATTTTTAAAAAAATATTGATCTAATTATAAATAAAACAACTGTTTAGATTGATCCAAAATTGGATATGTAACTCAAAAATTATGATCATCTAAATACCTAATTATTTATTATTTCTTTTATTGTGCTGATCCCTAAAACTAGGAGGGGGAGGGCAATGCCGTGTGCCTACATTGCATACGTGCGTCCACATGCATAGACCACGCGAGGGGAGCGTGGAGGCCTAGAGGGGAGGTGATTTTCCTTTTCTTTTTCGTCTTTTTTGGTGAAAGGATTTTTCTTAATCTAATATAATCTAATGGACTAAAATTATGAGTACATCAAGTGAAAATCGATAGCGAGATGTTTTGCTTTTTTCTCATAATTTTTAGAATTTTCTCTAATTTATTAGAGTGACACGTGGCTGTCTAAGAGCGTTCTAGAGAATATTTAATAAAACTTTAGTAGATAATAGATAGATAGATTTTACATTAGGTTTAACAAGAAAATGATAATATTATGAAAGCACTAACGACAAATCTTAGTATGCAATATATATAGACAATTTCAAACATACTTTTATCAAATTTTAAAAAGGTTGACAACACGATTCTAGTGCATGAAGTGAAGGAACATAAGTAGTTTTACACTCCAGTTTGATATATATCTTACTAGTTGTATAGGCTATGACTTTATGAATGTTTAAGCAACTAACATCATATGAAAGTTTAGGCTGAGTTTGACAGTGAGGAACAAGAAGATGATGATCACGCAAAATAAGGTGAGTCATTATTACATGATTAATTGAGTATTAATTATTTTAAACTTAAAAAATTGATTAATATGATTTTTAAAGCAACTTTAGATAGAAATTTTTTAAAAAAACACCGTTTAGCAGTTAAAAAACATGTCCACAGGAAACAAGAAGAGTTTTTATCCCAACATATAGATTTGAACTATACCTTAATCGACTAACGGACACAAAGACACAACAAGCTGCAGCTTGGCAATACCTCATCACCACAAAACCCAGCAGCCCTCAGCACATAGTCCCCCATCTAGCTCTCTTCTGCCTCGTTGGCCTCTCAATAGGACTCTTGCGAGGCGCTCCAGTTTCCAAGTTGGGCTTCTTCAGTGTTTCTACTAAACGTTCCAAGCATTCGTCCACGTCGTTTCTCTTCCTCTTCCCCCGGGGCATGAGGTTATGGGCCACTTCCGCCGGCGTCATGTTAGTCCCGTCGAGCAATTGTTGGATTTCAACGAACAGAGGGTGCCCGTCGATGTTTAGGTAGTTCTTGGCGAACACCTTGAAGGCATCGAACCGGCAATAGGACATCTCGATGTGCATGTCCATCCTCCCCTGTCGGATCAACGCCGGATCAAGCCGGTCGAAGTGGTTCGTCGTCAGCACGAAGATCCGCTCGCCGCCGAACGACGACCACAGCCCGTCGATAAGGTTGAGCAGCCCCGACAGAGTTACTTTCTCTTTCTCGTACCGTAAGCGTAGCTGCTGCAGTTCGTCGCCATTGGTCTCCTTCTTGCGCTTGCTCCTGGTGGTTAGCTCGTCCTCGATCGCGTGGATGTCCTCAATAACGATGATGGACTTCTCCGCCGTATCGAGGAAGAGCTTCCGCAGGCCGTGGTTGCTGGTGACGGACGTCAGGTCGAGGTCGTAGACGTCGTAGCCGAGGAAGTGAGCCATAGCCGAGATCAGGGAGGACTTGCCCGTGCCGGGCGGCCCATACAGCAGGTATCCCCGCTTCCACGCCTTGCCGACCCTGGAGTGGTAGTCCTTTCCCTTCTGGAACATCTCGAGATCTTCTATGAGCTCATTCTTCTTGCCGGGGTCCATGGCGAGCGTGTCGAACGTCGCCGGGTGCTTCCATGGGATGTGGATCCAAAAATAATTCCCCCTTTCGGCGTTGGTGAACAGTCGCCTCCGCCGGTTCTTGGCGATGAGCTCGCGCCCCTGCTGGATGATGTCGGGCAGGTAGGAGTTGAGCACGAACGGGCGATGGCGCTTGTGAAACACCAGCCTGTAGTGCCGGGTCTCAGTGTCCTCGTCGTTGCCAATGACAATATTGGCATTGCTGTACTTGGAGGTCTTGCCCAGGTACCACCTCATGCGGTAGCCGTGGAAGCTGTTGTCGACGACCTCCTGGTGCTCGTCCAGGCTCAAATGGGTGTCCTCGTCCTCGTTGCTGAGCTCGGCTTTGAGCTTGCCGGTGCCTTCCATGCATTTGCTTCTCAGGTACGTAGCGACGACGTCGAACAGCTTGTTCTTCCGGAACTTCTCGTCGTCGCTATACTCAGAGATGGTGATCTTCTCGTAAGGGTTGAAGTAGGAAGCCAGCACGGGAGACCAGCTAGTGATGAGGTCTCTGGCATCACGAAGGGCGTGCTCCGGCAGACTGGACCACAGCAAAGCGAAGCAGCCTATGGCCGAGCCAAACGCTGCCCAATTCTCCACAGATGGCACCATGAACTACTTGCCTAATCAACTAATCAAGCTAGTTCTCTCTAACTTGGCTGCCGTTGGATGTGCATGTTTACAGTTGCTTCTGTGGCCTCGGTTTATATAGCGGGCGATTTGGCGTGTAAAGGAGGATCCACACCGTTTCATCGTGGAAGAAGCTGAGAACACTTTGCCGAAGTTTCGTCCAAGCAACCGCGCGATGTGCTATTTAAGATAGATGAACACAAGTAGAAATTGCAACGGGCTCAAAGAGACAATTAGGTTTCAGGAAACTTGCTAACGAAAAGTGAGACTTAAACTACGAGCTACAAGCTAAAAATAACATCACCTTAGGCTATAGCTATCACCATGCACACGATAGGTGTCTATCGTCATGTGTGTTAGGTTTAGCAATTAATTAGGGGTAAAAAAACAAAAGATTGTCTGGGCCTTGTTTTGATAGGTGGGTGGACTACTACTAAGACACACAAGGAGGACTTAGGCTATTTTCGGATGTGCTTCTCCAAATAGCTCATAAGCCGTACGTAAAACAGAAAATATCATTAACATATGATTAATTAAGTATTAGCTATTATAAATTTGAAAAATAAATATATTTGATTTTTAAAGATATTTTTATATAGAAAATTTTTATTAAAAAAATTATTGTTATATGAGAAAAAGACATTACACCTAACACAACAGAGATGCACCTTAGGATGTTGTCAATGATATGCATATGGTCGCAAGCATTGAGGCTGACCCCCACCCACTCCCCCCTCCTTATTGGGCTGCCAGCTACCTAACCATGTGGTCCATCTTTCACTTGTCTGGTCTTGATTCCAATGTTGGGAAAGTAAGTATTTTGAAATTGAGATTTTTTTTGGGAGATCGAGGAAGACAATGAGGCAGGTAGGGTGAAAATGGGATGTGTATTTTTTCTACCCGTCTGTCCGACCTGGAGAAAAAAATAGAGATCATTATTGCCATCACCTAGAGTATCTAGATAACAAGAAACAATAAAATCTACAGAGATATTGATCCTTCTCCTACACATATGTAAATTCTTCTTTAGCGAAGAATTTGCCATGGTTCCATAGAGGAAAAGATGGTTCCCAACCCAACATGCAACAATGGCTAGAAAACTTGTAATACAACTGCGTTACATATTTTAATTATATATATACTAGCTAAGTATCCGTACGTTGCAACGGGCCATAATATAGTAAAACCCACCATGAGCATGGTTGTGCTGTCCAAGTCAAACGCTTCTAAGTCTTATCATACTAGAAGTGTAATGTTCGACAGGTGAAAGAGTATGTAATACATTATCAGAAATCTGAAATTTCGTGAGGGTTAAAATACCCTCATAAAAACATTTTCGTGACGGTGCTCACCGTCACGAAAATAAATTTCTCAGGAAGTCACACATCCTCTCGCGTGAGCACGCTTAACTCCGGAGTTTTAACGAGAGCCGGTGTTTTAGTACTGGTATAATCACATCTGAAATGATTACGTCGCCGGTGGATCTAATTCTTTCTTGTCCAAGTAGAGAGACGATTGTACTGTATCATTTTCGTAGCGGTTTTTGATGCACCGTCACGAAAACAACTATTTTTCATGGCGGTGTGTCAAAAACCGTCACGAAAATCATAATTTTCGTGGCGATTTTTGATGCACCGTCACGAAAATTATGGTGTATCAAAAACCGTCATAAAAATTAAACACCGTCGTAAAATCTCGATTTTCTGGTAGTGATAGATGGTGGGATTTCAAGAAAAGGAAGAACAATGGCTCCTCGCATTCAAAGTCACCACAGCAATCGCAGCTGCGTGATTGCATCCCACCATCACCGCCGCGTTGGAGGTTGCAGTTTTTAGAGAGACGGCAAAGTCGTCCACAAGAAGGGAGGTAGCCCATGTTGGCAGCACCACACCCATGTTGAATGGTCTTGGACCAAAGAATGGCACCGCCAATCTACTGGCAGCCGCAACGGCGGCACATTCATCTTTGCAGACGATGGCACGTTCATCTTTGCAATTCTCTGGTTGTAGCACAACGCTTTGGCCGTATTGGCATGGAGTTAGCAATGTAGTCCATCGGTCTCAAAATAAAGAGATACTACAATACGGTATTCTGTCGACGACGGGGTAGATTGCACAAGCTCTAGCCAGACGTGCATGCACCGAGCGGGTCCCACGTTCTCCTCTCCTGTGATGGTCCTACATGTACCTCCATAACCAATGCCAAGATCGCAGCTTTTTTCCTAGAAAAAAAGAAGAAAGAGACGTGCAAAAGAAGAGCATGGCACTAACCGAACAGAGCTACTAGTACCTACTGGTATAAGGTTTCATCGCCTGTAACGCTTTGGTTCTCAGGACGCTAAAAACTATTTTAATAAAAACACTAATTTTAAAAAATTGGTTCCTTATGTGTATTATTAAGGATTTAAGTGCCAAGATCTCAAATTCTCCTCAAGTCAGCCCAAAAACTCTTCTAAAAAAATCCCCACATCCTACAAGTTTCAAATGCCGAATTTAAATTCAAATCAAAAGACAAAATCCTCAAATTCAATTTCAAAAACATTCTCTAGAAAATATCAAAGGCAACTGTTCAACCGGGCCTCCTTTCGCCTATTCTTCTGCTCAGCCTTTCTCCTCTCCCCTTTTCCACACGCGACGCGCTGGCCTAGCAAGGCCTAGCCTCACTGGTGCCGCTTGCCTACACAGACACCTCACCGTGCGGGGCCCACATGTCAGATCCGTCTCCTTCCTTTCGCCCGACTCCCTCTTCTATCTTGATCTCTGCAATTCCTTCTGTGGAGGCCATGGGCCCCGGGTATCTCACCACTAGCATATGGGCCACTCGGATAGAGGATGTGCCGAATCATGTATCTAGAGATAAGATAGCACCCGACAGACTTTGCCTTGTACAATAAGAAAAATATAGTCTTAGTCGGATAAGTTTCTATCTCTAAGAAAGAAATCTCTTGGCCGTATCCGGCTGGGATCCTTATCTTGTACCCCTGCCCCCCAGTATATAAGGGAAGGCAGGGTGCCCCTGAGGACAGAGAACAACACAGATCACGACGATCATTAAGAGTTCATCAGAACCACCACCATATTTCCTCAAAGGAATACATCCCAACTAGACATAGGGTATTACCTCACATTGAGGGCCTGAACCAGTATAAAACTCTCTTGTGTTCCTTTGCAATCCATCGGATTTCCTATCGCCGAGTAGTCCCGTATTATTATTGCCGGTATAAAACATCGACAGTTGGCGCGCCAGGTAGGGGATCTCGGCACAATCTATATCCAAGATCTTGATGGATCCAACAAGAGGAGTCGATGGCGACAAGTTCTCCCCCAGAGACGCAATTTCCTTCGGAAGCCTCGACTTCATTGCTGACCAGATCGGCAACCTGACCTTGGCCGGAGCAGATCCAATCCAACTGGTCGAGGAACCAGCCGACTCCGCGCCAGTCGGCCCACCAGATGCGGCGGCGATCATCATCAAGCCGCAGCACCAACTTTCTGCTTCGTTGAGCCATGGGACAGCTCTCCCTGTCGGCGTTCGGCCTAAGCTAGGCCTAGAGTCAGCTCAGGTCGGGCAAAGAAGGAGGGAGATTCTCAATTTCCCACTCGGATTCGGCGACGCCGCACGTCTACACCCCGCGCGGCACTGCCGATCTCCTGCACTTCAGTTCGGACACGGCCCTGAGCCGTTCTAGACTGGATCTAGGGTGATCGGGGCAATTCTCACTCTGCTCAACTACGCAGATTTCGACTCCCAGTCGGTTAACAGTTCGAACTCTAGTTCGGACACTAGTTTAGCGGGTCTCCTCATCCCCCGCGAAATCTTCATGGCATCAACGCCCCCACAGGAGGTTCGTCGAGCACAAGAAGAACAACAAGAGGAGGCCCGCCGACTACGACAACAGGAGGAAGCCAACCGCGAGGCTCGCAATGACGGGTTGCGCCAGGCTGGGCGAGTCGCCCAGCAGCAGATCCTCCAAACTAAAGTCGGCGACCATGACGTCTTTGTCACGCCACAACAGAACGCTGTGGCCGCCGCAACCCTGTTGGACACGCTCAAGCTCAGGCCTGATCAACAGGCCACCTCGACTATCGCCAAGATCAAGACGATGATCACAGCTGCCGCCTGTCAGTAGCAACAGCAGTCGGGTGATACAGTTATGCCGACCAATCGGTCGGGTTCTCCGACGGTAGGATCATCTGTGTCAACGCGACACCGGGCGGCCGGCTCTAGTCGGCCACACGAGGAGTCCCGACAAACCTCACTCAGCGGTACCAACAACAACAGCCGGCGGCGTCACCAGTACGACCACTAACCCAATCAGGACCTCCGAGTATGACTACAACGCGACCTTCGCCACACCATAAACGCTCGGCGCGAAGAACGCGAAGAAGATGAGCGCCGCCGACTGGAGGACGAAAACGAGCGCTTCGGCTTCCACCACGAGCAGTTACGCCGCCAAAGTCGGAGCCAGAGCCCACATGAAGATGAGGGCGTTCCCACCTTCACCCGCGATCTCCAGGACGTTGACTGGCCATTGGGCTTCAAGCCTACGGGTATCAAGAAATACGATGGCAAAACCAACCCGGAGTCCTGGCTTACCGTCTACACCCTGGCGATTCGCGTAGCCGGGGGTGATCATAAAGCCATGGCTAACTACCTCCCAGTCGCTCTAGCCGACTCAGCGAGGACATGGCTATCAGGTCTCCCGAGGCGGTCGATCGGTTCCTGGGGACAACTCAGGGAGCGGTTCATCGCTAATTTCCAGGGGACCTACGAGAGGCCGTCTTCAGAGCATGATCTTTATCAGCTGCACCAGAAGAAGAATGAGTCTCTGCGCGAATTCATCAAGAGGTTTTCCGAGAAGCGCAACCAAATTCCAACTATTAAAGACGAGGCTGTCATCGCCGCCTTCCGTAAGGGAGTAAAGGACGCCCCGCTCATCGTGAAGTTTACTCGGAAGCCACCGTCCACAGTCCGAGCTCTCTTCGACATGGCCAATAAATACGCCGACTCGGCCGAAGCGGTCGCCGAGGCCCTCGATGAGAAGGAGTCTCGACAAAAAGATCAGAAGGCAAAAGTTGACAACGAGCCGTCTCAAAACAAATCCGGCAGCCGCAAGCAGAAGTCGGACAACGAGGTGGCCAGCATGGAGCGCACTCGGTCGTGGCCCCAACGGAACAACAACTACCAGAAAGTCATGAGTGGGCCATGCCCCTTCCATCCCAAGGGCAAGCACACGGCCAAAGACTGCTACATGCTCAAGAAGTTTGCCTCCGAGCAGGCTTTATCGTCTAGTGCCGACAAGGACAAGGACAAGCTAGAATCGGGCCCGGCCGACGACTTTCAAGACCCCCAGGCCGAGCTTAATCATATTTTTGGAGGGCCGCTCGCGTACGCGTCCAAGCGCAAACAGAAGCTATCAGCGCGCGACATCAACACGGTCTCTACGACGGACACCCCCCAATACCTGCGCTGGTCAGAGATGGCCATTACCTCCAACCGCGCAGATCACCCAGATTGGGTTTCACACCCGGGATGCTATCCACTTGTCCTGGACCCGGTCGTCAGAAATATCAGGCTGAAAAAAACCCTCATCGACGGAGGCAGCGCACTCAACATCTTATTTGCCAAGACTTTGGACGAGATCATGATTTCTCGTTCAGAATTACGGCCGAGCACTGCGCCCTTCCACGGGATAATTCTCGGCCTGTCATCAACTCCACTCGGGCAGATCACATTACCAGTAACCTTCGGCACGCGGGATAACTTCCGCACGGAAAGTGTCTGCTTCGAGGTCGCCGACTTGGAGACCGCGTACCACGCGATACTCGGATGACCGGCACTCGCCAAATTTATGGCGATACCGCACTATACATATATGGTGCTCAAGATGCCTGGGCCAGCAGGAGTCCTCTCCCTCCGCAGCGACGTCAAGCAAGCTTTCACCTATGACAAGGAGAGTTGCGAACTGGCTCAATCACAAGAGGCGGCAGTCGGGTGCAACAGCATCCGGCAAGCCGCCACAACTGAAGTCGAGCAAGATCAAGTTCCGGCAAAAAAAGCGGCGAAGTCGGGAATTTTAGCGGACTCTGACATGAAGAAGATCCCCTTGGACCCTTCCGACCCCTCCAAGACTGCTCTAGTTGGGACCGGACTCGACCCCAAATAGGAAGACGCGCTTGTCATCTTCCTACAAGCCAATAAGGACATCTTCGCATGGAAATCGTCCGACATGCCGAGCGTAACAAGGGAGGTGATCGAGCATGCCCTAAATGTAAAGACAGACGCCAAGCTAGTCAAGCAATGGCTATGGCGCTTCGCTCAGGACCGCAAGGATGCTATTCGGGAGGAGATTACCAAGCTCCTCACAGCCGGGTTCATCAAGGAGGTCTATCACCTGGATTGGCTGGCCAACCTAGTCCTGGTCCGGAAGAAAAACGGTAAATGGTGCATGTGCGTCGACTACACCGATCTCAACAAGGCGTGCCCTAAGGACCCATGTGGTCTTCCCAGGATAGATCAGGTGGTAGATTCCACGGTTGGGTGCGACCTACTCAGCTTTCTCGACTGCTACTCGGGATACTATCAAATCAGCATGAGGGAGGAAGACTGCTTAAAGACATCTTTCATCACGCCGTTTGGGGCGTACTGCTACATCACAATGCCGTTCGATTTGAAAAATGCTGGAGCAACCTATCAACGGGCTATTCAGCAGTGTCTGCACACTCAGATCGGGCGCAACGTGGAAGCCTACGTCGACGACATGGTGATCAAGACCAGGTCCAAAGAAGACCTCATCGCTGACCTGGAAGAAACCTTCCAAAATCTTCGAAGATTTCAGATGAAGTTGAACCCGGAAAAGTGCACCTTCGGAGTGCCATCCGGCAAATTACTTGGCTTCATCGTCTCGCACCGTGGCATCGAAGCCAACCCGGAGAAAGTCAACGCGATCACGAACATGGCACCCCCGACTAACCAGAAGGACGTCCAGAAGCTGACAGGCTGCATGGTGGCACTCAGCCGGTTTATTTCCCGACTGGGCGAACGGGGTATGCCCTTTTTCTAGCTACTCAAGAAGGCGGACAATTTCCAGTGGACTCCGAAAGCCCAGCGAGCCTTCGAAGATTTCAAACAATTCCTCACATCACCCCCCGTGTTGGCGTCACCTATGCCCTAAGAACCGCTAATGATATATCTGGCGGTAACTACTCAGGTAGTCAGCACGGTGCTGGGGGTCAAGCCATCCGAACAGGGTCACATCGAAAAAATTCAACGGCCAGTCTACTTTGTCAGCGAGGTGCTTGCCGACTCGAAGACGAGATATCCGCAAGTCCAGAAGCTGCTCTATGGCCTACTTATCACTGTCCGGAAGCTGGTGCATTATTTCCAAGCACATCAAGTCACGATGGTTACCTCGTTCCCACTCGGGGACGTCCTGCACAACCACGAGGCCACGGGCCGAATTGCTAAATGGGCGCTCGAGTTGATGGCGTTTGACATCACCTTTCAGCCAAAGACAGCTATCAAATCACAAGCTCTAGCCAACTTCGTGGCCGAGTCGACGGAGGTCCAGATGCCCACATCAACAGTGAAGCTAGAGTACTGGACAATGTACTTCGACGGTTCTTTACGGATCGGCGGCGCCGGGGCTGGCGTCATACTGATGTCCCCCACCGGCGAAAAACTCAAGTACGTCCTACAAATCCATTTCTCGGCTTCCCACAACGTTGCCGAGTACGAGGCACTCATCCACGGGCTTCGCATCGCTATATCACTCAGCATTCGTCGACTGGTTGTGCGCGGAGACTCCCAACTGGTGGTAAACCAAGTCATGAAGGATTGGACATGTCTCGACGACACCATGGCGGCATACTGTCAGGAGGTCCGCAAGCTGGAGAACAAGTTCGACAGGCTGAAAATAACACATGTCCTACACCAATACAATGATACGGCAGACGAATTGGCAAATATGGGATCCAAGCGAGAGGAGGTCCCGATAGGGATCTTTGTCGAGCAACTTATGGAGCCATCAGTCAAGAATAAACCGGCACCAGAGCAGTCGGGAGGCGAACCTACCCCGGCAACAAGCGAGGTACTGCACATATGTCAAGACTGGCGGACTCCTGTTATCAAATTTCTCCTGGACGACGAACTCGCAGAAGATCGCAGTCAAGCTGAGTAGATCAAGCGTTGAAGCAAAAGCTTCCTACTAGTCGGAGAAGACCTCTACCGAAGAAGTGCATCCGGTGTCCTCATGCGCTGCGTCACCACCGAGGAGGGCAAGCAGATCCTGCAGTTGATCCACTCAGGCATATGTGGCAACCATGCTGTCTCCAGGACGTTAGTCAGAAAGGCTTACCAGCAGGGATTTTTCTGGCCAACAGCAGTAACGGACGCTAAGGACATTGTTCGCAAGTGCGAGGGTTGCCAGTTCTACGCAAGATAGACCAACCTCCCAGCCCAAGAACTCCAAACAATCCCCATTTCCTGGCCATTCGCAGTATGGGGGCTCGACATGGTCAGGCCTTTCAAGAAAGCGCCAGGAGGGTTCACACATCTATTCATCATGGTGGATAAATTCACCAAGTGGATTGAGGCAAAACCCGTTGCAACTATAACAGCGGCACGAGCAAAGGACTTCATCATGAGTATACTATACCGATTTGGGGCCCCTAACCGCATCATCACCGACAACGGTACTCAGTTCACGGGCGGCGTATTCCAAGTCTTCTGCGAAGATTTCGGCATCAAGATCTGCTACGCATCTGTGGCACACCCATGGAGCAACGGGCAGGTTGAACGAGCCAACGGTATGGTCTTACAAGGCATCAAGGCCAGGATATTTGACCGACTACAACCATACGCGGGCCGGTGGGTACAAGAATTCTTATCCGTTCTCTGGTCTCTCAGAACCACGGTTAGTCGGGCAACAGGGCAATCCCCTTTCTTTCTGGTCTATGGTGCTAAGGCCATGCTACCGACAGAGCTACAGTTCGGCTCTCCGCGCGTCCGGACTTACTTAGAAGACGTCTCAAACAATACTCGACTAGTCGAGCTAGATCAGTTGGAAGAAGCAAGGGACATCGCAACAATCCAGTCGGCAAGGTATCTTCAAGGCCTGCGTCGCTACCACAATCGCAATGTCCGTGGCCGCGCCTTTTTGGTCGGGGATCTCGTCTTGAAAAAAATACAAACCACCAAAGACAAGCACAAATTATCCCCACTTTGGGAAGGGCCGTTCATTATAGCCGAGGTCACGCGGCCAAGCGCCTACTGATTGAAGACCGAAGACGGTGCCCTCATCAGCAACTCATGGAATATAGAACAGCTACGTCCTTTCTATACCTGAGCCTTATACTTTCTCATGCCTACCGACGACGACGACCATGACGGCGACTGGGTCCTGGCCCCCACGCCGGCGTCCCCTGCGGCCTCGGGGGTGGACTCGAGGGCTCCGGCAACAGCCTCGGCAGCGGGCGTCGGCTTAAGGGCTGGGGCAGCAACCTCAGTAACCGCCCCTTGGTTGGGCGGTACCTGCGGCCCCGCAGTCAGGACCACCTCGGTCTCCGTGACTAGGATGGCCACCGGCTCAGTGGGCGCCGGCTCGGCTGGGGCGGGTTCTTCAAGGGGAGCAGTCGGAGCGGTCTCGTTGAGATCGATATCGGCATGCTTCCTGCATGGCAAAACATACATCAAAATACTACTGCAACAGACAGGAATCTCAGAAGATCCAGAGCAGCTTACCTCTTGGAGAACTTGAGTTTCCCGCCGGGCGATCCGAGTCCTGGCGGAGCGCTGCGCCCAGTTGTCGGTCTGGTCGGTGAAACAGTCGGCGGCGACATGGCAACTAGAGGCGGCCCCGTTGATGGCGTGGCCGACTCGGGCACCCGTATGCTTGGTGGCGCTTGCTCGGACCGTGTACTCGGCGGTGCTTTTGCCGGGCTCGGCAATGTCGAGCTCGGCCATAATGGTCCCAACCTGGGACTTGATTGCCTGGGCGCCGCCGCGGCGGTGTCCTTTATCTTCAGACTTCCTGCCACGGCACGTGGCGTCATGGCCCCCTCGCCTCGATATAGAACAAGCTTTTCCCCGCTCTCTTGGAGTCGGGTTGGGCGGCAGAAGGACTCCTCAGCCTCTTCTTCGATTTGGTGGCTGACAATGGGTGGGAGTCATCATCGAACTCCTCGCACCACTACGGATGATTCAACAAAATACATCACACAGTGCTGGGCAATTATGCATACAAGTCCACAGGCATTCATTACAGAAGAAAGACGGAGGTTACCTCGGGGCGGGGCCGATTGTGGCTATAAGATGCAATGCGGCGCTTCTTGTCTTCGGTCTCGACCACCCCGCTGGAGAAGTAGCCGAACAGGGTTTCAGTCACCTTCAGCTCGTTGGCCGACTCGTCGCTGACCTGGTCAGGGTCATTTTTTCCTAGATAGTCCCAGCCGAACGCGCTCCTCAGCTCCAGCGGCTGGATGCGTCGAGTCAGAAGACGCCTGGCAACCCAAGGTCCGGTCAGGCCGGCTTTCTTGAGGTTATCCAATTTCGTCAACAACTGGTGCACTTGGCCCATCTCTTCAAAGGTCAGATCTGATGACCAATTTGGTAAAACCACCGGTGGCAAGCCGGTGAAGGGGCGCAAGGAGGGTGCCGGATCTGAACAATAGAACCACTCCTTGTGCCAACCTTTCAAGAAAGATTTCAAAGGAAGATCGATATATGTTTTCTTCCTTTCACTCCTCAACTGAAGACCAGCCCCCCCCAATCACATTGATATTATTCTTTGAGAGCTGGGGTTTGATGTGGAACAGATGCCTAAAGAAATTAAAATGGGGCTCCACACCCAAATAACACTCACAGAGAGTTACGAATATGGAGATTTGAAGGATTGAGTTGGGATTCAAATTCACCAACTCCAATCCGTAGAAGTCAAGGATGCGGCGGAAGAATACAGAAGAGGGAAGGAACAAACCCCGGTCGAAAAAAGAGACAAAAACTATAGTTTCGCCGGATTGGGGATTTGGAACCGACTCACCCTTAGCCGGCCGCCAATGAATCACCTCTTGGCTTTGCAGCTTCAATTGTTTCTCCAGCAGCTTCAGCTTTACCACGCCACAATCCGAAGTCGGCCAGGCGTTCTCTGACGCGCCCGCAGAATCTGAAGCCTTCGGCATGTTTGAGGGTGGAGAAATTTGGGGGAAAAGCGATTGGGGGCTTGGAACAGATGAAGAGGACTGGAATTGCCCGAGTTCGAGCGGGGAACAGCAGCAACAGCTAACCCTAGCCGAGCGAGAGGCGAAAAGTTGGGCGCCAAGACGGAAGACAAAGCGATTGGCTGATTTGGGGAAGATGAAGGAATCTTTTTCTCTCTTCCCGCTTTTTATCGAGCCGGTACTGACTAATGGGTTTGGGCCACACAATCGGTACTGGACCACCAAGACATGAGTTCCTACAGTAGCATGCTCTATGTGGGCCGTCCGCAGGTTGAGTTGAAATTATAGCGCTGGTGCTACTAACAGGAGCCGATGAGGTAAACAGATATGCTTCATGAGAGCCTTATTGCTAAACATATATGTTTGGGTATCTGTTTTATCCACCAGGTCTCGAGGATATATCCTTACAAGGATCACAAGCTAGTCTTCATTGAAATTAGGGATGCAGGTATCTTTCTCGAGTACACCTGACCACGCCGTGGATTTATTTTCATAAAGTGGTACTCGGCCTACATGCGTGGCTACCAGTTGCCATGAGCAACATTATTCCAGCCGATATGACGCTGAAGAGTCTAACTTTCGAGTAGTGCGCTACTCGGGAGAGACTATAAAATTCTCATTCCCGCTGACATGACGCGGAGGAGTCTAACTTCTGGGTGGGATGCCACTTGGGAAAGACTATAAACCCCCTTTTTCCAGCTGACATGAAGCTGAAGAGTCCCATATACGAGTAGCATCCTACTCGGCAAGACTATAAACACACATTCGGACTGACATAAAGTCGAAGAGTCCTACATAGGAGTAGTTCCCTACTTGGCAAGACTACAAAGTTTATTCCGGTTGACATGATACCGAAGAGTCTCATATACCAGTAGTATACTACTAGGGAAAGACTATCAGGTTAAAGATCTTTGACTTTATGTTTAATTGTCTTCACAATTAAGCACAAAGTCGGGGGCTACACCTAATAGGTGCGCCTATTCGGTTCACACTATTCATACATCTACATGGAGCCCTTCATAGCCTCACTGCCAGCTGACATGAAGCAGGACTCGGGAAGAAGACTCACTCGGACAAAGAGTACTCGGGAGCATCGCACTCGGGCAATCTTCACCGTGGAGGATGAGCACTTGGCATCAGCTGTGACTCAACTATGAAGGTCTCAGGGGCTACTGTGGAGGCCATGGGACCCGGGTACCTCACCACCAGCATATGGGCCACTCGGATAGAGGATGGGCCGAATCATGTATCTAGAGATAAGATAGCACCCAGCAGACTTTGCCTTGTATAATAAGGAAAACATAGTTTTAGTCGGATAAGTTTCTATCTCTAAGAAGGAAATCGCTTGGCCGTATCTGGCTGGGATCCTTATCTTGTACCCCTGCCCCCCAGTATATAAGGGGAGGCAGGGCACTCCCTGAGGGCAGAGAACAACACAGATCACCACGATCATTAAGAGTTCATCAGAACCACCACCATATTTCCTCAAAGGAATACATCCCAACTGGACGTAGGGTATTACCTCACATTGAGGGCCTGAACCAGTATAAAACTCTCTTGTGTTCCTTTGCAATCCATCCGATTTCCTATTGCCGAGTAGCCCCGTATTATTATTGCTGGTGTAAAACATCGACACCTTCCCCTGGTGAGGCCGTACGTGCCCATACTCCTTTGTCTCTGCCAGCCCGAGCCCACGCTCAGCTTCGTCAGCACCACAATAGCTAGCTTAGCGTAAATCGCGCTACACCACTCGCCACACCCGCCCCAGTCAAAAGCTAGCCAAGCTCTAGAGGCTTCCTCGCCGGCAAGCTGCGCAATCAAACCAGCATGCGCGCAGTTTCTCGTCTCGTTGCATCGCCGTCGCCTCTGTCTCCGCCTCTCCTCTCTGTCTCTGCCGCTAACGAAGGCTACAGCCACCTGGCCACATCGACGCATCACGTCAGCCAGCCAGCCATGTCGCCATAGCCTTCTCGCTCGGGGAGCCACGTGTCACACCCAGAAATTCACTGGAATTTCCAAAGCTAATTTGTGCAATAAATTCTCGTCCAGAAATCAGCCGAGGTACACAAATCGACAATTTGATAAACATAACCAAAAACGTAAACAATAAATACTTACAAAAGAACCACTTAGTCCTCACACAGAAGAACACAGCAGCGGAACGGTAACTAGCGTAGCTTCAGCACCAAGCCACATGCAGCTCAACTGGGGTATAAGTCAAACACCAAACTTCTCCTTCTCGCAAAGCTTCACTCTGATGATTGTAGTAATACAAGATTGAGTACCACCCACCGTACTCAACAAGCCACACTAGAAATGCAAAATAATGCAACAGGATTCCAAAGGAAAGGCATAGTATGGCTCATTTGCATAAATGACATTTAAAACATTTGCATTTAAAAACATCAAAAACAGTGTAGTTTAATTAATAATTAATATTAAACCAACCACTGAACAGCGCTCCAACACAGTTCAGATCCAAAACCATAACCCTCTAAACTGGAGCTATCAAGATTTTACCATTTAGTATTATTAATGAGTAGTGTGGGACTAATCATAAAAAAACATTGCTAGGCTCGTCCATAACCGCGGGCACGGCTATTCGAATAGTTTTACTCTGGCCAGAGGTGTACAACTTTACCCATAAGATACAATCTCAACATCATGTCAGCCATGCGTCGCGATACTCAGAAATACCCGAATAGAGATTGTGACAAGACCCTTCGTATAACACACCCAACAGAAAAAGCACCGGCCAAGTCCTTAGTAGAGGTGGCCCAACCTCCAGGCTAGAGAAACTCTTAGCTCTCAAACATGGGCTTACTGGCACTGCCATAGTGGATTTATTGACACTACCACCTATCGACTAAACACACCATGGTGCCTCCTGTTGGGACATGCTACAGTACAAGTCCAGCCGTTGCCCATTCTGGCTTGTGGTTAGTACGGTATTGCTTCGCAACAAGTAGTCCGCGAACCGGTCCTTAATTGTCATGAGTACCGCTAGCAACATAAACCAACCTGGTTCTCACAACCCACCATTTTGTCAAATTTTAGTTGGTATATTAATTAACCAAGCATGACCAACAGTCGTGATGGACTAAACCATCACTGTTATGGCTTTTTCAAATAAAAAAAATATACATTAGTGATTATCATCATTAATCAAACAATAATTACATCAATTATTACATTGGTCATCGGAACAAATCTCAAATCATTTAGTCTGAACTCTAAACGTTCAACTTGAAATCACAAATCTCAAATCTTTTACATCAGTGACCTAGGGATGGATCTGATTACACCGCAGGGGATCTGATTCTCATTTCTATTCACAAATCTCAACAACACAGAACACAAGGAGACATAGAAAAGAGAGGCAAATAAGACAATGGATTTTGAAGGGGGCTCGCTGCATGCAAACCGTCACTAACAGCCTACCATTGGTATCGGCAGCGGCGGTGGCATCCTCCTGCTGCCGTGTCACCGCCACCGACTTGCTCTTGCTGCTCGTCTGGAGGCAACTCTTCCTGTAGACCTCACTGATGACCACCCTACCACATGCGCCCTGTAGCACAACATGTATGTGTGTAAGAGCTCTGCACTGGCATCCATGGTGAGAAAGGAAGGGAACTGAACAGTGACAGCAACTTACTTGCTGCTGGTGGCACGGCGACAGCAGATTTCTTGGCCTCTGCATCACCGGCAAGGTGGCGAGGGTGTGTTACTTCCTGCACTAAAACCCCCTCCTCCCTGCGTGATCCCTCTTCCTCACCACGCGTCGCTCTCTCCCCGCTCCCACGCGAAAATTGGGAGCGAGAGCTCTTCTTAACGTAGAGAGCAAGAAAGAAGAGCAAGGGGATTTTAATTTTTAGAAATGTATTTAGGCGTATTATTAGAGGCTAATTTTTTCTTATAGACCCCAAAATTTTCGGATTGGGATCCATTTTAGTTTACTGTTCACCATGCTCTCAGATGCCCACGTCGGTATCTACTTTCTTTTTTTTTAAATAAGACTGATTATATTAAATACTTCCACGCTTTGCCAACCTTCGAGTAGTAGTCCTTCCCCTCCCGGAATGCCTTGAGATCATCCAAGACCTCAACCTTCTTGATGTGGTCCATGGCGAGCATGTGGAACATCGCCGGTGGATTGTACGGCACTTTGCTCCACACGCTCTTCCCGTTTATGGTGTGGTTGGTGAACAATTGCCTCTGCCGATTCTTGGCGATTATCTCGCGCCACCGCTGGACGATGCAGGGCAGGTAGGAGTTGAGCACGAGCTGGCGGTGGCGCTTGTGGAACACCAGTCTGTAGCGCCGCGGCTCGTCCTTGTTGGAGCCAACCCTGACAAACAGGTCGGCGCGAGCGCTCGGTGCCAAAGACGAACACACCAGCGCGGGCACTTCCTCTTCCTGGAGTGACGAACTCATAGAAATGAGCTCAAACACACACACACACGAAAGAGAGAGAAAGAGCACACTTGCAGCGACAAACGCCTGGGATTTTCTCTGTTATTCCACTCACACAAATAGATTGATTACAGGATGCTTATAAAGACCCACTCGATGACGTGACGCACCCGCCGAGCAACATCCTGGTGGCCGAGTCTCATGCACATGCCCGCACGATCCACACATGCACAGCCGCTAACTCTTGCATGCCATCCGCGCCCCCCACGTTTCTTGCATACGACCAGCCACTAACTAACAACCTAAAGACTTATTCTGCTAAGTGCTAACACATGCAACACACGCATGTGCTACAACTAACCATCTAACTAATTAACCCATGTATGCAGTATATATGCACTACTCTACTGCGTGCATGACATACATACACAAGTATCTAATGCAAAATGCTAAAACATGTACAAGACAAGATTAATGCTAACAATCACCCCCTAATCTTGGCTTGTATTCTCCATCGATCGATCATTACAGTAGATAGGGCTCGTTGTCCGCCGTCGCGAGCAACGCCACCTCTTCCTTCCTTGGCTTGCAACATTCGCTAGCAAAGTGCCCACGAACTCTGCAATTGTAGCACTTGCCTTTTTTGCCATTCGACTTGCACTCGCTGTTGTCGGAGTCGCTGCTTGTGCCGTCATCATCGTCGTCGTGGCTACGACTGCCACTGTGGCTACCACCAGCCTTGCCATGGCCACCACCACGGTTCTTCTTTTCTTTGAGTGAGAGACTCTCCCACTGTGCACGTGTGAGCAACAAATGCTCACCATCGTTGCTACGGTGCCGCCCCTTTGAAGACTCTTCAAACATCCTCAAACGCCCGATAGCCTCCGCCACGGACATTTTTGACATGTCGCCAAATTGCTCGATGGTGCCGATGATCTGAAGAAACTTGTCGGGGACAGCACCGAATAGCTTCTCTACCACAACACTGTCCTTTACTTTGGCTCCGAGAGAACGCATCTCCCCCACCAGTGTGGTGAGCTTCGGTGTGAATTCTGCGATAGTTTCGGAATCCCCCATGTACAAGCGATCAAATTGTCTCTTCAATGCTTGTAGCCGCGCCTTCTTGACTTGATCCTCATCGACGTTCATCTCCTTTATTACCTCCCAAGCTTCCTTGGCCGACTCTTTGTCCGCGATAGCCATCATTATGGCATCCGGCATAGCCTGAGAGATGGCGACTAAAGCTTCATTGTCCTTCTCTTCTTCTGCCACCGCTTCACCCATGACCGCCGCCCACACGCCGAGATGACGCAGGATGATCTTCATCTTCACAGCCCACACACCATAGTTGGTGTCATTGAGCATGGGGTACTGCATCGCGACCACCCTCGACCGTGGTGCAGCCATTGCAGTGCCGCCACCACCACTGCCGCTCACGCCACTCATTGGCGTTCCCACTGGTGTCTTGTCTCCAGCCATAACCTGGCTCTGATACCAAATGTTGGAGCCAACCCCGATGAACAGGTCGGTACGAGCGCTCGGTGCCGGAGATGAACACACCAGCGCGGGCACTTCCTCTTCCTAGAGCGACGAACTCACAGAAATGAGCTCAAACACACGCACACACGAAAGAGAGAGAAAGAGCACACTTGCAGCAACAAACGCCTGGGATTTTCTCTGTTATTCCACTCACACAAATAGATTGATTATAGGATGCTTATAAAGACCCACTCGATGACGTGATGCACCCACCGAGCAACATCCTGGTGGCCGAGTCTCACGCACACGCCCGCACAATCCACACATGCACAGCCGCTAACTCTTGCATGCCATCCGCGCCCCCCACGTTTCTTGCATGCGACCAGCCACTAACTAACAACCTAAAGACTTATTTTGCTAAGTGCTAAGACATGCAACACACGCATGTGCTACAACTAACCATCTAACTAATTAACCCATGTATGCAGTACATGTACACTACTCTACTGCGTGCATGACATACATACACAAGTATCTAATGTAAAATGCTAAAACATGTACAAGACAAGATTAATGCTAACAGTCCTCCACATCCCCAGGCAAGAAACTGATGATGGTGGCCCCCCTTTTCTTGGAGGCCTTGAGGCATAGCTTCCACCACATACGGACGCCACCGTCCAAGTGGTCGGCGACCTCCTGGTTCTCGTCCAGACTGATAAGCGGGTCGTCCTTGCTGTTGTAGCTGAGCTCAGCCTTGAGCTTGCTTGCACCAGCCAAGCACACGCTGCTCAGGTAGACTGAGATGGCATCGAACAGCATGTTCCGTCGGAACCGCTCCTCGCTGTACTCGGGGACGGTGATCTGCTAGTAGGGGTTGAAGTAGGACATCACCATGGGGACCAAGCTACTGATGATGTACTAGCCTCCTCATGGACGTGCTCCAGCATCCTGGACCAAAGCAAGCCGACGCCGGCCACTGCCCACCCGAATCCTACCCACTTCGCAGCCACTACTCGCCTAATCAAACTAGCTAGCTCTCTGTAATGGTTGCCGTTGTGGATGTTGTGCTTGTTTTCCGTTGCTTTTGTGGCGAGTGACGTCGGCTTATATAATTGGCCATTTTGGCGCGTAAATGATTCACTCCGTTTCGTCGTGGAAGAAGGTGAGAACGCGTCGTCGAAGTTTCCTCGAAGCAAGCGCGCGAGGTCCCTTTTTTTAAAAAACCATATTCCTATAAGCATTTTGAAAGATTTGTTAACATAACTTAAGATTGGTGAAGTCACCATAAAATATAGGACGTCTCGTTGTTGAAAGATAGGTCGCCTAAAAAAATAATTAACCCCAATAAAAAAATAAACCATAAATGTAAGCATTCATATCAAATTAGCACTAGAATGAACCGGCGGTTCCACCACAAGAAACATAACCGGTTAAGTTACACTAGCTTACTTTGCATGCGACATGCTATTTGACTTACTCCACATGAAAAGAAGTGGAAATTGCAAGGGGCTCGAAGAGACCACGAGGGGGACCTATCACCATGTTAGGTTTAGCAATTAATTAGGAATGCGGAAAAAAATAGCCCACGTCTTTGTTTGGATGGATGGATAGGCCAGAGTTGAGACCTATCAACCATCCTAACGAGTGGTTCAATTCAAAATTGCTCTCGGTTTACTTTCAAAACTAATAGGACGGCCCACACATTTGCGTTTTAAGATTTGTATTTTTAAATTTCTTAAAATGTTACTTCTCTTACCCTTGATAATCTTATGTACTTTCTCCGTTTCAAAATAAGAACTTCTAGGATTTAAACCTTGTTCCATAATATAAGGATTTTTAACACTATTTACAGTACTACTTGTCCCATCAATCACTTTATATTTAAATTTGTTTCCATCTTACCCTCACCTACCCTCCTACACTCATCCATTTCACATTTATGCTTAGTTTGAAGATAAGAGAAAAGAAAAAAGATGATCACGCAAAACAAGGTGGGCTATTAGCGCATGATTAATTGATTATTAGCTATTGTAAACTTTAAAAATAGATTAATATGATTTTTTAAAGTAACTTTTAGGTAGAAATTTTTTTATAAAAACACACCATTTAGCAGTTCGGGAAGTGTGCCAATAGGAATTTAGGGGGGTTTTCATCCCTAACCCGTAGATTCAAACAGGCTCTTACTGAGAGACAACAAAGTCTTTTCTTCCCAACCATAATCTCTGTTAAATAATTTAGAAATATTTGTATTTTAAAACAGAAATAGTATCTCATAGCTAACTTAATTTCTAAGGTATCATAGACAATATAAATATCAATACAATCTCAAAATTCTCTACATAACACTGTACTCAAAATTGTTTTCTTTGCTGAACACCACAACAGTAAAATATAATATCTATATGATTGTGAAGAAAGAAGTCATAAAGAATGTCTATTTTACTCCATCGATCCCCTGTTTCCTCGCTCCCAGCAAAGCACAATGCTGGAATTGGTTGCGCTTACTGGATGCTATAGCTACGCCGTTAACTATTTACTACCTACAGTCATGCTTCACGTACCCAGGCCACAATCAAGCAATTCCTCCACGAAACAGACATCCCTGCGGCTCTTCCGATCCACCCTACCTGCCACTGCCATTCTTTACTCTAAATAGGCTTAACATTGTTGTTATTCCACCACGCCCAGCACGCTAGCACCTCCGATCACGGCTCACCGTCCACCAACGGCGTCTACCATTTGTCTTATTTTCTGCCCGCACAGCTCCTTCACTCTCATGCCTAGCTACTGTCATTACCTTTTTCCTTCTCTCTGTCACCTTCAAAAATTCGCTACAAATTTTCAAGTAAATTTATACATTAAATCTATATTCAAAAATCAGTCAAGATACAAAAATTAACAATTTTATAAATATAACCAAAATAAAATAATATTAAGTACTTATAGAAGAGACACTAAGTCCTCATAAGAAAAAAAAACTCTGCAGCAAAAAGACGATCTAGTGTAGCTTCAGCACCACACCCACAGGCAGCTCAACTGAGATATAAGCCAGGTCTCTAAGTTCACCTTCTCCAACGTGAAGTTTTCTCTGAAGATTTAAATTATGTAAGGCTAAGTACCACCCACCGTATACTTAACAAACCACATGCAATATAATGCAACAGGATTCAAAGTAAGCAAAATAGGGATTTTCTGCATAAAACAACATTTAAACTATTTGCATCCAAAAGCAGTATAAAAACAATATAATTATTATCAGTATTGAACCATCACTGAACCGCACATCCATGTGTTCAGGCCCAAAACCCTCCATACCAGGAGTTATCAAAACATGTGTATACCCGGAGACATCATGTTTCCGTCGATTGCCAAATTATTACTATTAAAAAGCAGTGTGAGACTAATCATGAAAACATTATTAGGCTCACCCACAACGGTGGGCACGGTTATTCAAACAGTTTTACTTTGGCCAGAGGTGTACATATTTACCCACAAGACCTAACCTCAACATCATGTCAGCCATTCGTCGTGATATCGTGAGGTACCCGAATAGACCTTGTGATAAGACCTTTCACGTAACACGCACAACGAGAAAGAACATCCACTAAGCAATACTATCTCTGGTAGGGATGATCAATACCTAGGTAGGAAGACTACTCGGTGCCTAAAACATATGAACTTATTGTTTGCCATAGAACCATGGACTTACTTGTCTGCCACCAACAAAACACACCATGATGCTTCTCGTTGTATACATTATATTGCAAGTCAAGTCATTGCCCATGCTGGCTTGTGGTTAGTATGGTAAACTCTTTGCACAAAACCATCACCATTAGTCAAATTTTAGCTAGAATATTAACCAACCACGACCAACAGTCGTGAGCTACCATTAATTACATATCCATAGTTAAATCATAAGTGAGGTATATGTTGACCCATATAAAATGATATTAATCTTTCTAAGAAGGGCTAAACAAAACTAATTAATCTAGTCAAACCATTATATAGGATCACGGCTAGGCAATACTACATTCCCCAGGGCAACAAAGGTAAAGGTATCAAAAGCAATGATGGCCATAATCAAAGGATATAGGGATATAATTGTCGGCGAAATTGGACTGGGGGCCCCACATACCCCAGGGACGCGTGGATCTTCGGCCACGTCAGCTCCTCCAGGGCCCACATTCTGCACAAGTGACGGCCGGCTACGGTCATATTCCCGCTAAGTGCCTGGGGCCCGAGCACTATCCGGGCCCGGGTACACCTTCCCTGGGCGGTCGCGACGACCGCTCGCATCCTCCTCGGGCTCCGTGTCCCGGGGACATTCCCGGGCCCGAGTCTCGCCCCCCAGTCCCGGGACCCACCGGCTTGGTCCCGGGGCGCGTTCCTGGGACACATTACTAGGACATTCCCAGGCCCGGGTCTCGTCCCCCGGTCCCGGGACCCACTGGCTCAGTCCCAGGCGCGTTCCCGAGCCCGGGACTCACGCCCTCGGTCCCCGAGGAACTCGGCGCCTTGTGCGCGCGGAGGGCTCGATGAGCTCTCTGCCCCGGGCACGAGCCTGACTCGAGCGGGTCAACTCTCCAATTACCTGCATTAATGACGAGGCGACGGGGCGTGTCGCGCCTGTCGCCCGCTCGGACACGCGTGGACTCTCGTGATGGCCCCCCGTGGGCCCGCTCCTTGTGCAGTCAGAGAACATTTGACTAAGAGGGCTTCAGTTTTCCTCGCTCTGGTAGCGATGGCATGCGCTGTCACATCTTCGTCATCCAGCCGCCCGCAGCAGCCGAGCGACGTGACGACAAGACATGCCGAACCAACTCCGGCGTGGCTCAGCAGGCGGACGTGTGCGACAAGACATATCATACCTAGGAAAGCTTTGTCTTAGCATGTGTGGCACTGTGCACTTCCCTTGGACTATGAAAGGAGGATCCATGCCAGCAGAAAAGGAGGTCAGCTTCCACAGCTGCTAGAGCTTCCAGAGCTTGGAGAGCGGCTAGAGCTTCTGGAGCTTCTAGAGAGACTTAGTTCCCAAGTTAGGGCTAGCTCCTAAGCACCCCTGAAGAACATCTTGTAAGAACAAACCGCATTCGTCTCCCACATAGCAGATACACACAGGAGTAGGGTATTACACCTTCGCGCGGCCCGAACCTGTTTACTTCTTCTGTCTCCCTTGCGTGCCATCGACCAGACGCCGCAGCCGTCCTATGAACAACTCCCCTAGCCAAACTCAAAGAGGGGGTCCCCAGACTCCCCGCGGTTGGAGTTTCCTCCTCTGACAATAATATTAACCCTTAATAAGGTGACATTGAAAAATGCATGCAATAATATTAAAATAAAATAGTTTTCATAATTGGGATCAATATGCTCAAGAGGATTATCGTGTGACTTGCCCTGCTTCTTCAAATAGTCTTCTGCAACACTTTCCTTGAACTCGCAATCCTCTGAAATGACGGAAAACTACACCTTACACGCAAAAGAGGAAGAACACAAATAAAAACCAAATAAATAGTACATAATAAGTAAAGAAAAGCATATAGATTTTGATTTTAGATGAGTTCATTCCAATTTCCGACTTCACATGAATTAGTTATGAATTTTAGAAGATTTAATCCAATTAAAACCCAATTAAAGGATTAAACGGCTTTATTGGATCATTAATAATTATTTGTACTAGAAAGAGAGATTATGACGTCAACCAGAGAGAGTAGCTAAAGTCACTGACATGCCGGACCCACATGCCATAAAGAGAAGAGGCTCGGTCTACCATGGACCGAGTCCATAGAGAAGGTTCACGGTACATGAACGGCTTAGATTGATCCATATCAAGATTGGATGGCTAGATTTGATTCAAGGGAGAGGGACGGCTGAGATCAAATTACAGAGGATGGATGGCTCAGATCGGATCAAGAGACGAACAAACGAAATTGATTCCACTGGATTAGGCGGGCGAGATTTAATCCTGACGCTGCGGCCACACTGGTGGACACACGAACACCATGAGAGGCTCCACGTGGGATAGACGGGAGGAGCTAGTGCTGACCTGGCGTTGCCACGTTGGATCACTGGCGGCCAGCTCGGGATCCAAGGGTTGCCGGCGAACGAAGACGCTGTGGTGGGAACGGAGGACATCAGCGGGTAAAGGAGGACGCGACGAAGCTTACCGGCATGGGTGCAATGACAGACAACAATGAGAAGAGACCGGCAGCGAGCTCCAAGCGGCATCAGTCTTTAGGTTGTCGACGATGAGCGGCCTCCGGCGACCTTCGACGTCGAGGTGGTGGCGGACGACCTTCGCCTCGATGTGGTGATCCCAACGGTGATGGCGGCGACTGCGGGCGACGGCGGAATCGACAGCGAGGATCGGTCGGAGCTTGGTGGCGCTGTTGGAGCGAGGTCAAAGCCACAAAACTAGGTTAGGGCTCGAGATTGTTTCAACTCACTGTGGATTAAAGATGAGGGGTCTGGAGCTTCCTATGTAAAGGGAAAGGAGGAGTCCGGGTCAGAGACGGCGGGGACACGACAGCGAAGAACTAGGGTTTTGGAAGCTTTAGGAACTCGTAGCGACGCTGGAATCCTTTGGGATTTCCTTCAATAGGATGAGTGGAAATGAAGAGGAGTCCAAGGGGATCATGATGGTGTGCTTGGATTTGAACGGGAAGAGGCTGAATCAATCATGGGATTGTGGCAGCTTCGAGAGGAAGGAGGAGACCGACTTGAGGTAGAAGACGACTAATGGCCGAGGCCCACACGTTAGAGGCAGAAGGCGATGCGGGCCGGCTCGTGGTCGGATGGGCCACGGGAACCAGACGGGCCGAGGCCAGGAAAGGAAGGAAATGGGTCAGATTCAGCCCAAGAGGCTAAAAATGGTTTTTAATTAGTTTTTGAATTATGGTAAATAATGTAATGCTCTTTGTATTATTAAAATTACTTATTGAGCTTTGAATATTCCAATAAAATTTCAAAGAGTTTATTTAGACATGGAGAATGTATTAGAAATAAATTCAACCATGATTTATTAAGAAAAATGTTATCTCCCAACTTAACTTTGCGTGTTAAAGATTTCTCTTATTACTGAATCGATCTTTCATTTATAAAAATGCTCCTTTAGGCTCAAATAATTCCCAAAAAAAATCTAGGAAATACTAAAGCACTCCAAGCATTTAATGAAATTTTATCTAACCCCTTTTTAAAGGTTTAAGTTTTTAGAATATTTTATTCAAACATTTTTCAGACTTTAAAAGATTTTTAGTAAGTTGATTTGTAAAAACACATTTCATTAAAAGGTGATTTTTAGGTTGTGACACTCCTGAAGACCAGCATTTTCTTTGGTTGCACCAACAGTACAAGAGACTTTGAGGGCTAGCCGCCTTGGCCTCTATGCATGGATACTGAGGTTGCCATTGTCTTCATGGATATCGAGGTTGTTGTCACTCCAACTGATGTTCTTATATAAGCCAGTCTTCAATGGAAAGCTCAATCTCTTGCGTATCTCCTAGTAAAAAAATTCTCTCATGTAACATTACTTCTCCATTACTCCTTCGACCACTAACTTACACTACCACAAAAAGGGCTATTCCTTTTGGCCCATATGTGCCAGTTCGGTGTGAACCGACACTGATAGAGTATTATGGGTAGTTCACTTCGGTTTGTAAACTTTTGTCCATTGTAGTTTAACCTTACAAAAATTATCAGTGGTCAAAGTGGAAAATAGTGAACGTCAATAGGGTTAAGGAAATGCAAACGGCCGTAGTAGTCTATTTAGCGATAATATTTTTGTCTTTTTACTTTGAGTTGTAGTTACTTAGGGGGTTTACTTTGGAATTCCTGTATTTTTATTTGAAATTTAAGATATTGGTCCATTTACATCTGACATGACATTTTTAAGCAAACTTTCTTTATTTATTGGAGTATGCTTTATTCAACCTATATCCTTGCATCACTGCTACGAAACAGAACATCACCGGTGGCCAAAACACGTTTTCACAAGCGACCGGCAGCCTCATCTGCAACTAAAGGCTTGTGAAAATATATGCTTTACATAGGTGGGCAGCGGGTCGCATGTGAAAACCTATTATTGCAGGTAGGCCTTGTAAGTCATCCGCCTGCGGAAACCTATTTTCACAGGCGGTCCTTGTAAACCCTCTACATGTGAAAACATATTATCACAGGCATGCCTTGGAAGCCATTTACCTGCGGAAACATATTACCATAGGTGGGCCTTGTAAGCCGTTCGTTTGTGATAATAGATTTTCATAGGTGACCTGCTTACAAGGCTAGCCTGCGGTAATAGGTCCCCACTTCTTACACTACCCGCCTGTGATGATATTTGCGCCAATTTTAAATTTTCCCGTCAAAATATGACTCTCTGTAATGATACTTTTTCTCCTATTTTCAATTTTTACCGTATATATACATAATCGTCGAGGATTATATTGAGCACATAATTGGTGATCGATTCGATTCCGTAAGTGCGGATGGAGGTCCAATCAATGAAATATTACCGTACATTGTTATGCATACATATATACATATGATGAATGAGCTATTTACAGCTCTACACAGAATTTAATTATATCAGAATTTTTGTCCAATCAATTAGTTCTAAAAATTTAGGATCCATGGTGAGAATGCCTTTTGTATCGAAGAAACGCCCTAACTTGTGACAACGTTCATGTTGGATGAAGAGGCACATGTCCCACTATATATTTTCAATGGATTGATAATTCATCTCTCATTTCGATCTTGAAATTCTAGGGAGCTGCACCAAAAACACGGAAAAAATTAACGGCGTTACCAACTGTTACATACGAATATTATAACTACATATATAGTTAATTAAGATATATCCTTAAGGTTGTTGAAATACCTCCATTCTACTTTTAGGTACTCGTAAACATAATATCCACAAAGAATGCTATCTTGTGGTTCTTTATGGCACTTTGTAAGGTATAAAATATCATGTAATTAAATTAGATATGCGTATACATAGACAAGATAAGTTTTTGTACGTAGATAGTATTTTACCAGCCACTTATTATGGACCAAGATCCGATCTCTTTTCACAACTCTTTCTCCTCTTTTTATAATATAGTAGAGCTTGTATGCTCTCTTATAACAAATTAAATGTATTGATCTAAATTGTTATAATTTGGACCACAACAATTATCAGCGTATGTCCTTTTCTCTTACTTATATGGTAATTTCTTTACATTTACTTTCCATTAAAAACTCTGCGTATTAGTTAATGTAATATTCAACAGTGCAAACACTACGGAGTTGCAGGCTTAAAAAGGAAAACCATAAATGAGGGTCTAATTAATT
Organism: Oryza meyeriana var. granulata; assembly: GCA_003991445.1. NCBI lineage: Eukaryota > Viridiplantae > Streptophyta > Magnoliopsida > Poales > Poaceae > Oryza > Oryza meyeriana. Next base: position 85,605 of record RYFJ01003288.1, read on the forward strand.
CGCATCCTAATTCTAATTCTTTCGAAAGAAGCACCAGTTGGCTAATGCATAGTAATGAATTATCTCCTAATTCTAATTCTAAGCGAAAAAGCATCGATCAGCTAATGCATGAGGAGTCTGTATATACGAACCTGCCGTGAGAGATTTGTTGTATGCATAGCCGCATGCAAGATAAAGTGCAGAATCAGGCCACATGATCGATTTGATTTGATTTACTCCTTTTCAAACCCTCTCATAAAAAAGGAAACACATGCACATACATGAATCTTACCAATCTGTTGTTTGCAGCACACGCACGGTTCCTACTTTTGCAATTTGTTGAGCGAAGAGAAAGAATTTGAATATAATTTTCCTAAAAAAATACCAGCAAGCGGTGTTACTTTGCTATAACATTTCAGAGAAGGTTTCTCACGTGCTGCTTTGTTGAAGTGTTTGTGTATTTCAATGCTCCGAAACGCATTTTCACATGCGACTAAAATACATCTTCACAGATAGGTGGCTACCCCGTCTGTAACTAAAGGTCTGCAAAAATAAATAGTTTTTACAGGTAGAGATTATTAAATATGTGATTTAAATTTCAGCATACCATATATTTAGATTAGTTTCGTAATAGGACTTCTAGTCTTTTTTATTAGGATTCTTTGTTTTTTCTCTTTATATATCTCTTGTAAGCCGCACAAGAAGGTGTGACGGCTCAACATTTTCCTGCGTTTTGCACTTGTTATGAAAATAGATGTAAATAGAGACATAAATTTTTACATGGAAAACCTTTACAGAAAAAACCATGGGCGTTGATTGGTAATGATCACTATTGAGGAGTTGTTACAAACGCAGGGGAATAACCGGGTTGTCGCATCCTTCCCATGCATTTTACAAGAGATATATAAAGGGAAAATTAAGAGTTCTAACAGGTAAAGACATGAAGTCCTACTAAAAAACTAATCCGAATATATGACATGTGAAAATTCGGATCATATATTTAACAATCTCTACCTTAAGATAAATTTCTCTTGTAGCATAGAAATCATTCATCAGTAAAGAACCTCTTATGTAGGTAAAATCACCGTACGCCAAAGTCTCTAGGACTAAACAATTGCTTGCATCTTGATTTGCCATAATGAGAATCTCGTATCACAATCCAAGAGTAGAATATCATATTTCAAACTTGTCATGGGAATTAAATCTTGAATCTGCTAGTATGAAACTACGTAACCTTAGTAGAAACGTGAACCTTTAAAACACCTTTGTGTACACAAAACAAAGTATTGAAATCCTCCGGGTAGATAACCGTGTGGACGTAGCAAATCCAAATAGCGCATCATCAATTGCCATAACGAAAACTTTTGTCTCGATCCAGGAGAGATAGATCCTACTTCAAACTCACCGTTAGAAATAAAATCCTGAATCTGTTGGTATAAATTTGTGAAAACCTAATAGAAACGCAAAATCTGATACACTTCTTATGTGCATGAAATGAAGTACTTAAATCTCCTTTTAAACCTCCTAGTAAGTTGGCTATGTGGATGTAGCAATTGAACGTGAATTTAGATTCACGTGAACAGAACCTCAGCAATGCACAGGGCTTGATTTCCTGGTAGACCTCTGGGTGCACCAAGCAAAGACTACAAAACTCCTAGTAACATTGGGTGTGTGGTCTTACCAAAATTTGCCGGGAATTGGTTATCACAGGAAATGCACAGAACCCGTCATCTTGGATTGATCTTGGGACGTCTGCACGGCGGTTGGGGATGTACTGGTGGACAAGCAATGCTCCTCCTCTAGACGAGAGTGCTCCTGCCTCTCTCGACTGCCTTTTCTCTTGCTCGAGCTTGGACACTATGATTCGTAATCGACCAGACATAAATCGACTCCGTCTTGGACTGCTAATTTGATCTCGCCGGAAAGATTGATTTGGTCGACGGCATGGCAGTAGATTGGATCAACGAACTAGACGGAACCGGCAGCTGTGTGGTGGATGGATCTCTAATGCTCTGATACCACTTGTTACAAAATAGATGTAAATAGAGACATAAACTTTTACGTAAAAAACCCTTACCGGGAAAAAGCTACGGGTACTGACTAGCAATAATCTCTATTGAGGAGTTGTTATAGATGCAAGGGAGTAACAGGGTTGTTGCACCCTTCCCGTATGGCTTATAAGAGATATATAAAGGAAAAAACTAAGAGTCTAAATAGATAAATGCATTAAGTTCTACTAGAAAACTAATCCAAATATATGACAGGTGTAAATTCGGATCATATATTTAACAATCTTGTCATAATGAGAATCTTGTGTCTTGGTCTAGGAGGGGTAAATTGTACTTTAAATTCGCCATGGAAAATTAATTCTTGAATCTACTAGTACAAAATTTAGGTAAATCCAGTAGAAACGCGAATCTCTAGGTACACTTCTTAGTGCATGAAGCGAAGAACCGAAAACTTCCTGGTAGATAGTCATGTGCACGTAGCAATTTTCCCCGATAATTTCACACCCTAAGATTTGAACATGCGAATTCTTTTCTTGACCTCGGAGCACGTGCTATAGATGAGGTCTGCTCTGCAGCTTGGATTTTTTTTCTCCTCGGGCCACGTTCGCTGCAACTTTTTTCTGTAGCTCGGTGTGGATTGGTGGAAGATGGCCTGTTTTGATCTGCCGAACTGCTCCTACTCCGTACGGCAGCAAACACTGACTCAGACTCGAGTATAGACTCCGATTTAAACTTGAAACGCCGGTGGACAACGGGCCTCCAGGCGGTGGCGGTCGCCGAACAGGTCGATTTATCAACGGGACGAACCTATCGACGGTCGTGTAAGACAGTAAAAACGATTATCGCAGACAGCTGGTGTAAGATAGCCACCTAGAAAAAAAAATATTTTTACAGCTGGCTGCTTGCGAAAACACATTATTTTCGCATACGGTTGGCTTATACTAGCCGCCTGTGAAAACAATTCTCATAGATGGCTTAGTTCCAATTTACCTGGCTGTGATGATATTTGCGTCAATTTTAAATTTTTTTCTGCCAAAATTTGACCATCTGTGATGATATTTTTCTCCAATTTTCAAATGTTTCCGCCTATATACAAAATTGTTGAGGATTATATTGAACAATCAATTGGTGACCAATTCAATTCCATGGTAGCATGTTTTGTGCATGGATATATTGGAACATTATATATTTCATATTAATAATAATACTATGCATGATCATTAATTTAAAAGAGAAGATATTTACATTGTTATACATATACATATATATATAACTGTCCTATGAAGCATGTGATAAAATATTTACAACACCACACAAAATTCATATTGGAGTTTTCATCTAGTCAATTTGATTTGAATGTTTGTTGTCCGTGCTGAGAATGTCGTCTTTGTCGAAATCACCACCATCTACGAAATCATGATTATTGTTCCCTTGGTATGTAGAGCTTTCATCTCTATTTCTTTTAGATACATCTTTCTCGCCGTGATGGGATCAAGTTGTGTAGTTCTTAAGAAATCCATGCATCACCAAGTAAGATTTGAGTAATTCTAGATTAACCCACACTTTCTGTTTTTGCAGTCAATGCATGAATTATGAATTTCCTTTGCCTTCTTAATCGAAGCGTGCATTTTGGCAGCTTCAATAAATTTAGAAACTTCCGTAATATATCACGAATGAAATCTTGGCATATCGTACATCCATGACCCATCCATCTATAAATTCAATGCCAATCAAATTCAAAAAGAGTAATTACATATAGATTAAAATATGCAAAAATTAATGCAAAACATAATTAATTAAAAAATTTAATACGTATGCAAGAAGTACTTTGCGTCAAAAATATAAGCAAACTACATATATATTAAAATTACCTAGATCTAGAAAAAAGTACATTACAAGCATTGGCCTAAAAAACAAGCTAAAAATTACCTAGATCTAGAAAAAAAGAAAAATGACCAATATCTCTTTCTCTCCCTAAAGTAGATCTAGAAATTGACCTACATACAATTACCAATTTTTAGTGTTAAATACATCAATTTTCATCATGGCGGATGAGAAAACACCATTGGACAAATATTCCTACAAACATTGATTCAATTTAAGCTCCAAATTTGTCGATGTTTTATATCGGCAATATTGAATATAAGACTATACGTCAGACCTAAACTCAATGGATTCGAAAGAACATAGGGAATTATACTGGTTGGTTCAGGCCTCAATGTGAGATAATACCCTACTCCAATTATGGTGTATTGCTTTCAAGGGTGTTGTATGATTGTGGTTTTTTGCCCCAGGGGCTCTCTACCCCTCCTTATATACTGGAGGGATGAGAATTACAGGGTAGGAAACCCAATCGGATATGACCCAGGGTATTCCTTATCAGTAAATAGAGAATACGGCTAAAATTATATCCCTTTCCTTGTCGTGCAAGGTAATATGAAGCCGAGTCCTACTCTATTCCTAATTGTATGGACCGGCCTAACCTCTGTCCAAGTAACCGTAATTGCTTCCTTGAGGTATCCAGGACCCATGACCTCCACAGTTGCCCCTGAAACCTTTATAGTCGAGTCACAGCTTGTACCGAGTTCTTGTCCACTATGGCAAATAAATTCCCAAGTACTTTGCTCCCGAGTACTCATTGTCTGAGTGCTTCTCTTCTCAAGTCCTACTCATATCAGCTGGCAACGAGACTATAAGTGCTTCATGAAGATAAATGAATAGGGTGCACCAAATAGGTGCACACCTATAGGTGTAGCCCCTGACTTTGTGCTTAATTATAAAATAATTAAATATAAAGTCAAAGATCTTTAACCATAAAGTCTTTCCCGAGTGACATGTTTCTCGGAAATTTGACTCTTCAATCAATTATGATCGGAAATTTGCTTATGGCAATTTGGCTAAGCTTGTAAGTCGTTTATCACTATGGACTCAGGTCCTATGCGTGATTAGGTGAACTTGAGAGATTCCTGCATCCCCAATTTTAATGGAGACCAGTTGTTGATCATTATAAGGATATATCCTCAATACCTTGAAATAATCAAGATACTCGAATATATACACCTGGCAGTCGGCTTAGAATGAAGCGTATTTGATTATTTAATCGGTCCTTGTAAAACAGCATCCGTATTGCGATTTTAACACAACCGGCAAGCGGCCCAATAGAACATGCTATTTAAGAACTCATATCTTTTGGCCCACTACTAAATAGGCCGGCCCAAGCTAACCAACCCAGCACAACCCTTTAAATAGTAGAGAGAGAGAAAGGATTCCTCTTCTTCCCCAATCATGCAACCCCTCGGCTTCCAGCTTTCGCGCCTCTTCGTCTCTCAAAAATTTTGTGCCCATTACCTTCCGAGCTCGCTTAGGGTTTGCACACACTGAGCAAGCTACTCTAGATCTGTGAACTCTTCCATCACCGCTTCCAGACCTCCGCTCCCAAATCCACCAAATCTTGACTGAAACCCTATATCTGAAGAGATGTCGGGCTCTTCTTCTGACTCCACACCATTGCCATCCGGTGAATGGCAGACCTCGATGTCATTGGGATCGTGGCTAGCGCACATAGTGTGGGAGGGCGTGCTATCGACGAAGGAGTTGATCGGCTGGCGCGCCGTCGAGAGCGAGTCCATTCCCACGCCAGAGACCCATGAGGTGGCGGTCTTCGAGTCATTTTTCTACCGTGGCCTTTCTGTCCCTTCTTGCATCTTCTTGTGGGGCCTGCTCGCATACTACCAGATAGAGCTAGTTCATCTTAATCCCAACTCCATCCTCCAAATTTCTATCTTCATCACCCTCTGCGAAACTTTTCTTGGCAACCTCCCCCATTTCAATCTATTCCACTTCTTTTACCACCTCAAACCGCAGCCTAACAAGTAGCAGCCTCGGTAGTCAGGCTGGTCTTTAGCTTCACAACGAATTGAAGAAAGTGTATCTCTCCCTTCCCCTCAAAACTTCTCTGAAGGGGTGGCACCAGGAGTGGTTTTACTACTCCAATCCCGCCCCTTCTCTTCCATCTTTCGTCGGCCACACCCCCAAGGTTATTGACAGCTAGTCTGTGCACCCGAGCGATGAAGATATGGAACAAGTGCACGTCGTGCTGAAGTTGTTGGCGGACCTGAAGGAAGGATTGATTGGACTTTGGGTCACTCGAGCATTTATCGCCTGGCGGATCCAGCCCTTGAAGGACCGTGTCCACCCCAACTACGAGTACCGAGGGAAGGAGGACCCCACTCGGGAGAGCACTAAGGTGATGAGCACGGACTAGGCTGACGATAGTTTGTGCCAATTCTTCATCAGCGGCATGTTCGACACCTTAAACCAAAAAGAGTTCTCAGCGTCGTTCTGCCTCAAGAAGCTGCCATTAGGGGTAAGATTACTGGTCTTGTATGTTGTTTGCTGAATAGCATGCTGAGTCTTGTGAAGTATGTCGACATCGTCTTCTTTATTTGTAGGACCATTCTGATTTCATCTCCGACCCCCCAACTAGCTGATTGGGAGTCCAAGAAGCGTTCGGTTGACCCCTCCACCAATGAGCCTAGCTCCAAGAGAGCTGGGAAACAGCCAATGAAAGAGACAGTCAAGAAACAAGCGCTGATCTGGCCGACAGCAGTCCCAAAATTAAGGACACAAGCGCCGCTGCACCGTCGCTACCGCCGACTACCACACCGATCATGCCATCACTGTCGCTAATTGTTGCTCCACCGCCGCCACAGGTTGCCCACCACCCGATGCCCTACTGACTAGCCCGGCGCTGGCTACTGCGGCTGGCCGCGCCGAGCCCCCGATCTCGTCACCGCTCAAGTCACCCCGTGCCGAGCACAGAATCAACTTCAAAACTTCCAAGAGGTACCCCGTCTTCTAACTTCTTCATGAACCTTGATATGTTGTCTTTAGGCTTAATGTGATGTTTGTTTGCAGGAAGTCGAGTGACGCTGACCCCAATGGGTCGCCACCGCAAGTCTTGGTGCCAGACACCGCCCCAACTAGGGTTGAGGCTGAAGCCCAATAGACCGAGCCGAGTGCCCCTCCAGCCCCTAGGGCTGAAGTGGGGCACTCAGATCCCAAGCCCGCCTCCCCTAGTCGGGAGGAAGGAAACCAAGTAGTGGAGCCAGCTGGCTCGACTCCGCCATCTAATCCAAGGCCGGCGACCCCCACTCCACATGCGTCCCCGCCTTCCAAAGGTGAACTAGTAGACCAAGACCTCCATGATGAAATCCCCATGCTGCCAGCCTTACCCCGCAACCCCCCCCCCCCCCAGGTGTTCTCCTAGAGGAATGTGGACAGGAACATGAAGACATTGGTGGTTGACGAGAAAGCGCCAATAAGAAGTGGATCGAGATGTATGAGGCCACAATCAATGCTTCGCGGCAAGCCCAGGTAAGTACTCTGTCTTCATAGTGATAGTCTTGCTACTAATCTTTGTTGCAGTAGTCATCAGTCTTCACATCTTGTGTAGAAAATCACCGATGGGTTTAAGAAGTTGAATTGAGCTCATGCGAGACTCACTCTCCAAATAAATCAACTCTCCAAATTGCAAAAGGAGAAGGACAAGATCCAACAAGCAGTGAAGTCCACAGAGACCTGGCTCCAGGAAGCGGTGAACACCCTGAGGGATGACAAATTTGATCTCATTGGTACTGTCCGACGTCAGCACCGTCACTTCCCGAGTATGCTCTCCTGTAGATTTCACCCCCTGACATCTTGTACTCTGTCTTCGCAGTTTGAGAAGGAGATCCAGGAACTCAGCACTGCGAAGACCAAGGTCGAGGTGGAATTTAAAGGTACCTCACTCGGTTCCTAATATCCACATCTGAATATGTCTTGAATTATCTCGTCACCTCATACCCTATCCTTATGGATAGATTATAAGATCAAGATCCAGTCGTAGTTTGAGTCGTTTTAAGAGCAGATCTGCCATGTGCAGAACACAAAGCAATCCCTCGTTGATGCTGCCAAGGTGGTACTCGAGGTGATCAAGCCGGATGATGCTGGCTCGAGCTCCGTTGCTGCTGCTGATATTCTTCCGCGACTCCAAGCTGCTCTGGCAGACTTGAGGGCTTTTGTGCGGGAGCATGCAACGTTGAGCGTAACGCAGGCGCTCGCCTTCGCGAAGTCTTTGTACCCCCGAGTAGATATTGAGGCGGTTGGCGAGGGCTTTGCGGACAAGACCACTCCGGAGTAGGTGTTAGCTCTGATTAATGAAGTCCACAGCACAGCAAAGTCCATAGCAGAAGATCTTGAGCTGTAAGCACCAAAGACAATTTCTAGATTACTTCTTTTGTAAATATTGTTAAACATGTATATATATAAATGACTTGAGTTTCATGTTTGTAAAGTTATTCCCAGTGCTTGTGTTATCTTTGCCGTCATTAGCCTTGCCCGACTAGCCATAGATGTCGAGTGACAGGATTTGGCTCGAAAGCGTTTATCCTGACGGGGTTGTACTCGATAGTACTAGCATCATCGTTAAAAAGGCTTCGTGACTTAGATTAAAAAATACTCGGATTTGAATAACATAAAGCAAAGCCAAAATATTAACATATAGCTCCCAACTCACTACTCAATTGGGAATAATCGGCGTAGTGAGTTAGAGTATGAAAAACTTTATTCATATATATAAATTGGAATAGATACAATGCTTAGGTTTAGAAAAGATGTAGCTATTCTATATTCCAAGAGTTGTTGATGAGGGAGTCGACTTCACGTTTTAGTCGGTAAGCCCCCGGGCGTGTCACCTCAGCAATAATGAACAGCGCCTCTCATAAAAGAGATAATTTATGCCTGTCTTTGGTGGTCTATATTTTGCGTAATACAAGATCTCCCATCGAAAAGGCACAACTACGGACATTACGACTGTGATAACGATGCAAGACTTGTAGGTATCGGGCCGACTGGATTGTGGCGATGTCTTTCGCTTCCTCCAACTAATTTAGCTCGAATAGTTGGTCTTCATTAGATTTGTTTTCAGAGTGGGTCCGGACTCGCAGAAAGCCAAACTCCAACTCAGTTGGTAACACAACCTCAGCAAAATACACTAGGAAGAAAGGGGATTGCCCAGTTCCCCAATTGACTATTGTACGGAGTGACCACAGAACGGACGGGAGCTCCTAGACCCATCGCCCTGCGTACGGTCGTAGTCGGTCGAATACCCTCGTCTTGATGCCTTGGAGAACCATGCCATTTGCACGGTCCACTTGCCCATTGGGGTATGCCACTGGAGCATAGCAGATTTTCATGTCGAAGTCGTCACAAAAATCCTTAAAGACGCCACCGGTGAATTGAGTACCGCTGTCCATGATGATGCGATTGGGAACTCCAAATCGATAGATTATACTCAGTATGAAGTCTTTTGCCTTGGCTGCAGTAACGGTAGCAACAGGTCAAGCCTCAGTCCACTTTGTGAACTTGTCCATTGCAACAAAAAGATGTGTAACCCCTCCTGGGGCCTTTTTGAACGGCTCGACCATGCCAAGCCCCCAGACTGCAAAGGGCCACGATAATGGGATAGTTTGCAATTCTTGGGTTGGTAGGTGTGCCTGCCGAGAGAAAAATTGACAGCCCTCGCATGTTCGAACAAGTGTTGTAGCATCAGTAACCACAGTTGGCCAGAAGAATCCTTATATGTAAGCCTTTCTGACTAATGTTCTTGATGCAACGTGGTTGCCACAGATGCCCGACTAGATAGATTGCAGAATCTGCTTGCCCTTCTTAGGTGTGATGCACTGTATGAGAACTCTGGATACGCTTCAACGATATAGGTCTTCTCCAACTTTGATAAAGCTTTTGCTCCTTCGCCTGACTTGCTCAGCTTCTTTGCGGTCTTTAGGGAGTTCGTCTTCTAGTAGGAATCGGATGATTGGACTCCTCTAGTCTTGAGAAATGATGAGCACCTCCATGGGTCTTGGGTTTGGCTCAGCCCCTGACTGCATGGGTTCTAGCTTCTTCTTGATTGATGATTCCAATAGTTGCTTGACAAAGACACCAGTCGGGACCGCTTCACATTTGCATCCCATGTTGACTAATTCGTCCGCAACTTCATTGTATTGGCGCAGAACGTATGTCATATCCAGTCCGTCAAACTTGTTCTCCAGCTTGCGTGTCTCCTAGCAATAAGCCGTCATGTTGTCGTCCGATCATGACCAGTATTCATGATTTGGTTCACCATGAGTTGTGAATCCCCGTGAACCACCAAATGTCGGATACCTAGTGATATGGTAATATGGAGCCCATGGATGAGTGCCTCATACTCGATAACGTTGTGCGATGCTGAAAAATGAATCTGAAGGACGTACCTGAGTTTTTCTCCATTGGGTGATGTTAGCACGACACCAGCCCCTGCTCCGCCAATCCGTAGAGAACCATCGAAGTACTTTGTCCAGTACTCATGTTTGTCCGTAGATGCAGTGGACTGAACTTCTGTTTGCTCGGCTACGAAATCGGCGAGTGCTTGAGACTTGATTGTTGTCCGTGATTGGAATGTGATGTCGAACGGTATCAACTCGAGTGCCCATTTAGCGATTCTACCAGTGGCTTCGCGATTATGAAGAACATCCCCGAGTGGAAACGACGTGACGACCAATACCGGGTGCCCTTGGAAATAATACACCAACTTTAGGACAGTGATGAGTAGACCGTATAACATCTTCTGGACCAGAGGATATCGCATCTTGAATTCTCCTAGGACTTAGTTGACAAAGTAGACTGGCTATTGAACCTTTTGGATGTGACCTACCTCTTTGTGTTCCACGACTAACACTGTACTAACCACCTAAAAAGTTGCCACGAGATATAACAGGAATGACTCCTGGGGCATAGGTGATACCAGTACGGGTGGTGAGGTAAGAAACTTGTTGAACTCTTCAAAGACTTATTGGGTTTCAGGCGTCCACTGGAAGTTGTCAACTTTCTTTAGGAGCTTATAAAAGGGCATACCCCATTCTCCTAGTTTGGAAACAAATCGTTTGAGTGCCGACATGCAGCCGGTCAGCTTCTGAACATCCTTCTGGAAAGTTGGGGGCATCATGTTCATGATTGCATTGATTTTCTCTGAGTTTGCCCCTATGCTGCGATGTGAGACGATGAATCCGAATAACTTTCCTGAAGGTACTCCAAAGACACACTTCTCCTGGTTTAGCTTCATCTTAAATCTTCAAATACTTTGAAAAGTTTCTTGGAAGTCAGCAATGATGTCATCCTTGAACTTGGTCTTGATTACCATGTCATTGACATATGCCTTTACATTGCGCCTGAGTTGAGTAAGAAGACACCGAGGAATAGCATGCTGATATGTTGCACAAGCGTTTTTTACCTGAACGCCATACTGATATAGCAGTATGCTCCAAACAGAGTGATAAAATAAGTTTTCAGACAATCCTCCTCCTTCAGGCTGATCTGATGATATCGAGAGTAGCAGTTGAAAAAACTGAGTAATTCACATCCCAATGTAGAATCAACCACCTTATCAATCCGGGGAGGACCAATGGATCCTGGGAACATGCTTTGTCTAAGTCGGTGTAATCGACGCACATGCGTCAATTACCGTTCTTCTTCCGGACTAGAATTGGGTTTGCCAACCAATCGAAGTGGTACATCTCCTTGATTAACCCGGCTGCCAGGAGTTTGGTGTTCTCGCGGATAGCATCTTTGCGGTCTTGAGCGAAGCGCCGTAGTCACTGCTTGATAGGCTTGGCATCCGCCTACACATTTCGGGAATGCTCGATCACCTCCCTTGGTACACCAGGCATGTCGGAAGATTTCCATGTGAAGATATCCTTATTTGCCTAGAGAAAGGTGACAAGCTCATCTTCCTATTTGAGGTCGAGTCCGGTCCCAACAAGCGCTGTCTTGGTGGGGTTGGAAGGGTCCAGGAAGATCTTTTTGGTTTCTAACTTCACTAAAATTCCCGACTTGGCCGCCATTTTTGCCGGGACCTCCTCGTGCTCCTGGGAAGTGGATGCCGCCAGTCAGATATTGCTCCGCCCGACTATGGCCTCTTGAGATTGCACCAGTTCACAGCTCTACTTGTTGTAGATGATGGCTTGCTTAACATCACTATAGAGAGAGAGTACTTCTGCAGGTCTTGGCATCTTAAGCATCATGTATGTGTAGTGGGAATCGCCATGAACTTGGCGAGTGTCAGCCTCCCGAGTATGGCATGGTGGGCTATCTTGAAATCAACGACCTCGAAACAGATATTCTTCATGCGAAAGTTATCCCGCATGCCAAAGTTGACTGGCATAGTGATTTGCCTGAGTGGTGTTGAAGAAAGGCCGAGGATTACCCTGTGGAAAGAAGCTGTACTCGGCCGCAGCTCAGAATGAGGAATTATCATTGCATCGAGCGTCTTGGCAAACAGGATGTTGAGAGCACTCCCATCGTCGATCAAAACCTTCTTCAAATTGATATTCTTGATAACTGGGTCTATGACGAGTGGATGGTGTCCCGGGTGATCTACTCGGTCAGGATGATCCGTGCGGTCGAACATGATGACAATCTCGGACCACCGCAGGTATTAAGGGGTGTTGGTGGAGACGGTGTTGACTTCTCGTGCAGTCAGCTTCTGCTTCCACTTAGACTTGTACGCCGACGGCCCTCCGAAGATGTAATTGAGAACAGTGTGAGGGTCTTGGAAATGTCCTGCTATGCCCGAGTTCGGCTTGTCCTTGTCCTTGGGCTTGCCGGATGGAGATATTTGCTCCATGATGAACTTCTTGAGCATGAAGCAGTTCTTGTCTGAGTGCTTCCCTTTAGGATGGAAAGGACATGGGCCATACATGACCTTCTGGAAGTCGCCGTCTTGGGAGCTCGGGGACGATTGCAGTCGATTGTTGCGACGAGGTCCTCTAATTTTCACTTTCTATCCCTTGTATTCGATGGTCCTGTGTCGTCCGACTCGCATTGGTCTCTCTGTCGGGGCTTGTCTTCCTGTGCCTCGGCAATGGCATCGGCCGAGATGACATACTTGTTGGCCATCTCGAAGAGAGCTTTGACTATGTTTGGCGGCTTCCGAGTGAACTTGGCGATGAATGGTGTGTCTTTGACTCCCTTGCGTAAGACAACAATGACCGTCTCATCTTCTCGGAAAAGCACTTAATGAACTCCCGGAGCGACTCATTCTTCTTCTGATGAATCTGATATAAGTCGTACTCGATTCCTAGCCTCTCGTAAGTGCCCTAAAAATTTGCCATGAATCGGTCACGGAGTTCTCCCTAGGAATTGATTGACCCTCTCTGTCGATGTTTTGTATCGGCAATAATAATATGGGGCTACTCGTGAGACCTAAACTTGATGGATTGCAAAGGAACACGAAACAATTTATACTAGTTTAGGCCCTCGAGATGAGGTAATACCCTACGTCCAGTTGTGGTGTATTGCCTTTGAGGTTTTTCTGGTGAGATTGTATGCGCTCTAATCTAATTTGCCCTCAGGGTGCGCCCTGCCTTCCCTTATATACCGGGGGACAGGGTTACAGAGTAGGAATCCCAGTCGGACTCTGACCAAGGGATTTTCTTCTAGGAATACAACATGTCCGACTAGGACTATATCCTTTCCTTGTCATACAAGGTAATGTATGCCAAGTCCTATTGTATCCCTAATTACAGGGTTAGGCCCATCCTCTGTCCAAGTGGCCCATATGCTTCTCATGAGGTACTTGGGGCCCATGGCCTGCACACTCTCGGAAGCCCCGTTAGCCAGATCCGTGCCAACCCGGCTAGGGCGATGGCCTTATGATCGCCTCTAGCTGCTCAGATCGCCAGGGTGTAGGCTGTTTACCAGGACTCGGGATCTATCTTGCCATCATATTTGTCGATGCCAGTTGGTTTGAAGCCAGAGGGCCAATCGACTTGGCGTAGCTCGTGTGTGAAGGCGGGGACTCCTTTGTCCGAGTGGCTTCCGTGGTTTGGACTCCGACTCTGGCTCTGGTGGATGAATCACTCATGGTGGAGGCCGAAGCAATCATATTCGTCTTCCAGTCAGCGTCATTCATCCTCTTCGCGTTTACGACGGCGAGCAAGTATGTCCTGACGGAGATCTCGGCGTAGTCGGTCTCTAGCATCACGGCGACTATTGTCGTCATGGTGTCGCCGGTGATCTTCGTCATGGTCATGTTGTGATCCTCGTAGAGATTCTGAGGGCCTTCAGTTGTAAGCTATCGCCCTACATCTGACCGCAGATGTTGAGGTTGCTGCGTCAAAAGTTTTCTTGCATGAGAGGACTATAGTGTCAGTGGACTCCTGACGCTTCTATATCGCTACAACAATTATGATGGCCTTGATCTTGGCAATCGTTGGTGTCGCTTCATGGTCTGGTCCCAGCTGTAGGGTATCAAATAATGTTGCTGCTGCCACGATGTTCTGTTGAGGGGTGACAAAAACGTTGTGGTCACCTACCCTTGTTTGGAAGATGTCATGTTGTGCTTGCCACCTGGCCCTACGCAATTGGCGGTTGCACTTGTTCCATTCGGCTTGTAGGCGTCTATCTTCTGCCTCCTTTTGCTCATGCAGCCAGCGAGTCTCTTCTTCTTGTTGTTCACATAGTCGGCGTGCATCTTGACTCGGGGTACTTTCTTTGGACGCCATGAAGACTTCACATGTGGGAGAGAAGTTGCCGGACCTACCCTCTGACTGGGAGTCAGAGTCCGAGTACTAAAGCGGGGTGATGATAACCCCAACCTCCTTAGATCCAAACCCAATTGGCTCTGGACCGTATCCAAGTCAAAGTCCAAGGGATCGGGGATGCCGCATCATGACGGAGTCGAAAATGGCTGTGGCATTTGTGAGTCCGAGTGAGGAATTAACGATCTCATCTCCCCTATATCCGATCTCGACTGGCACATGTAACGCCCAGAAATTCACCACCAAAATTCTGAACATTCATGTGTATTAAATCTCTGCCCAGGAAAGCCAGGGTACACAAATCGAAATTCCTTATTCTCTAGAACGCAGAAACGTTCACCCATCCATACTGTCCCATTTTCATCTTCTGTAAAACCCTGAGCTTTTCCGACTCTCATGTTCTTCTTAAGTTCTTTAATTTCTGGATTTGTTTACACCAAAATTTGGTACGGTTCGTTATCATGTTCGGTTAAGGAAAGAGGCTATATCAGCCGATGGAAGCTAATCCAGAAGAAGCCGAATTCAGGAAGGAATCATGAAGACCACAGCATGGTAGTTAGCTATTTTATCTGTAAATTAGGTAGCTTTAATAATTTTTAGGAAAACCTGATCTCGTGTCCGATCAGGGCTTGTTAATTTTCCTTTTATAGTTAGGAAACTCCTGTTTCGTATCCGATCAGGACTGTATCAACTCGGGGGTATAAATACGTATGCCCGGGGACCATGTAAACTATCTCACAGATCAATACAACTTCGACGCATTGCCACCCTTTTCGACGGGTTCTTGCTTCTCGAGCTGGGCTGCATCGGTTAGGTCCGAACTCCTGCGAGAGGGTAAGTCTCGTTACCCCGACTACCTTATCGGCTAGGACTTCCTCGGTTAGGTCCGATATTCTAGCTGATCTAGGTAGTCGGCTTACCACGGTGTATCTATTCTGTCTACGGCTGCATCAGTTAAGTTTGATCTCTTAGGCCGAGTGGATATATCACGTTACACGTGCATAGATTTTATCGGCTTACTGGGGATAATTTATCATCAGTTTGTGCTGCATTGGTTAGGTCCGACCTACTGAACTGCCTGCGATAAGTTATTCTTGCTAGGTTGATAGAGTTTATGCAAGCATCTTATCGAGATGTATAGCCGATAAGTTATCTTTTACTAGATAAAGCCGACTGCATTGTCTTGATTATTATTCTGCCTATCTACTCTATCATCGGCTACTAGCCGATGTCCAAGTGTTTTTCCGGCAGTCGGCTGGCTTATTATTTGCTTATATCATCATCGGCTTCTAGCCGATGTGCAAGTACTATCGGCAATCGGCTTGTTGGCCGATTGGATCAATGATCTAATTTTTTTCTATCTCCTTGTCAATTGATGGGTCAAATTGACTGGCACGCCCGCGAACCTCAAATTTAGGACCTGCACTGGAGCTAAGCAGATCTCCCAGGCCTTTGCGTGTCTAGTGCATCGAACCAGATTCTCAGCTCGTTCTCGACGCTGCTGGTGATTTTCGGTGTCAATAGGATCATTTGCTTGTGCCTCGCGAACTTAATCAAAAACTGTGGGTTGAGCCTCTAGGGCTGCCATGAATCCATGTTCGACAATGCCCAAATTCAAGCGTTCAAATTCCTGTTGCATTTCCTTGCACAATGCCTCTGCTCAAGCGGTGTTGCAGTAACTTTTCCTGCTCAAAGAGTTTGCCACGACATTAGCTTTCCTTGGGTGATAATGTATCCCCACATTATAGTCCTTAATCAATTCCAGCCACCTTCTTTGGCGTAGGTTCAGGTCAGACTGGGTGAATATGTATTTCAAGCTCTTGTGGTCCGTGTAAATCTCACTGCGATTACCAATAAGGTAATGCCGCCAAATCTTCAAAGTATGGACCACTGTGGCCAATTCTAGGTTGTGTGTCGGGTAATTGCCCTCATGGGGACGTAACTGACGCGATGCATAGGCTACCACTCTGCCTTCTTGCATCAACACGCACCCTAGCCCTTGGCGGGATGCATTAGAATATACTTGGAAGTCTTTCTTGGGGTCCGGTAAGATCAGGACCGGTGCTGAAACCAACTTCTTTTTGAGTTCTTCAAAACTGTGATTGCACTCGGAGGTCTAGACAAACTTCACATCCTTCTTCAGTAATTGTGTCATGGGTCTGGTAATCTTCGAGAAGTTCTCGATGAACCAGCGGTAGTACCCCGCAAGTCCAAGAAAACTCTGTACCTGTGTCACTGTCTTTGGCGGTTTCCAATTGGTGACGGATTCCACGTTCGTTGGGTCCACGGCAACTCCCTGGGCAGTGATGATGTGTCCGAGGAACCGCACTTCCCTCAGCCAGAGGTCGCACTTGCTAAACTTGGCGTACAACTGGTGCTCTCTGAACTTCTCAAGAACCAAACGAAGATGTTGCTCATGCTCTTCTGTTGATTTTGAGTAGATCAGGATGTCATCGATGAACACTACTACAAACTTGTCTAGAAACTCCATGAATACCTTGTTCATCAGATTCATGAAGAAGGTAGGTGCATTTGTCAATCCGAAGGACATAACAGTGCACTTGTACAACCCATACCGCGTGGTGAAGGCTGTCTTCGGTATATCCTCTTCTCGAATTCTCAGCTGATGATAGCCTGATCGCAGGTCTATCTTGGAGAAAATGGTGACACCCTCCAATTGGTCGAAAAGATCATCAATCCTCGGTAAGGGGTACTTGTTCTTGATGGTGACCTCATTTAGTGCACGATAGTCCATGCACATCCGTTTTGTCTTATCTTTCTTTTCCACGAAGATGACTGGTACTCCCCAAGGTGATGTGCTTGGTTGGATGTAGCCCTTCTGTAGCAGATCGTTGACCTGCTTCTTGACTTCTGCCATCTCGTTTGGTGCCATTCTATACGGCCGCTTGTATATTGGTGTTGTTCCAGGTGCCAAATCAATCCTGAACTCAATTTTCCTTCCTGGTGGCATCCCTGGTAGGTCTTCTGGGAACACATCCTGGTATTCCTTTACTATTGGAATGTCCTCTATTTTCCTTTCTGGCTTCGTCCCACCTTCCAACGATTGCTCTGCTGCGACCTGATTCAAGCTTGCTTCCTGATGCAGCGGCACAGGCGACTTGAAGATAACCACCTTTCCTTCCGAATTGGTCACCGTTACGGTGCGGTCCGCGCAGTTGATCACCCCTTTGTGTCGGGTCAACCAATCTATTCCTAGGATGACATCTAGGTCTTTGGATTCCAAGAGGATGAAATTGGCTAGAAAAGGTGATCCTTGGAATTCTAGGCTCACTGAAGGGCTATAGTGAGTGGTTATCATGCGGTTCCTAGGTGTATGAACCCTCATGGGGATTTTAAGTTCCACTACTTTTATCCCATGTGCCCCCACAAATTTCTTGGATATGAAAGAATGTGTTGCACCAGAATCAAAAAGTACGGTTGCAGGTATTGAGTTCACAAGAAACGTACCCAATACTACTTCCGGTGTGGTCTGCGCCTCTTCCGCGGAGACATGAATGACGTGCCCCTTCATCACCTGCTGATTGGCGTTGGGGTGTTGGGGAGCTACAGGCCTAGCTCCCATTCGCCTCGGCTTCGCACATTTGTCGGCGAAGTGACCCGGTTCATTGCAGTTGAAGTAGACGTAGGTCTTGCCCCCGCCGTCTTTCCGTGACTGATCCTGCTGCACTGGCGCCATTGGTGGGCGTGGAGCGAGATGACGGTTGTGCTGCCCGCTGTTGTTGCTGCCTGCAAAGTGCCCCGGGTGGAACAGGCGCTGTTGACGGATGATCATGGTGGACGGTCCACCCTGCTGGCCCAGCAGCATCCGTGGCCTCTGATGCTGCCCCTGGTGAGTCCGGAACTGAGCAGCCTTTCTCTTGTGGTCCACCTTGTTGCGCTGGCTTTCCTAGCAGATTGCTTTATCCACCAACTTCTCGAAGTCTGGGTAATCACTTGAGAGGAGCTGATTGGTCAGCTCATCGTCCAGTCCGTCCAGGAACCTCTCTTGTCTTTCCGCATCAGTGCGGACATCCTCAGGCGCGTAGTGCGCCAAATGGTTGAAGTCGTGGAGGTATTCCGTGACTGTCTTGTTTCCTTGGACCAGGTCTCTGAACTCCCTTTTCTTCTGTGCCACAATTCCTGTCGGAATTTGAGACTTCCGGAAATTGTGGCAGAATTCTGCCCAAGTGACTTCCGTGGTAGCGGTGTGGGTCACCAGGAAGTTGTCCCACCAAGCTGATGCGGGACCTTGGAGTTGGTGAGTAGCGAAAGCGACTTTCTCTTGGTCGTTGCACTGGAGGAGGTTGAGCTTCTTCTCAATTGCCAATAGCCAGTCGTTGGCATCTATGGGGTTGGTGGTGCTGGAGAAGGTTGGTGGCCTGACCCTCAGGAACTCAGGCAGCTTGGACTGAGGGGCAACGGCCGGGTTGTGTGGTTGCTGGTATTGCTGCTGCAGATTGTTCTGTTGCATCTGTTGCATCATCATAGCCATCATCTGGTTCTGGTTGGCCAGATACTATGCCAAGGTCAGGTTCTCCGGTAGTGGTGGTGGCACGTGGTTGGGTGCTCCTTGGTTCTGAGGTGCTCCTTCCCGCTGGTTGGTAGCGCTGGCGTCGCTAGCAGCACGGGTACCACTCCTTGTATTCACCATCTGAAGGGGTGAGCAGTGGAAGGGAAGGAGAAAAACAGGTGGCTCAGAATAGGAGTGATAATTAAGTGGCTGAATTAAATTAACTGAAATTTTGGTTGGAAACATGAGGGAAAAGTAGTTCAACTCCTAATTATGGCAGACATACCACAACAGACGGTATGCCACCAACTAACCCCAAGCCAAGCAAACATTCCTAACATTACAACTAAACAGGAAATCAAACTAAGAAAAACGACAAAACTAAGGGTGGCCTATCTAATGCTCCGAGCAACTCCTGTGGTCATCTGAGTTGTACTCCGGCTCCTGCTCGTCGCCCACCTTGTCATCGGTGCGGCTCCTGGATCCGCCCACGTAGTCCACACTGCCGTGAGCCGAGGAGCTAGCCTCGCTGCGGGTGCGGGACCCGCTGAAGGAGCTGCTGTCGTCGGTGGAAGTAAAGCCCCCGTGGATACTGGTGCCTCCCTAAGAGCCTTCATCGCCTGACGACGCGCTGATCCATCCACCCGTCTGTGCTGGTACTGGGGCTGGAGTTGGCGCTAGAGCTAGAGCTGGTGCCGGCAGCGATGCGTGTGGCTCGTTCCTGGGGACCAACTGAACACGCACAGGAGGAAGAGTCCTCTTCCTCGAGGTCAGCCCGATCCTGGCCCCACCGGGTGGCGGCTGTCCCTTCAGTTCCGCGACCTCCTTCTTCAGGCGGTCGATCTGGTTCTGGAGACCAATGATGGTCGTCCTATTGGCGTCCTCCCGGTAGTGGGCTGCACACACCCAGTTGGTGTGCATGTAGTCCATGGCCAACATCGCCTGCCTCATGTGGACGATGGTGGTGTCATTCTCATTGTCTGCCAGCTGAAATGCACTATAGGTCTGGTAGTGCGCTCGGCAGGGGAGGTAGCGGTAGGCAGTCGTGCGGAGGGTAGCGTGGTGCTTCCGTCGTAGCTCTCCAATCAGGCAGAAAGCGCCCTCCTGGCAGGCGTGGCTGAAGGTGCGCCCGCCAACCTCGACCTCCATAGCGGGTAGGAGGTACATCTCGCCTGGCAGCTCCAAGCGAACCCAATGTGGGAGCTCACCCTCCATGGGCTCCACTGCAGTGTACTCTGGGGCATGGGTGTACCCCAAAGTGAAGCTCATCACCCGAAGTTCCTCCACAAAACTGCCCATGTCTGTGCCACGCTGGTTGGGGAGATTGTCCATCTATAGAAGGCAAGAAGGGGGAATCAATGTATGCTCAGATCCAAATAAGTGAACAGTAAATAAATTGAAAATAACAACGATTTTATGCAGAAAATAATTTTGTAAGTACACTTGAGACCAACAAAATACCACTGCGAAACCAAATAATACCGAATAAGATTCACATAATAATTGGAAAGCAAATGGAGATATTTTATGCATGCCGTAAATCATACCTTCCCCCAAATTAACCAATGTTTTCCCAAAATTTGGACACCTATGTCAATCCATGAATAAAATTTTCATTCTAGATTTGGTTTGACTCAAAAGTTTCCACCAAATAAACGGCCAAGATTTTATCCCCATTCAAGAACGAATTCCCACTTTTCCCAAAATAACTTCAAATGTGAGAAGCATATGCAAGTGAGAATTTCAGAGGGCTCTTAGGGTTTCCATTTGGCTGGTCCTACAGTCAAGCTCGGTTCTGATACCAACTTGTAACACCCAGAAATTCACCACCGAAATTCTGAACATTCATGTATATTAAATCCCTGCCCAGGAAAACCAGGGTACACAAATCCAAGTTGTCATACAGAGTATCTTACAAACAGAGTAAAATTATATTACATAAATGCAGCGGAAAAGGGTAAAACAAAGTCTATAAACAACGGGCCCAGCAACAGCTTCCAACCCACAAGCACCTTGACGGCGGAGCCAGCCTATTCCTCGAGACGATCCTCGTCGGACGTGTTCTCCAACACTGAGAGGGGGAAAAGGGAGAAAGGCTGAGTTCCAACCACAGTACCCAACAAATCACACCCACAATTATGCATATGCACGGGGAACAAAGATGGGCTAGGGTTTGATTTGCGTAAAAGCAGTTCCAAACAGTAGTAGTTCGCAAATAGAAAAAGATTGATTAATTTAACAATATTTATTCTCCACTGATTTACGTTACCCATGTGAACCAGGCCCAACCATTCCCTAAACCGATCAATGTTACACCACGTTGACCAGTCTCCACTGATCAACGCTACACCACGTTCACCAGACTCCTCCGGTTACCGTTACACCACGTTAACTGGACTCCACTGATTAACGTTACACCACGTTAACCAGTCTCCACTGAGCAACGTTACACCACGTTGACCAATCTCTCCTGATCAATGTTACACCACGTTGACCAGGCCGCGCTGATGAACGTTACACCACGTTCACCAGGCGTCACTGATGAGCGTTACACCACGCTCACCAGTCTCCACCGATTAACGTTACACCAAGTTAACCAGCCACCCCCGATCAACTCCACCACGTTGACCGGACTCCACACCTTCCACCCGAACCACACCAGTTTTCATAATCACGGTGAGTCTTGACCAATGTGCCCATAACAGCGGGCGCGGCTATTCGAATAGATTTACTCTGATTAGAGGTGTACAACTTTACCCACAAGACACAGCCTCACACACATTCCCGTGTGCCCGTGCATCACCACGATGCCCTGTGAGAGGCTGTGATAGGACCGTTCACGCAATCTCTCCCTAACCATCCACACCACGCTGAGGTTGCACCTACCGACAAGGCACACCTTATTGGCTAGGCTAGCCCCCTTGCGCCACGGTGAATCCGGAAGCCGATCAACCCTACCCTGGGCCGACCCAACTCCATCACGCCCACCCTCATCTTCGGTGCCTAGGAGAGGGGGAAGAGACGCTGCAAGCCCAGCTGTTGCCCACGCTGGCTTGTGGAAAGTACGGGTAGTTGCCCAAGTGGTTTCCGTGAACCGGTCCTTAATTGCCATGGGTGTGACAAGCAAAACCGTACACCCACAGCCCACCATTTAGGTCCAATTTTAGTAATTTAACATCAACCTATCTAAAGTTCCATTTTTCTGACATTGAGTCTAATCATATAAAAAGATAATATTTAATTCCCATGTGAGCTATGTTGCTAAGCATGGCTAAGCATCCTAAGAATAGTAATCTAATCATATTATTACCCAGGTGACAAGGATTCAGGTTTCAAAGCTAAGGCAAAGTCCAATCATTTTATAGGTAATAACCCATCCACATGAAATATTGAAATAATGCAATTTATTTAAGTAATCAAAGCAATTTAGTGAAAACTGGGTACAAAATGATCAAGATAACAGTGCGACTTGTGTTGCTCCGACTCGACGTACTCTGCTACGACCTCGTAATACACTGGAGGGTCACCGACATCGGATTCTATAACAAGCAATGCATAAATAATTAAAAAAGTATATGTGGGCAATCAAACATGAGCAAAGAATATTTTAATGGATTCTTGACATTTATCTGGATTTGATGAAATTTGAATGGGCTTAATCGGAGTTCGTATGAATTAGATATGAATTATTGAAGTTTTACTGTTATTTTCAATATAAAACTAATTACTAAACAAATTATTGCGCAATTAAACAATTTAATGTGTCACTGGACCGAGAAGCCGGCGCCAGCAAGCGGTCCCCACCGGTCAACGACTCGGAGGAGAGCGGCGCATGGTGGACCAAGTCCACCGCGGCCCGGCGGGAAGCGGACACGCAGCGAGGAGGCGCGCGCCCACGGGGATTCCACGCGGCCGGTCCAGATCTGCCCCCGGACAGATCGGACAGCCCAGGATGAACGGGGCTCACCCCCGCCAGCGCAGCCGCGCCGCGGCGGGGCGAGCGGCCCGATGGTCGCCGCCGGCGACCATCCGGCCCCTGGAAGATGATGGTGAGCGGTGGGAGGAAGAGAGGAAGATGAAGGAGAGCTCACCGAGGGGTCACAGTGACCGGAAGGCGGTGAACAGAGGCGATCGGCGGCGGTGGAAGTACGAGATGGCGGAGAAGACAGTGCCGTGGCAAGGATTTCCGGCGACGGAGAAGTGGACAGGGTTGAGGAGATCCTGGCGAAGATATGGGAAGCAATTAGGGCCGAAATGGCCGAATGGATCGACGGGGAGGCACGGCCGAAGGCCAGCGGAGTGGCTTACCGAAGTGTGCGACAGTGAGATCGGACTTCTGGCGGCGCAAGAGCTCGCGGATGCGGTGGCCAGGCTTCGTATGGGTGCGGCGAAGCTAGCGGTGGTGTTCTCGTGGTCTGGCGGCGGCTACAGCGGCGGCAGTGAGCGACCGGAGACGGTGGAGCACGGCGGTGGCTTTGGTTTGCGCAGCGCGAGGTGCTAGGATGCTCGGGAGGCGTTGGGATGTTGGGGAAAAGACGGAGGAGAGAGCGGTGAACGCTTTTATGCACTCGGCTGGTCGAGATCGTGGCCGAATGGCTCTGAATCGGCGCTGGATTGAGGGCGGCGGCATTAGGGTCGTGCGCGCGATTCCCATGCGGGAGTGGGTGAGAATGCCGGAGGACGTGAGGGAGTGGGTGCGGACTCGGTCCGCCTTCGTTTGAACCGGGAGCGACCGCGGGAGGAGGCGGGCGCAGGCGCCGATCGATTCGGATGGAGGAGGAAGACAGTGCTGACAGGCGGGCCCGGCCTGTCAGCGGGGCACGCGAGCGTGCGGGGACGCGGCTTGATGAGCGGGCCCCGAAGCGCAGCGGCAGGGGGAGCGAGGCGGTTGCTGGCAGGTGGGGTCGGCGGGAGGCAGGCTCGCGTAGGCCACGCGCGTGGTGGCGGCACAGTGCTGGGCCGGCGACCCAGCGAAGGAGAAAAAGAAGGAAAAAGAGAAAACCGAAAGAAAAAGAAATGGAAAATGATTTCCAGAGCGGAATTAATTCCGATATTCGTTTTTGATTTATTAAAAATAGTTCCTATGCTCTAAAAATTCCACTCAAAATCTATTTAATATATTTTGGCAAGGGGAACATAGGAAAAATGTTCCCAGCCATAATAATTTATTAATTTGCATTTCACATATTTAATTAATTCCTTTTGCCATTTTAAATTTATTTTTATTGGGCATTTTCTCAAGTATAATTTAGTGTGGCTATATTTAGGGTGTGACAGCACAGGGCTGTGTCCGAGTCGAACACTAGGAAAGAGGGTTGCCCCGGGGCTCGCCGGTCTTGGATGTTGCTGAAGTTGTTGAAGACTGTTGCAGCGTTGCCGAGGCCAACCGGCACGAGGTTGGCTAGATCTCCCTCCGATCGGGTTGAAACCAACTCAGAAAGTGTGAGGTTGCTGAAGTCGTCAGCGATGAAGTCGAGGGTCTCGAAGCGGATGACTTATCAGGGGATGATGGTGATGCAGTGGCTTCGGTGATCGGGTCCATCAAGCTTGTTGACTATGATCTTCACACTTCCCCTACTTGGTGCGCCAACTGTCAATGTTTTATATCAGTAATATTGAAAATGGGGCTATACGTCAGACCTAAACTCGATGGATTTGAAAGAACATAGGGAATTATACCCTACTCCAGTTGTGGTGTATTGCTTTCGTGGGTATTGTATGATTGTGGTTTTCTGCCCCTCCTTACATACTAAAGTGATGAGGATTACAGGGTAGAAAATCCAGTCGGATATGACCCAGAGTATTCTTTATCAATACATAGAGAGTCCAGTTAGGACTATATCCCTTTCCTTATCATGCATGGTAACATGAAGCCGACTCCTACTCTATCCTTAATTATATGGGTCAGCACACCTCTGTCCGAGTGACCATAATTGTCTTTCTTGAGATACCCGGGGCCCATGGCCTCCACAAAATTACAAATTAATAATTCTAGATCTAGAATTTATTAACACCATGCCCATAGCTATAAATCCATCACATTGAACACATAAATTTAGAAGTAACTTCGAGAAGATAATTGAAAAACAAACCTCTAACCTTTAGAAAGTCAACTCTACTAAAGAATTCGAAGTCAAAACCTTCCGCCCCTCTATTTTCATACTCTACGGAGAGACACATCGGACTAGAAATATGCAGCTCAAGGTAGAAGACATATATAATAGGGTCCATTATCGTTGGCGGGTGGCTTAAAAGGGTTGCATGTGAAAAACAATATGCACATACGGTCCTTATATCGGCCGCCTACGAAAATACGTCCATTTTCGCAGACAGATCGCATATTAGGTCACTGCACTTGTGATATTAGCTTTTGGGTCCGACTGTACAGACTGTTTTTAAGTAGTGTTTACTGTTTGCTTTATATAGTTTCTACGTATTTGTGCCGTGAGATGATATGTACAACAGCTCGGCAACGGGGATAAAGTCAATATCAGATACTAACATTAGTTGTGTTGTATTCGGATACATATTCTTTTGCGGGTGTTCTGTCTCGTATTGGTTTTTATATGGACTCTTCTTTTAATTTTTTATTTTTATTTCTAATTTCTAATATTTTAAATTGTACTGCTACTCGATCTTTTTGATTTATAAAGCCGTCGTAATCTGCCATAATACGTATTAAAATTATGAAAAAGAGTCTAAACACAATATGGGATTAGATAATTAACCCATAATCCTAATCATGTACGATGATGTCTGCACGCATGTATTCTAGTCGGATGGTAAAGTTCAAGCCAGATCGGTAAAAATCGAATGCCATAAATACAAACACACTTATTGTTAAAAAAATAGATGTAAACAGAGACACGAATTTTTATGTAAAAAACCCTTATGGGAAAAAAATCACAGGCACCGACCGACAATGATCACTATTGAGGAATTAATTACAAATACAGGAAAATAATAATAAAACGTCACGCCTTCCCATACGGCTTACCAGGAATATATATAGAGGAATAAATTTAAGAGTCTTAATAAGAATAGACTAGAAATCCTATTAGAAAACTGATCCCGTAATCCGAATATAATACATACTGAAATTCGGATTACGTATTTAATAATCTCCATCTTGAGACGAATTTCCCTTGTAACATATAAATCATCAATTATCAAATAACACCTTAAGTAGGTAAAATAACCGCGTGCCAAATAGTCTCTAGGACTATAGTGTAACACCAACCTTTAGTAATAACACCTCAAATAAAGTGACATCTCACATCAATGTGCTTTATTCTCTCATGGAACATCTGATCCTTTGTTAGGCATATTATACTTTGGCTATCACAAAATATATTAATGTAAGACGTATCTCCACAAAGCTCAGTGTATAAACCTCTAAGCCAGATAGCTTCCTTACAAGATTTAGAATTAGCCATATACTCTGCTTCAGTAGTAGATCATGGATGGGACTCCTTCTCGTTCACTGGAAATCGTGAGGCGGACGCGGCACTTCTCTTCATTGGGGTTGTGAGTGACTTGTCTGTATTCTGGGGCTAGATTGTAGCCTATGGCGAAGGCCATATCTCGTAACTCCTTGACGAATCCACCCACTCCGAACAGATGTACTGGCTCTCGGTTGGCCATCTACAAAGTATAAAAGAAAGATATAGGGATTTGACAAAATTAGCAAAACAAAGTTTATCCAAAACAAAGGAATGAAGGGGGAAGAATAGTTCTAATTTAAAAAAAAAAATTTCAGAGGGCTCTTAGGGTACCAAGGGGCTTTTCCTACAGTCAAGGTGGCTCTGATACCAACTTGTCACGCCCAGAATTTCCATCCAAAATTCTGGAGTTTTATTGTGTGTAAACCCTCGTCCAGGAATCAACCGAGGCACACATGACAAAGTTGATAATCAAAGTAATTGTTTACATAGCGTGAGCGTTTATTACAGAGGTGAATGGTACCTCTCAAATAAATAAAGTTCTAGCAGCGGATAAATAAACAACAGCGTGACGATTCCCACTCCACGCACTTGACTGGGCTCCCTCTTAGTCCTCCAAATAGTCCTCTTCGCTGTAGTCCTCCTCTGAAGGATTGTTGATTGCAAGGTGAGCATATGACATACTCCGCAAGCCACACAGCAAATATGCAAGTGCACGGAATACAAAGGCGGGCATAGTATGGCTCATAATTGCATAAGAGCGTTTAATAAAACATTTGAGAGAGTAATAAAACGGTAATTAAATAACAGTATTAATCAACGCTATACCGCTCACCAAAACGGTATAGCCCCAACCACTCCAACCTGGAGCTACACATGTTCCACTGTTCAACCATTAAATTTAAATAGTGTGGGACTAATCACAGAAACATTGCTAGGCTGCCCTTAACCGTGGGCACGGCTATCCGAATAGTTTTACTCTGGCCAGAGATGTACCAATTTACCCACAAGACACAACTCCACAGCACATCACTGTGCCCCTTGATACCACCACGGTATCTCAGTAAGGAATTGTGATAAGATCCTCTATGTAACCCGCACAACAAGGAAGCCACCCGCTGGACCACCAGTTTCCGGCCAGAACTGATCGGGTTCTGAGTCTGGGAAACGATCCAACGCCCAAAACATGGACTTATTGACGCAGCCATGGTGGTCTTATTGACACAGCCACAACACACCATGGTGGACCCCAGTTGAACGTACTACACATTGGATCCTACCATTACCCATGCTGGCTTGTGGTTAGCACGAGTGTTGCTTCGCAACAAGTAGTCCGCGAACCGGTCCTTAACTGTCACGAACACCGCTAGCAACAAAACCAACCCTGGTGCTCGCAACCCACCTTTTAGTCAAGTTTTAGTGGACCATTAACTTGTCCTTATACGACCATGTCGTAAAGGGATCATCATTCCATGTGATTGAATAATAGTATAGAAATCATTATGATGACCCATAAGTTATTCTATTAATTGCTAGGCATGGCTAAGCAGAGTCCTAGAGTTATTCTAGCTAACCAGTAAATAAAGGTAGCTAGTCAAGATTATCCCATAGGTACAAGGTCAAGTAGTCAATTCAAAAGGGCCATAACAAAGGGTAGGGTTTCCCTGTCCGATGACATTCCAAAATAAATGCAACGTTGAAGGAAAAACATAGCTTTAATCATAGGATCAATATGTTCAATGAGAAAGAGGAATCTGTGTGACTTGCCTTGCAGCTCCACACAGTCTTCGACACCTGCTTCGACAAACTGCGCCTCTTCCTGAACGTCGGTAGCTATAGGCAAATAACAAAACAAGCAAAAACAGTACATCAACACACATGAACAGTACCTTGTTATATTTTTAATGGATAGTTCATGATTTTTAGAGAAATTAGAGACTTGAACGACCTCAAACCGAGTTCGTATGAATTAGTTATGATTTTTAGAAGTTTTAACCCTTTATAGCCTATGCAACGGAATTAACTGATTTATTGCATCATGAATTAATTTTATTCGGAAAAGACATTTAGGGCGTCACAGGAGAGAGGGGACTCTCGGCTGACCAGTGGGGTCCACTGTCAGAGCGAGGGAAGGGGTCTGGTCCAGGGTGAACCGAGTCCACCGCGGTCCACGGGGCAAAACTAACGGCTAGGTCTCTAGGGTTTGGATCGGACGGGTACGATCTAACCGATAGGGTCCGACGGCTCACATCGATCCCGAAAGGATCGGCCTACGGCGACGAGGTGACGGCGAGCTAGCGCCCACAACGGCGACCACGGCGACGGCTACAGCGACGGCGGCGGCGCTAAACCCGATGGTCGACGGCTACAGCGACGGCGGCGACGCACGGGGAGAGCGGGAAAGGATAAAGGGGTCGAGGCGATCGTTAACGAGGGTGAAACGGCGAAGAACGACGATGGAGACGGCCGGCGGCGAGCTTGAGGCGGCGGAGGGCTTCTGGTCTTCGTCGACGGTGGTGCTCCGGCGGCTTCCGAGAGCTACGAGGCGGCGGCCTGGCTTCAGCGGGACCCGGCGAACCTAACCGAGGCGGCGGCGAACTCCGGCGGTGGCTGAGGCGACGGCGGCGCGCAACCGGAACCTGGCGGCGGCGGCGGAAAAAGCGCAAGGCGCGGAGAGGCGGCTAGGGTTTGCTGGCGCTCGATCCAAAGGGCGAAAACGGCCCTAGGGGTTCCAGGCTCGCTATTTAAGGCAAAGAGGGGCGGACTCCGGCTCGGATGCGGCGATTTTAGCGGCGGCGACGAGAGAGAGAGAGAAGAGACCGACTCGGGAGGCTTCGGGGCTCCGCTCCACGCGTGATTCAGCTCCGGATTCTTGGGGATTAGGTAGAGGAGGATAAGGGCTAGGTTTTCCCTCAACCGATTGGGAGATAACGGGTCCGAGGCAAACGGATTCGGCGAGATTCGCGGCGGCGGCGCTCGGGTGCTACAGCGCCTTCGGGCGCGAGGAAGACGACGACCTGACGGGCGGGCGCGGGCGCGGGCACGGGCGGGGCACGGGCACGGCAGGGGCACGGGCATGGGCACGGCAGGGGCACGGGCACGGCAGGGGCGCGGGCACAAGCACTGGAGAGGGCGCGGGCACGGCAGGGGCACGGGCACGGCAGCGCACAGCAATGGGCCGAAAATGGCCCAGAGCCTGCGAAGGGGATTTTAAAAAACCTCTCTTTTTATTTCACTGCTGTGAGCTTATTTATTTTGCCGAAATTAATTCCCCTAATCAATTAATTCCCAGAAAATTCCAGAAATTAAATAATTAAGCAAAGAATTTTATAAAATTATTTTCCAGCCCATTTTACTTCAGATTTTTTTTTCAAATTTTATTCTTTTCACTCATTGAGACTTTTAATTCCATTTCTGAAAATTCCTTTTTGCACAATATTTTATATAGGGATAATTTCAGGGTGTTACAAACCTACCCCCCTTAAACAGAATCTCGTCCCGAGATTCGCAAGCTTAGGCGAAGAGGTGCGGGTGCGCAGACTTCAATTCATCTTCGCGTTCCCACGTGGCTTCATCTTCCGAGTGGTTACTCCATTGAACTTTGCAAAACCTGATCACTCGATTCCGAGTATTCCTTTCACTGGTCTCAAGGATACGAATGGGCTTCTCGACATAAGTCAGATCTCCCTGAACCTCAATCTGTTCTGGGTCAGCTTCTTCGGTTGGTACTCGTAAACACTTCTTCAGCTGAGACACATGGAAGACATCGTGTACTCCCGTCAAGGTAGAAGGCAACTCTAGTTGATAAGCAACTTCTCCTTTCCGTTCCAGTATCTTGTAAGGTCCCACGTAACGTGGTGCCAACTTCCCTTTAGTCTGAAATCTGTGTACTCCCCTGAGTGGCGTGACTCTTAAATACACATAGTCACCTTCCTTGAAACTAAGATCTCTTCTGCGGTTATCCGCATAACTCTTCTGACGAGACTGTGCTACTCGAAGTCGTTCCTGTATGATCTTCACTTTTTCTTCCGCTTCCCGTAGGATATCTGTCCCGTATACTTGTCGTTCCCCCGTCTGATCCCAAAGCAAGGGCGTGCGGCATTTCCGTCCATATAATGCCTCAAACGGGGCCATCTTCAAACTTGCCTGGTAACTATTGTTATACGAAAACTCAGCATATGGTAGACTCTTGTCCCAACTTCCACCGAAGTCAATGGCACAAGCTCTCAACATATCTTCTAGGATTTGATTAACCCGTTCCGTCTGTCCATCCGTCTGCGGGTGATAAGCAGTACTGAAGTTTAACCGGGTACCCATTTCTTCTTGTAGTCGCTGCCAAAACTTGGAGGTAAACTGACTTCCTCTGTCCGACACAATCTTGCGTGGCACTCCATGCAAACATACGATTCTGGCCATATACAACTCTGCCAACTTATTACCGGAATAAGTTGTCTTGACCGGTATGAAGTGGGCTACCTTTGTAAGTCTGTCCACCATGGCCCATATGGAATCAAATCCCGATGCGGTCCTTGGCAATCCGGTGATGAAATCCATTCCTACTTCTTCCCACTTCCATTCAGGGACCTTAAGGGGTTGTAACAATCCTGCTGGCTTCTGATGCTCAGCCTTTACACGCTGGCATACATCACAAACAGCCACGTATTCTGCTATCTCTCTCCGCATACTAGACCACCAAAATTTCTCCTTCAGATCTTGATACATTTTGGTACTGCCAGGGTGAATGGAATACTGTGTTCCGTGAGCTTCATCTAAGATCAGCTTCTTCAATTCCTCCTTGTCCGGCACACAGATTCGCTCTTCGAACCACACGGTACCCTGTTCATCCTCCGAGAATCCAATGGCTTTCCCTTTCTTCATGTTCTTCTTGATTTCCAAAATGTCTGCATCATCTTTCTGCACTTCTCGAACCTGATCTACCAAGGTAGGTCGGGCTTCCAAAGCTGCCACAAATCCTTGGCTGACTATACTCAGATTCAACCGTCCAAAATCTTCACATAACTCCAACGATAGCTGCTGACTTTCCATGGCGTTGCAGTAGCTTTTCCGACTGAGGGCATCTGCCACTACATTAGCTTTCCCTGGATGATAATGTATCTTGACGTCGTAGTCCTTGATCAACTCCAACCATCGGCGTTGCCTTAAGTTCAAATTTGGCTGGGTAAAAATATACTTCAAACTTTTATGGTCTGTAAAAACTTCGTTACTATTACCTATGAGGTAATGTCTCCAAATCTTCAAGGCATGCACTACAGCTGCTAATTCCAGATCATGGGTAGGATAATTATTCTCATGAGGCCGTAGCTGCCGTGAGGCATATGCCACCACCTTCCCTTCTTGCATTAACACACATCCCAAACCTTGCCGAGATGCATCACAATAAACTTGAAATCCTTTCTTGGGATCTGGCATGATCAACACTGGTGCGGTTACAAGCTTCTGCTTCAACTCTTGAAAACTTTGCTCACACTCTGGGGTCCATAAAAATTTTACATCCTTCTGAAGCAAACGAGTCATGGGCTTCGCGATCTTGGAAAAATTTTCTATGAACTGACGGTAATATCCCGCCAATCCTAAGAAACTCCGAACTTCCGGAACCGTTTGCGGCTGCTTCCACTTGGTTACTGACTCAACATTAGTTGGGTCTACTGCAATCCCTCCTGCAGTGACGACATGTCCAAGAAACTTCACCTCCGGAAGCCAAAACTCACACTTACTCAGCTTGGCATACAGCTGGTGTTGCCGAAGGGTCTCCAAAGTGGTGCGAAGGTGCTGCTCATGCTCTTCTTTAGTCTTTGAATAGACAAGGATATCATCTATGAAAACCACCACAAACTTATCCAAGTATTCCATAAATACCTTATTCATCAAGTTCATGAAGAATGCAGGGGCATTAGTTAATCCGAAAGACATAACTGTGCATTCAAATAACCCATACCGAGTGGTGAAAGCTGTTTTGGGAATATCTTCTTCCCGAATCCTTAACTGATGATAACCTGAACGAAGGTCTATCTTGGAGAACACTGTGGCTCCTTCTAACTGATCAAACAGATCATCAATCCGTGGTAGAGGGTACTTATTCTTGATAGTGACTTCATTGAGTGCACGGTAGTCCACACACATCCGTTGAGTTCCATCTTTCTTTTCCACGAAAATAACTGGCGCTCCCCAAGGCGACGTGCTTGGTCTGATGTAGCCTTTGGCCAGTAACTCTTCAACTTGCTTCTTCACTTCTGCTAACTCATTAGCTCCCATCCTATACGGTCTCTTGTAGATAGGGGCAGTGCCTAGGGCTAGGTCTATTCTGAACTCAATTTCTCTTTTAGGTGGCATTCCCGGTAGATCATCCTGAAAAACATCTGGGTAATCCCGTACTACAGGGATTTCGGTTAGGATTGCCTGATTCAAAGAGGTTGGAGGAGATGATGTATTGAGGACACGAAAGATTACTTTCCTTCCCAGGTCAGAAGTTAAGGTTACGGTCCTTCTGGCACAATCTATAATTCCGTGGTGCCGAGTTAACCAATTCATCCCTAGGATGACATCAATATCTCTGGATTCTATCAGGAACAGATAAGCTAGGAAAGACGCTCCCAGAATTTCTATAGTTACAGATGGACTGCAACGGTTGGCGGGCATCCGGCTACCCGGAGTATTTACTACCATGGTATTTCTCATCTTTTCAATAGGTATCCCATGTTCATTAGCAAATCTTACTGACATAAAGGAATGGGTAGCACCAGAATCAAATAACACTGTAGCAGGTACAGAGTTAACAAGGAACATACCCAAGATGACGTCTGGCGCGGCTTGAGCTTCCTCTGCGGTGACGTGGTTTACCCGAGCTTTAACCACGCCCATGGGATTCTGTCCTGGTGCTGCTTGCCTGGCGCGTTTGGGTTTAGGGCACTGATTGGAGAAATGCCCTGAGTCTCCACAGTTGTAACAGGTCAACTGTTTCCCACCAACTTCCTTCTTGTTGGCTGTTAGTTGCTGTGACCGGGGCTGGCCGAGGGGAAGGACGGTTCGCTCCAGTGTTGCCACCAGTGGTGTTGGGGTAGACCTGGCGCTGCAAATGAGGTGCCGATGAAGATCCTCCCTGTTGAGTCTGCGGCGGTCCACAATACGTGCCTCTGACTGGAGGATTATTGTGAACGGAAGCTTGCCATCCTGCGCTTCTTTTGCTCCATCCTGTGATGCTTGTCCTCCTGGCGGATGGCTTTGTCCACCAGTTTCTGAAAATCTGCATAGTCACTAGAGAGTAGTTGAACTGAAAGCTCATCATTCAGTCCGTTCAGAAACTTCTCCTGCCGATCGTCGTCAGTTCTAACATCTTCCGGCGCATAACGGGCAAGCCGGTTGAACTCATAAAGGAACTCAGTCACCGACCGATTCCCTTGCTTCAATTCTCGAAACTCCCGCTTCTTCAACGCCACTACTCCTGCAGGAATATGCATCTTCTTGAAAGCAGCTGCGAACTTAGCCCAAGTAATCGGCTGTCCATCCGCTCTGTTGGTCCTAAAGTGGTCCCACCACTCAGAAGCTGGGCCGTGAAGCTGGTGTGATGCAAAAGAGACCTTCTCTTGATCTATGCATTGTAAAAGGTCCAACTTCTTTTCAATAGCATGCAACCAATCCCCTGCTTCCACAGGATTAGTTGTGCTAGAGAACGTAGGAGGCCTCACTCGCAGAAATTCCGCAAGCTTGTTTTGAGGTGGAGGAGGAGGCGCCTGCTGTGGTGCTTGGTTCTGTTGTTGTTGCATCTGTTGGAACATCATGTTCATTAGATGTGTCTGGTTAGCCAAGACTTGGGCTATGGTCAGATTGTCATTCTGCTGTGGCGGTCCGTTGGGCACTCCTCTACGGTTGTTGTCCCCACCGTTGCCATCATGATTACCACCATTACGTGTGTTCACCATCTGCAGAGCAGAGAAGAGAAAAAAGGGAAACGCCCTTGAGACAGATTTCATATTACTTAAACTTTCACTTTATTGTTCTGAACTGAGTGATTAACATTTGTCTAATTTAAACTCACGCCACCAAGAAACTCCTAATATAAACAGTTACATCACCACACCCTGACATAACTGCTGACTAATCCCCACACACACAAGCATTTCCTAATCACACAACTGCTAACACAACGATCTAGGGTAATTGATGCTAAGGTGACACCAAGGCTTCTCAACGGGGCGAAAGATTCCTCCTAGCATTCCCGTTGTGCTCAGGTTCCGCTTCGTCATCTTGAGTTGATCCCCATTCCACTTCAGAAGGGGTGCGAGCTCCACTGTCCTCCGATCCCTCCGAAGGCGTGCTGGCTTCTGACTCCTCTGAGTCGTCGTCTGCATCATCGGCGTGTGCTACCGGTGGAACTACCCGTAACAAGACTTGGTTATTGAGTACACGGGTCCTTGGCGCCAACTGAATCCGAGGTGGAAGACGAACTCTCTTCCTTGCAGTAGTGCGGACCCTAGCTCCTCCAGGGGGTGCTTCTCCTTTGGCTAAGGCCAACTCTTGCTTCAACCGATCCACTTGGTTTTGTAGCCTGCAGATCTTGGTGCGATTCTCATTCTCCCGGTCATGAGCTGCGATCACCACCTCTGCATGAACATCATCCATGGCACTCAACATCCTTACCAGTCGTTGAGTGGCTGCACTGTTCTCTGCTCCGGGGTCTTGATAACTGCTATACTCCTCATCGTGGGTTCTTGCCGAATGATACCGATATGCTGTATTCCTCAGACGGACAGCAAAACGCTGACGAAGTTCTCCAATGGCCACCAAAGCTACTTCTTGACAGGCATGCTCATAATTTCTTCCTCTAGCTCCAAAGATCATGGATGGGACTCCTTCTCGTTCTCTGGAAATCGTGAGGCGGACGCGGCACTTCTCTTCATTGGGGTTGTGAGTGACTTGTCTGTATTCTGGGGCTAGATTGTAGCCTATGGCGAAGGCCATATCTCGTAACTCCTTGTCGAATCCACCCACTCCGAACAGATGTACTGGCTCTCGGTTGGCCATCTACAAAGTATAAAAGAAAGATATAGGGATTTGACAAAATTAGCAAAACAAAGTTTATCCAAAACAAAGGAATGAAGGGGGAAGAATAGTTCTAATTTTTAAAAAAAAAATTTCAGAGGGCTCTTAGGGTACCAAGGGGCTTTTCCTACAGTCAAGGTGGCTCTGATACCAACTTGTCACGCCCAGAATTTCCATCCAAAATTCTGGAGTTTTATTGTGTGTAAACCCTCGTCCAGGAATCAACCGAGGCACACATGACAAAGTTGATAATCAAAGTAATTGTTTACATAGCGTGAGCGTTTATTACAGAGGTGAATGGTACCTCTCAAATAAATAAAGTTCTAGCAGCGGATAAATAAACAACAGCGTGACGATTCCCACTCCACGCACTTGACTGGGCTCCCTCTTAGTCCTCCAAATAGTCCTCTTCGCTGTAGTCCTCCTCTGAAGGATTGTTGATTGCAAGGTGAGCATATGACATACTCCGCAAGCCACACAGCAAATATGCAAGTGCACGGAATACAAAGGCGGGCATAGTATGGCTCATAATTGCATAAGAGCGTTTAATAAAACATTTGAGAGAGTAATAAAACGGTAATTAAATAACAGTATTAATCAACGCTATACCGCTCACCAAAACGGTATAGGCCCAACCACTCCAACCTGGAGCTACACATGTTCCACTGTTCAACCATTAAATTTAAATAGTGTGGGACTAATCACAGAAACATTGCTAGGCTGCCCTTAACCGTGGGCACGGCTATCCGAATAGTTTTACTCTGGCCAGAGATGTACCAATTTACCCACAAGACACAACTCCACAGCACATCACTGTGCCCCTTGATACCACCACGGTATCTCGGTAAGGAATTGTGATAAGATCCTCTATGTAACCCGCACAACAAGGAAGCCACCCGCTGGACCACCAGTTTCCGGCCAGAACTGATCGGGTTCTGAGTCTGGGAAACGATCCAACGCCCAAAACATGGACTTATTGACGCAGCCATGGTGGTCTTATTGACACAGCCACAACACACCATGGTGGACCCCGGTTGAACGTACTACACATTGGATCCTACCATTACCCATGCTGGCTTGTGGTTAGCACGAGTGTTGCTTCGCAACAAGTAGTCCGCGAACCGGTCCTTAACTGTCACGAACACCGCTAGCAACAAAACCAACCCTGGTGCTCGCAACCCACCTTTTAGTCAAGTTTTAGTGGACCATTAACTTGTCCTTATACGACCATGTCGTAAAGGGATCATCATTCCATGTGATTGAATAATAGTATAGAAATCATTATGATGACCCATAAGTTATTCTATTAATTGCTAGGCATGGCTAAGCAGAGTCCTAGAGTTATTCTAGCTAACCAGTAAATAAAGGTAGCTAGTCAAGATTATCCCATAGGTACAAGGTCAAGTAGTCAATTCAAAAGGGCCATAACAAAGGGTAGGGTTTCCCTGTCCGATGACATTCCAAAATAAATGCAACGTTGAAGGAAAAACATAGCTTTAATCATAGGATCAATATGTTCAATGAGAAAGAGGAATCTGTGTGACTTGCCTTGCAGCTCCACACAGTCTTCGACACCTGCTTCGACAAACTGCGCCTCTTCCTGAACGTCGGTAGCTATAGGCAAATAACAAAACAAGCAAAAACAGTACATCAACACACATGAACAGTACCTTGTTATATTTTTAATGGATAGTTCATGATTTTTAGAGAAATTAGAGACTTGAACGACCTCAAACCGAGTTCGTATGAATTAGTTATGATTTTTAGAAGTTTTAACCCTTTATAGCCTATGCAACGGAATTAACTGATTTATTGCATCATGAATTAATTTTATTCGGAAAAGACATTTAGGGCGTCACAGGAGAGAGGGGACTCTCGGCTGACCAGTGGGGTCCACTGTCAGAGTGAGGGAAGGGGTCTGGTCCAGGGTGAACCGAGTCCACCGCGGTCCACGGGGCAAAACTAACGGCTAGGTCTCTAGGGTTTGGATCGGACGGGTACGATCTAACCGATAGGGTCCGACGGCTCACATCGATCCCGAAAGGATCGGCCTACGGCGACGAGGTGACGGTGAGCTGGCGCCCACAACGGCGACCACGGCGACGGCTACAGCGACGGCGGCGACGGCGGCGGCGCTAAACCCGATGGTCGACGGCTACAGCGACGGCGGCGACGCACGGGGAGAGCGGGAAAGGATAAAGGGGTCGAGGCGATCGTTAACGAGGGTGAAACGGCGAAGAACGACGATGGAGACGGCCGGCGGCGAGCTTGAGGCGGCGGAGGGCTTCTGGTCTTCGTCGACGGTGGTGCTCCGGCGGCTTCCGAGGGCTACGAGGCGGCGGCCTGGCTTCAGCGGGACCCGGCGAACCTAACCGAGGCGGCGGCGAACTCCGGCGGTGGCTGAGGCGACGGCGGCGCGCAACCGGAACCTGGCGGCGGCGGCGGAAAAAGCGCAAGGCGCGGAGAGGCGGCTAGGGTTTGCTGGCGCTCGATCCAAAGGGCGAAAACGGCCCTAGGGGTTCCAGGCTCGCTATTTAAGGCAAAGAGGGGCGGACTCCGGCTCGGATGCGGCGATTTTAGCGGCGGCGACGAGAGAGAGAGAAGAGACCGACTCGGGAGGCTTCGGGGCTCCGCTCCACGCGTGATTCAGCTCCGGATTCTTGGGGATTAGGTAGAGGAGGATAAGGGCTAGGTTTTCCCTCAACCGATTGGGAGATAACGGGTCCGAGGCAAACGGATTCGGTGAGATTCGCGGCGGCGGCGCTCGGGTGCTACAGCGCCTTCGGGCGCGAGGAAGACGACGACCTGACGGGCGGGCGCGGGCGCGGGCACGGGCGGGGCACGGGCACGGGCACGGCAGGGGCACGGGCACGGCAGGGGCGCGGGCACAAGCACTGGAGAGGGCGCGGGCACGGCAGGGCACGGGCACGGCAGC
This sequence comes from Oryza meyeriana var. granulata, assembly GCA_003991445.1. Taxonomy (NCBI): domain Eukaryota; kingdom Viridiplantae; phylum Streptophyta; class Magnoliopsida; order Poales; family Poaceae; genus Oryza; species Oryza meyeriana. The sequence goes on from RYFJ01003288.1 coordinate 124,151, forward strand.
GCACAGCAATGGGCCGAAAATGGCCCAGAGCCTGCGAAGGGGATTTTAAAAAACCTCTCTTTTTATTTCACTGCTGTGAGCTTATTTATTTTGCCGAAATTACTTCCCCTAATCAATTAATTCCCAGAAAATTCCAGAAATTAAATAATTAAGCAAAGAATTTTATAAAATTATTTTCCAGCCCATTTTACTTCAGATTTTTTTTTCAAATTTTATTCTTTTCACTCATTGAGACTTTTAATTCCATTTCTGAAAATTCCTTTTTGCACAATATTTTATATAGGGATAATTTCAGGGTGTTACATTGAACCCCGCGGCTCGTCCCGTCCCATCCGCCAACTTTCCCTCGCTCTGCCGCAGCTCGACCCATAGCCCGACACGTCATCCCATCACATCCCCACATCGCCTCCGCGTCCAGCAACAACCTTGCCCGGCGAGATATTTCTCGCCAAGAGCCACCGCCTCTCTATGTTGTCATCTTGCAGCACCATGAGGCTATAAAGCCCTGGCTCCTCCACTGGCGCCCATTCGCCCTCGCTGTAGTCACGCATCCCTCCCACCATGGCTGCCTGAAGCCAAGCACCATCCTCCACACAACAATTCCCCAATTCAGTGAGTTTCTTCCCCTCTTTCTTCTCCTCTGGCTCGAGCACCCGAAGACAAATTCCATACTGTATCACAGCGTGGATGAACAAGCGATGCACACGGCCTACCCGCCCCGCCGTCGGCGCCTACTTCTCACCACCGTCGCCTGCCTTCCGCCGTTGCCGCTCTCCATCCTCTTTCTACCACCCACTGGTTGCCGTCGCCAGTCACCGTTGGCCAACCCCTATTCAATCCAATCCGGTCACCACCTTCATCCCCTCTTCCGTCGTCCATTGGCGTGATTTCCCTCTGGCGAGCCACTGGTCGCTGGAATCCCTCCGGCCGCCATGAACCATCGATCACCCAGGCCTCTTCTCCCCAAACCAGCCGCCACCCCTCCACTCTCACTGTCTTGTGGGCCCACCGTCTCTAATCATATTGAATCACCGCCAAGTGGGCCCACAAGGATTAATTTTCCCTAATTAATCCACTGCCCCGTGGCCCCCTTCATACTCTCCCTCAATGTGAATGACATGTGGGACCCCCCTGCCAGCCCCTCTTTCCCCTTTATCCCAAGCCACTGACATGTAGGCCCGTACCATCTTCTCTCTCCTCCACTCTCACTGACATGTGGACCCTACTCCCTCTCTCTGTCAATGACAAGTGGGCCACACCCTCACCTCTCTCATAGCCACTGACAAGGGCCCCACCTATTAGCCATTTATTCCCAAAATACTCTTTCTCCAAAAATCCAAATAAATCTTTTCTACATTCTAGAAAATCATTAAAACTTCAAAAATTCCTATCTTTTCAACCGTAACTCCGATTGACCCCGTTCAAGTCTCCAAATTTTTCTAAAATTGAGATCTACCTCATGGCACTATTAGTTATTAACAATAGTACTTATTTTGGTTTTGTTGCTTTTCTCTTGTTTCACGTGTAGTCGACACTTATTGGAAATTCCTTCGGGTGTCGAATTTCGCGAGATTTGAAGATGAGGCAAAGGCAAGTCACTCCTTGACCATATTAATCCCATATTGAAACTAATTTATTTGCAAAATTGCATTGCCAGTGTGCACGATAAATTAATCGGCCTCGGTTTACGTGATGAATCGACAGACCTGCCCAGTAGTTTTTCATAAACCCTAGACATTTACCCTATTCCTTGTCGCTCACCCAGTGGTTACCTCGGTGACCTCTGAGCATGGATTCCGATGGTCCCACTAGCACAATTGTTTATCAATTTGGGAAAAATAGGGTTTTGAAAGTTTTAAAAACCCGACACGTGATTCGTGGATTGCGAAACAAAATGATTGCACAAAACTCACGATGCAAATTCGCCTTGGGGATGCTTTTTGTTATTTGCATATAAGGACCATTCCTTGGGGAAATTGCATTGATATAGTTACAGTATGACCACATGGTGGTATGGGACGCCCTTGCTAAGTTATTCAGCCGGAATAGGATTATCTCGCATACCGTAGATAATGGAACGCCTATAAGTGTGGAATATCTCGGGTTCTTCTGAGTAGAGCAAGAACAGAAAGCTTGCCAAGTACTTGTCAAGTGTTTGGTATTTGATTAAAATGCGATTGCTTAAATAAATTTTTAAAACTGAGATTTGCCCAACCAGAAACCAGAAGAGTGGTTTTAAGGCATGTTAAACCAAATCTCATTTAAAGCATCGCATCTTTAATTCAAATACCCCAAACACCGACAAGTGCAGCGGCGGCGCGGACCCAAACCAGGCAAGCCCCGAAGAGACGCGCGAGAGAGGAGGGCTACCGTTGTGTAGGGCGCAGCGCGGACCGATACCCTGGTTTGAAAGATCAAGAACGCGAGAGATGAGGTACCGCTCTGGGGCGGGTCATGGCTCCTGAAAGCCTTGTCGCCAACCTCCCCCACCTAATCAGTGAGGGAGTAAGCTTGCGTCGTGAGGGTAAAGCGTACACCTCTGCAGAGTCTTGAACTGTTCGAACAGCCGTGCCCCACTTCATGGCGATGTGAAGTGATTCCTCTAGCGTAGATTGATTGCAAATGTTTGCGAAAAGTTATTTTGTGGGAATTGGGGAACAGTTACCAAATCGAGGCCAGGGACCTGATGGATGACCAATTACGTTCGGTCTGAAACAGGCTTGTGGGACCGAATGTCGATTGCATCATAGATTAGGCTTCCCGGTGAAAGCAATGTATGTTTGAGATGGAGATTATGGATGGCTCGAAGAGCCATGGAAATGGAAAGGAGTTGAGATGATGTCCTGAATAGGACGAAAGTGAAAGGAAAAATAATAGAGGAAAAAATGGAGTTGACAGACAAAAGTGAAAATAAACTAATAGATGAGGGGAGTATGGAAAGCTGCCTGAGGGCAGACTCCCTTGAGCCGGTGTCGCGGTCAGACAGCCGGTATAAGAATAGATTTGACTAGAAAACTTTAAATCTAAAATTTGTTTTCGTCCGCTTGAGTTGTTGCAAAGCAATTCGCGAACAGGATCGAGACGAAAGCCTCCTTCCAATAACTAAGATAACCTACACTAGGTTTTGAAAAAATGATTTCAAATAAAAGTTTGCGAAATAAACTCCAGCGCTTCCTTGGTAAGCCTGCATAACTCACTTTCTCGTGTCTTGTCTGAGTACGATATTACTCAATACTATTTCTAACCCCCTTCAGAAGAGTGAATTGAAGCGAATATTAGGGTTTCTTTCCTAACTCAAGCCTTGCTGTGGATTGGGTTCGCGCTGCGCTATCGTTTCACTACTGCTGTTTTGTTTGAAGATTGCAGCTCAGGACTTGCCCAAAGTTGCAACTTATAAAGGTATAATATATATAATATATATATTTAATATATATATATATTATATATATATTGCTATGGTAGGTATCTCCATTAACCGCTGTACCACAAGGTTTACCTGGTACTGCGGTACCGGTATCCGGTTCCGTGGGAGGTTGGTTCACGCTATTTACTGGGCGCTCCCTCTTAGCGTCATGTAGTAGGTGCAGGGGAGTGTACATAGTGGCATGCAATAGCAAGATCCACTGAATCACTAGTGTGCGCACACCAGCATAAGCAACGAGTACATTTTCCATCAGAACCATCATCAGTAGCAACAGCGGCTTACCTTCATCTTTCCTTCTTACCTTTCGCATATTAATTTCCGTGCGTTTTTCTTGATTCTGAACTTTTAACACTCAGAGATATCATTCCACCTCTCTGCAGTATTGCATGACTTATACCTGCCTCTGCACATTGAGTCTCCCACATGGGTTGTTTAAACTTTTGTCTCTGATTGGTTTGTGGTCTTTCTCCATTGCCTTCCCCGAACAACCAAGCCTTCTGCTTGTGAACCTAAATCCTCAGAGGGGTACCATCTTTTCATATTCTCTTTTGGCATGCCAAAGCATCATAAAACTTCTTGCAAATTAGATATCATGGCTATAAAGAATGGTATCTCTTTATTTGCATAT
>RYFJ01003289.1:0-206604 GCA_003991445.1 Oryza meyeriana var. granulata
GGCGATCCAGACTATAAGCTTGCTCAGAGGCAAACTTCTTGAGCATTGCCAGTCCTTGCCGCTCCGACCTCTGGGTGATAATGGGCAAGGCCCGCTCAATACCGTATCGTTGTTCCCTGGCCGCGGCCGACTGCGCCATTGGCCACCTCGTTGTCCGACTCCCCTTCGGCGCCCAACTTATCTGAACGGCCTTGCGCTTTCGCCTTGTTGTCTTTTTGTTCAGCTCTTCTTCTCGTCGAAGCCTCATCGACGCTTCACCGATCGGCGTATTTGTTGCCATGTCGAAAAAGCCCGACAGTGGATGGCTCCGATGTAATCCCATGCGGCGGCGTCTTTTACTCCCTTGCCGGAAAGCGCGATTGACACCTCTCTTTAGATATTGAATCTATTGCCGCTTCTTGGAAAAACCTTTTGATGATTCACGCCGAGACTCGTCTTCTTTGATGCACTGGTAAATCGTGCTGGAAGGCCGGTCTCTCGTAGAGTCCCCTGAGTTACGATGAACCGCCTCCCTGATTGTCCCCAGAACCATTCGACCCCTTGGGAGCCTTCAACCCCTGTTCTCTGATCGACTAATGCGACTGGGAGTAGATACACTCGCTTCCCCCCACAGCTTTACTGCTAGGACGTAAAACGGTGACCAACCTGGGTTTCTTGCCGTCATATCTTTCATCCGGTAGGCTTAACCGACTGCCAGCGACTCCTATAACTCCCGATAAAGGCTGCATGCCTTCTTATCTGCAGGATTGGCTCGGTTTTGGCGGTGTACCGTCGTAGTGGAGACCAAACGCTCGTGTTCATCCTCCAGTCGCGCGTTCATCCTTCTTCCGTTCTTCGCGCCGGGCCCCCACTTAGTTGTGGCGGAAGATCGCTGTTAATCGCATTCGGAGTCTATTGGTGTCACGGTCGTATTGGGACGCCGCAATTGTCGTAGTGTATTGCGCTATGTTGGCTGGACTCTTCGTCGCCGCAGGTGGAGCCGGCCGCCCGACTCCGCTGATGCCAAATGACTCCGCCGCATGGAGCCCGTCCGATGATCAGTATGTTAGTGTGCCTGATGTTCTTGCTCTGCATGCCAAGCAGTAATCATCGCCTTGATCTTGGCGATATTTTTGCCGATGATCGCCCAAGCTGGAGCGTGTCCAGCAGACGTGCGGCGCCACGCTTTCTATTGTGGCGCGAAGACTCTGGTCGCCGACTTTCGTTTGAGATCTGCTGCTGGCGGACTCGCCCAGCCGTCCGAACCCGTCATTGCGCTTCGTTGCCTCCGTTCTTGTGTATCGCGCCTCCTCCTCTGCTACTCCTCTCTCCAGTCGCGCACCTCGGAAGGTCGGTGAAGCCATGAAGATCTTCACGAGGGAAGAGAAGCGCGCAAGTGAGTCCGAGTTGGTGCTCGAACCGCTATCCATTAGTGTCGGACTCCCGAGAGTTTACGATTAGGACGACTCCGACCTCCCTAATCCAATCTAAACGGTTCATGACCGTCCAAACTAATCGCTGTGAGTCGTTCGCGGTTGTTATGCACAGCGTCGACCGAATCCGTAGGGAAATTTGACGACTCTCCCCCTCTTGCCTACCCGCCTGCTCAAGCCTAGCGAGTCGCGAGCCGAGAGAGAGTTGCCCGATGTCGCGCGGAGCGTCGTATAGATCGTCAAGAGATGCGACTTCCCTCGGGCCGACTGGCGCAACGCCGCTGCTCCATCGCTGCAGATTGATCTGCTTCAGCCAAGAAAATTGCCGAGGGATCCGGCGCAATCAAGACTCCCGAAGGTGATGATGTCTCCATTGATGAACTTGTAGCCCTGGAACTCCTTATGGACCATCGAATTTGTTGGATGAAAATTCGCCGGCCCCTACTGGCGCGCAAACTGTCGATGCTTATCACCGCATAATATTATGGGCTACTCGCGACCTGAATTCGGTGATTGCCAGATAACACAAGAATAATACTGGTTCAGCCCGCATGTGCATAATACCCACGTGCCATTGAGTATTATTCCTCTGAGTGGTTTCGATCAATAGATCTTGCTGCCCTCATGGCCCCTGCCTCCACTTATATACTGGGGACAGCACACGTAAGGATCCCGGTCGATACAACCAAGGATTTCCTTTTAGATAAGAATCCTATCCGACTAAGCTATTTTCCTTATCTCAAGGCACAGCCTGCCGCTTTATCTCTAATTACATATCTGGCCCATCCCTACCAGTGGCCCATTGCAGGGGTAAGAGTACCCGGGCCCATGCTTCCCACACTGTAAAATCGCGCTATAGGGCTTCCTCACTCCTAGACTTAACCACTACAATCATCAATGCATAGATCTACCAAAAATCCCGAGAGATCATGAAATATATACTTCACCTCTTTGTACGTCGCACCGCACTCTAACCCAAAAATCATTATCCCACTCATACAAAACCGTACCTCCAGGACACCGAAACCAGTCTGTATATCTTCTCGTCATAAAATCTATTTATCCATGCATTGCCATCCATGAGCATACATCTTGACCTGAGGCTATTCCACCAACAAATCCGCATCGCATTGGTTCATCACTTAGGTACTTTATTTAGATCCAGAAATCAATACCATTATCCTCAATTTCCCATTTTCTTCTCCACCGCGCGATATTAAAACCCTAGCGTTCGCATGGCCTAGAACTTGCATCATAAACCTCGTGATCTCCGCCTTGACGCTCATACAGTTTCTGCCTGAATCTCCTTCCTCACTTGAATGGCCGATTACCCTGTTTAATAGGCAGCCGATTTCACAATCATCGGCCTTATCCTGCATCTCATGCTACCCAGGCAAAACATCGACGATGCCCATTCAGCTATGCTTTCAATTCTTCTCTCGTAGTTTCACTAATTTTGCTTATGTCGTCGCCTTGTTCTATTCCTGGTCCAATCGATCTCTTCCAAATCTCACTGACTAAATCTTGCCCCAATTCCCCTCAAAATCTTCAATAGACCCATCAAAGTAATAATTAAGCCACTGCCTGGATCGGCGTATTCCCTGCTGTAACCGAGATACGCCTTCCCAAACATCCCCGATAGGCATCAATACCATCAGTTCCCAGACTGTAGTCGGTATGGCAATTATGGCGACCGATCTGCAACCACCTCGACTGATCTCCCTTGCCACTGTATCAACATTGAGCATTGTCGAAGCACGCAACAGTTGCGTAATCCAGTCCTGTATGAGCAAACTGTAGACCCCTTTCCGCGATACGAAAAACGTTACGTTGCAATGTCTGTTTCCACTGTTACTCCACGTTCAACACGCCTTTCACCTCTGATGGATTTCCCCGTAAGTCTTTAAGACCATATTTGTCTTGAATCAGATCTTCGGCAGTCTTCCCCAACTTCCGGAATGTGGCATGAAGCAGAGATTAACCGCGGCCCTCCACAACCAACATCTTTGTCATCGGCTTCCCATTTACGTAATAACCCTTGATGTATAACGGCTTTAGGTGCCGATGCTCTGACTCCTCAGGTTTATCAAATATTGGCTCCATCAATTGTAATGTCAGTTGAGCAAAAACTCCCTCATCGCCTTCTGGGGTCTCTGATGAAAGCGCTTATATACTCCCTGGGCAGGAAGAAAACCTGTCCACCGGGAGCTGATGTCATCTTCATCCGTCCTTCCTCCTTACTTGCCAAACTTGTTTAATCCTCTTGGCGGATGATCGGCTTCCTCCTGATCCTGGCGCCTCGCTCTTCCGTTTGCTCTCGGTGTCGTAAACCGCCTTGTGCTCTTTCCTTCTGATCTTCGTGAATATGCCGCTAGGACCACCACTGAGGATTCTGGACCTGTTTCTCACGTACTTCCTCTTCATCCTCTCAAAGAACTCTTCATGGATCAGCCCTAGTCGGCTATAAACCGATGCTCTTTTCCCAAACCGGCCCGATCTTGTGAAACCTTGCTGTTGATCAGGCGATTTACTGCACTGCTACACTCGGGGCAATTTTCAACTGATGGCAGTCTCATCCCTATCCCAGCAGAATAGGAAAAATGGCAAGTCCAGTGTGGATTATATTTTCTGGTTCATCCCTCTGTTCTTCATATCTTGAATATTTCTTATCATGTCCGATTACTAATCCTTGACTTGCTACCTTTGATGTCTTGCTCCATCGGCTTGATCCCTTGATGATACCCGCATAGACCATGTTTACGAGAACGGGTTGCCCATCTATCTTCATTGGCTTCTTGTCTTCAAACTTGATTCGTCCTTGTTCAACAGCCAACTGAATTTGTTGCCGAAAAACCTTGCACTCGTTAGTATGGTGCGATATCGCATTGTGCCACTTGCAATATTTCTTCTTCTTTAGTTCTTCGGCTGATGGAATCACGTGGTTTGGCGGCAATTGTATTTGCTTCTCCTGTAACAACAAGTCAAAGATCTTATCGGCTTTACTAACATCAAAATCATACGGTTCCTCCTTGCCAATATCTTTGACCCACGGGCATGATACTGACTTCTTGTTCCTGGCCCACTCCGCCAATCCAACTTCAGCATCGGATTCCTCATCATCTGAGTTCGATGAATAGACCTGAACCTGAGCAACCTTCCTCTGGTACTTGTCCCTTTTCGCCTCTTGAAATCGGCTTTCATGAGCCGATACCTTCTGTACCAGGTGCGATAGGGATTCAACTCTTTGTGAAGAAAAATCTCTCCTTAATCGGCGCCAGCAGACCCTGGAAAGCCAGATCGGCCAGATGCCCATCACTCAGGTTCAAACTATAACATCGGTTTCTGATATCCCGAAATCGCTGAACATATTCCGGTACTGTTTCATCTGGTCGTTGCTTAACCGATGTCAAATCAGACAGTCTCAACTCATGAATTCCAGCAAAGAAATATTTGTGAATCTGTTTCTCTAGATCGGCCCACCCCCGAACAGAATTCGGCGGTAATGAGGAGAACCATGTAAAAGCCGATCCAGATAGTGATAGGGGAAAAAACCTAACCCTCAGGGCCTCTTCAGCCGATGCCTCCCCGCACTGTGCCAGGAATCGGCTGACATGTTCTATTGTAGACGTGCTGTCCTGCCCTAAAAACCTAGAAAAATCCGGGACCCTGTATCGGTGTGGTAACGGAACCCTGTCAAACCACTCAGGATATGGGTGCCGATACATGAATGCTTGTTCCTTGGGCTTGATCCCGAACTGCTCCCTTACTATCTCTTCAACCCGTGCCGATAAGTCTTCTTCTCTTACATTCTCCTGTTGATACTGCTGATACTGTATCGGCGGAGTTGGTTGCCGATTCTGTCTGTGATACTCCCTCTGGTAAGTACCCGGATCGGCTCCGCCTCCTGGATAATTCTGCTGATATCCTCCATAGTAGGCAGTCCGATGGTACCCAGCAGGAATATCTTGTTGCCCCCCAGCCTGGTTCTGTGTAAACATATGCTCTGGTATATCTCTGTTGATGTTGTGAGCAATCTAAGTTGGTTCAACCTTCGGTGGGAGGTAAACAGGACCCCGAGTTGGTTCTTGAGCAATTGATCCATCAACAGTCTTCTTGATGAGATTATGCAGTGTGTTTACCAAGACTCCCGACTGATTGATGAGCGCATGGTGAACAGCTTCATTAACCATCTCCTGCAAAGGCTTGATTGGTGGACTCTCGGGTTGTGTGCGGCTCGATTCTCCTACCAGTACTGGTTTCGGAAACTGAGACTTCTGAATCGGCCCTTGCCTTGTCATACTGAAGGATTCTAGACACAGCTTCTGGAAATTTGTCATCATTTGTTCAACTTGCTGTTTTTGTTCTTCAGTTAGATCTTCCATGGTGACCGGAATTATGTTGTCCGTCTTGACTTCTTTTCCGGCCATGTTGAAATCTTGATTGAAACTGTGTTTGTTGAAACTTCGGTCCCACCGGGCGTGCCAAAAAGCGTGTTGACGCCAAAAACCGCCGGGGTCTGGTTTGGCGTCGGGTTGACACGCGAAGGCCTGGGAGATCTGCTTAGCTCCAGTGCAGGTCCTAAAGTCTTGAGGTTCGTAGGCGTGCCAGTCAATTTGACCCTGTAATTGACAAGGAGAAAGAAATGTTAAATTCGCGAGCCAATCGGCTGGAAGCCGGCTTGGACTCATCTCATCGGCCGATGGCCGATACGCACTGTAGCACTTATACATCGGCTTAGAGCCGATGATGGCAGGAGCAATAGCATAATAATACGCAAGTATCGTGCTAGCCGATCATCAAAGGGATACTCAAAAACCGGCTATAAACTTGGTAAAATAAACAGGTATAATGCATAAGTAAATAAATCAAATGAATCTTAGCCGATCGTAGTTTAGTGTTACTGGTGTTGTCGTGAAGATATGCTTGTGCCCGGGCCCTTGCTTACATCGGCTCCCGGGGTCTTCATCCGCTGCCCGGGTCCGTACATCGGTCCTTACCTAAGCTCGTGCCCGGGCCCTCACCTGGGGTCGTGCCCGGGAACCTGCTTGTACTTGTGCTTGGATCGGCAGAATAAACCCATCGGCTAGTCCTTAGCCGATTGTAACAATAATACAGGCAAGAATATATGATAAAGTATACAATATCATAAATGATAGATAATTGATGAATCAGCCGACCACTGAACAGAGCGAGTATAAAATAAGACAACGAATAAATGTAGTCGGCTTTAGCAGATAACTTATCGGCTAAGCACTCCGATAAGACCATCGCACAACACCGTCGGCTCATCAAGAGTAAAGCTATTATCGTCAGTCTAGTAGATCGGACCCAACCGTTGTAGCATAGACCAACAATGATAGCGACACTTCAATGGGCCGATAGATATAATGCGATCGTGATGAAGATAACTTACCGGCTATGCACTCCGATAAGACGCCTGCACACAAAGCATCGGCCTAGCAGGACCGACTTATCACTAGCAGTTCAGTAGGTCGGACCTAACCGATGCAGCACGAACTGATGATAAATCGCTCCCAGTAAGCCGATACGATCTATGCACGCGTGATGTGATATACCTAATCAATCTATGAGGTCAAACTGAACTGATGCAGCCATAGATAAAGTAAATATATCGTGGTAAGCCGACTACCATAAACCGACTAGAATATCGGACTTAACCGAGGAAGTCCTAGCCGATAGGTAGCCGGGGTGACGAGACTTACCCTCTCGCAGGAGTTCGGACCTAACCGATGCAGCCCGGCTCGAGAAGCAGGATCCCGTCGAAGGGGTGGCGATGCGCCGAATTTGTATTGATCGTTGTGATGATTACAAGGTCCCCAGGCATACGTATATATACCCCGAGTTACAAGAGCCCTTATAGGACACGGTATACAATTTCCTATCCATAATAGAAAACGCTAACTAATCCTGACCGGACACGAGGTCAGGTTTCCTAAAGATAAACATCTGCCTAATTAATATGTACAGTAAATAATTGCCAAATAACGGTCTTCATGGCTCCTTCCCGATTCCGGTCTCTTCTCCGTCAGTTGAATGCAATTTCTCCTTTGACCGAATCTAATACAGGGCCTTACCAAATTTTGGCGTTAACACCCCCAGCCTGGTTCTGTGTAAACAGGTTTTTCGGTATGTCTTTGTGTACTCCATAAGTAACCTGACCCGGTTCCATTTTGGGTGGGAGATAAACAGGACCCTGACTAGGCTCCTGAGCGATTGATCCATCCACCGTCTTCTTGATCAGATTGTGTAGCGTGTTCACCAATACTCCTGACCGGTTAATAAGCGCATGATGTACTGCTTCGTTTACCATATCCTATAGGGGTTTTGGTGGACTTTCAGGCAGTGTGCGGCTCGATTCACCAAACAGAACTGGTTTTGGAAACTGGGTCTTCTGAATCGGCCCTTGTCGCGTCATACTGAAAGACTCCAAGCAAAGCTTCTGAAAATTGGCCATAGTTTGCTCGACTTGCTGTTTTTGCTCTTCGGTCAGATCTTCCATGGTGACCGGAATCATGTTATCCTGCTTGATCTCTTTTCCAGTCATCTTGAATCTTCAGATTGAAATTGTGTTGAAACTTCGTATCCCACTGGGCATGCCAAAAACGTGTTGACACCGAAAACCGCCGGGGGCCAACGACCTGGTTCAGCGCCTAGAGACATGCGAAGGCCTGGGAGATTTGCTTAACTCTAGTGCAGGTCCTAAATCTTTGAGGTCCGTAGGCGTGCCAGTCAATTTGACCCTGCAATTGACAAGGAGATAGAAAAAATTAGATCAGTGAGCCAATCGGCTGGAAGCCGATTTGGACTCGTGTTATCGGCCGATAGCCGATATGGACTGTAGTACTTATACACCGATTGGAAACTGATAATGGCATGAACGGTAACTGATAATGATAAAAATAACAAACTAACCGATTGCCAAAGGGATACTTGAACATCGGCCATAGACCGGTGAGAAGATAAATAAACAGGATACAGAAATAGATGGATTGACTGATTGCAAATAAAAAGGGTTAGCACTGCGTCTAAAGAATTGCCAGTACTCGTGCCCGTACCCGGGACCTCTCCCGCTCCTGTGCCCAGGAACTTACCTGTGTTCGTGCCCGGGAACTTACCTGTGCCTGTGCCCGGGAACTTACCTGTGCTCGTGCCCGGGTCAGCAAAGTAAACTAATTGGCTAGCCTTTAGCCGATCATGATCACAACAGGCGAAAATAAATAACAAAGCAAGCAGTACAATCGGCTGTATTGGATAAAAGATACCTTATCAGCTAAGCACTCCGATAAAATATCGCATAAATATCCATCGACTTATTAAGAGTAAAGTTATTACCACCAGTCTAGTAGATCGGACCCAACCATTGTAGCACAGGCCGAGGATGATAACAGGACCTCAATAAGCCGATAGATCTAATGTGATCGTGATGTAAAATAAGATAACTTATCGGCTATACATCCCGATAAGACGCTTGCATAAAAACCATCAACCTATCAGGAAACGATTTATCGCTGGCAGTTTAGTAGGTCGGACCAAACCGATGCAGCACAAACTGAGGATAAATCGCGCCCGATAGGTCGATAAGATCTACGCACGCGTGATATGATATACCTGATCGGCCTAAGAGATCGAACCGAACCGATGCAGCCGTAGACAGAGCAGATATATCGTGGTAAGCCGTTCACCGTGAACCGACTAGAATATCGGACCTAACCGAGGAAGTCCTAGCCGATGCGGTGGCCGGGGTGACGAGACTTACCCTCTCGCAGGAGGTCGAACTTAACCGATGCAGCCCAGCTCGAGAAGCAAGAACCCGTCGAAAGGTTGGCGATGCGCCAAAATTGTATTGATCTGATTGATGTAGATAGATTACAAAGCACCCGGGCATACGTATTTATACCCCGAGTTGACACGAGTCCTTATTGGACACGACACAAGATTTCCTAATTACAGAAGGAAACACTAACAGGACCTGATCGGACACGAGATCAGGTTTTCTAAAGATAAAAACTAATATTGCCTAAATAGTAGGCACGGAAAATAACTGCCATACTGTGGCCTTCATGATCCTTCCTTAAACTCGGTCTATTCCGGCCCAATTTCAACCGGTCATCTGTGATTTTCCTCTCAACCGAATCTGATAAGGGCCGCACCAAATTTTGGCATTAACACTAGTGAGCTAGTAACTATTTTTCGCATCATAGTTAATCCAGGATGACCTAATCTCTCATGCCAGATCTTAAGACTCTGGGTTCCTACAGATTGTTTGCATCGCAACATATTCGTTTGGGGGTTTTATTTTAGTATAGTACAGTCCATTGGAGCTCCCTGACATCTCCTTAACTATTGTGGTCTGATCGTCCTTAGACAATGTCATGAAGAGAAATTCATCTCCTCCTTCATATGTTGTGGTGAGGTGGTAGTCGCAACATCGAATATCCTTAAAAGTAAGGAGCGTGTGTTCAGCACTTAGGCATAGGAATGTTTCTTCAATAAAGATCCTTGTACCCCTACTGAGGACGACAGTGGCTTGCCTTGAGCCAACTATGCGACCATTACTTCCAGCAATGGTGAGGATGCTCTCATCCTGCTTACGCAATGTCGTGAAGTACTTAGTCTTCCGTAGTATCGAGTGTATTACCGCACTGTCAACCAAGCATGTCTCGGGCTCCATTGAATCGTACTACGCTTGTTCTATATGAGAGATTATATTGATTCAATTCATTATCAATGAAGTGAAAAGCAAGAACATAGAACAAGACAAGGCCAATATAACTCAACAGAAAACTTTATTAATTTAAAGGACCATCCTGAACACACTGACCAGGATGCATGGCATCTTTATTACATAAACGACTCATTGTTCTGCTAAAAAAAGATTACATTGACCAAAATGATAACCTAGATTTAAGACTCATGACTGATAACTTGGGAACTACTGCATGTCCCATGTACGTCCTCCTGGTCATCACCCAAGAGGTCGTCGCCTTCCATGTCGAAGTTCTTGAGGTCTCCATAGTCATCCCCAAGACCGGCATCAGCATCTGCAGCAGCCTTGGGATCAACATCCATGGCAGCACCATCAGTAGCAGCAGCAGTAGTAGACTCCTTAGGAACTGCAGTAGGTTCCTTAGGAGTAGGCTTCTTATGGGTCATTGGCACCTGGACAAAGTGAGATTCTGGGCCCTGCCTCTTCTTCCAGTCCTGGTATATCTCAACGAGATGAGGTTCTGTAGTGCAGTTGCACGCCCAATGCTTCATTGAGCTGCATTTGAAACAACTCTCACCACCCTGCTGAGATCCTCCAGCAGCACCAGTATTGGCCTTGCGGCCCTTGCGGCTACGGGGTTTCTTGCCCCAGTTGGCAGTCTTCTTGAACCTCGCCCCATTTAGCAGTGTGCGATTCCTAGGTCCCTTCTCCATGGAAGAACCCTGTCCAGAACTCTGATCCTTCTGATGGACAACTTGAGCTTCTGGAATAGGCTATGAACCAACAGGACGAGCATTGTAGTTGGCCATCAGAAGTTTGTTGTGGACTTCAGTGTTCAATAACGACTGGATTAGCTTTGAGTACTTGACGTACTTAGCCTCGCGGTACTGCTCTTGCATCATCGGGTTTTTGGTGTGGAAAATGTCAAGAGTCTTCTCAATCATATCTGCGTCTGTCACCACCTGGTTACAAAAGCGAAGACAACTGACGATGCGGTGCACGGCACTGTTGTAGCTCTCCATGGTCTTGAAATCACAGAACCGAAGTTGAGCCCAGTCTGCTCTAGCCTTCAGGAGAATGGCAGTTTTCTCGGTGGTGTAACGGTCCCTCAGGGCCTCCCACAACGTGAGAGGTTCACGTAGCTCAAGGTATTCAGCCTTGAGATCCTCATGAATGTGCTTCCTGATGAACGCAAGTGCCCTTGCCCGCTTCGTTACTGGAAGCGGAGCTACACCAGCCCCTTGCCGACGGATGGCCTCAGATAGCTCCATCGAGGAAAGGTGGATTTCACAGTCCATGGCTCAGGTCTGGTAGTTCGCCCCATTAACGGGGAGAACGGGGAACTCTCTCTTGTTGAAGTCTGCGTCAGACATGGCCTGTTGTCATGCAAAAACCAACGTCGGGTTAACTTGCATGAAAACAAAGTCAAAGAACAATGTAATGTAGTCGTATGTAATTATTGGTATTTTCCTGAAATTTATCTTGCATTTACCGATTTTCTGTGATTTTTATTGGCCTTATGGCATTAAATTAATAATTTTATGCCCACAGAAAAATATCACACATGCAATAAAAAATAAACCCAAATAATGCTTCCAAGGGAGGGGTCACTAGACTAGGTGATTACACATTTTTATGGAAGCATATTAACCTAGAATCATATCTAGATTATATAGTTGGAGTTGCATCAAATTTAAAAGCAAATAAATGCTTAAAAACACCATCACATGGTTATTAACGAGTCCTGGGACTCACATGTAAGAAATCAACTAAAGAAAGGTCTACACAGCAAGTTTACAGCCACTAAACACAAATTGATGCAATTTCTGGAAAATTAAGGGTTCAAACTATAAATATTACATGAACAGTGAACTGTCAACGAAAAAAATCAACATTTCTAGGGACTTAAACGCAAATTGTCAATAAAACCGAATTTAATCGGGCCAAAAACGCCGTCGGGCCGCGATCTTATTAGCCCGGGCGCACAGAATGTGGTCCAAATGCCAAATGGGCCGAATTCCGAATTCAAGGCCTATCTATGGCTTCTAATTTTTATTAATTTGTGTGTGGGCCGATCGGTGCTGTTGGGCCAAAAGTGGTCGGGCGGTGGCAGGCCGGCCCAACTGGCCCACCTAAATGACCGAGAGAGGGGAAAGAGGGAATTAGGGTTTCCCCTATGCGCACCAGCACCCAAGGCAGCGCCCATCACCCAGCGCGCCGGCCGGACGAGCACGGCGGCGGCGATGGAGGACGCCGACTATCGGTGACAGTGGAGATAGAGGTGGCGCATGAAGAGGAGGCTGGCTGGCGATCCATCGATGCCCGGTGGCAAGACGGTGGCAGCGGCTTCGCTCCCATGCAGCAATCGGCGCAGCGGTGGCTCGGTGTTGTGCGGCGGAGCTCCGCCACAACCCACACATCCTCAAGACGGCAGCGAGGCAGAGCTCAACGTTGACAACCGAAGCTCCAACAATGGTGACCGTTTCACATCCAACCAGGGCGTCCCGACGGATCCCAATCCAAGGTCGGCAGCCATTCGTCCTATCAACTTCCCACCACGGCTCCAAGGCGCATCGATGAGAAATTGACGGCGACGGCTGCCCGTCCTTGGTATCAGGTTCTACGGCAGTGGCATCATGGAGGTATTCCAGCCACGGCGTCCCGGCGAAGTCTCGATCCTCTGGCGGCGGCTGGTCGTCCCATCGTCCTCCCACCACGGCTCAACGGCGGCGTCGGTGAGAGTTCAACGGCGGCAGCTGCCCTGCCTCGGCATCGAAAAACCTGCGATGGCGACAACGTGGGTTTGGGGCTTCCTCCGATGATGACGCTTCCAGCAGAGATGGCGAGCGGTAGCCACGCGCATTGATCAACCCAGCAGCGCGAGCGATTCCACTGCGGTGGTTGTGGCTCCCGGCATGGCATCCATCAGAGAGAGAGAGAACAGAGAGATGCGGGGGGAACGCGAGGAAGATGACTGGTTCGGCGCAACCGAACCGGGTTCGCTTCCACAACAGGGAAAAACTGATCAATTACAATTTATTGCATACGGTTTTACTCCGGTTTTCTCCGATTATCAACAGATGCAATTGTTGTAACGCCCAGAAATTCGTAACCAGAATTCTGAACATTCCTATGTATTAAATCCCTATTCAGGAAAGCCAGTGTACACAATACCAAGTTGCCATACAAGTGCGTCTTACAAACAGGCTAAAATTGTCTTACATAAATGCAACGGTAAAAAAATAAAGCATATGTACAACTGGCCAAGCGGAGGCTTCCAGTCCACAGGCATCTTGACGGTGGATCTAGCCTAATCCTCCTGATGATCCTCATCGAATAGGTACTCCACCACTAAGAGGGGAAAAGGTAGCAAGACTGAGTATCACCCACAGTACTACACCTGCAAATATGCACAATGCACAGGAGACAAGGATAGGCTAGGGGTTTATTTGCGTAAAAGCAGCTGTAAACAAAAGAAGTTCGTAAACAATAAAAAGTTGATTAATTAACAACTTTATTCCTCCACTAATCAACGCTATACCACGTTAACCAGGCCCAACCATCTATCCTATCACTGTAGCCAATTTTAAGTCAAATTGTTATGGTGGGACTAATCATGGTGAGTCTTGACCAAGATGCCCATGACCACGGGTGCGGCTATTTGAATAGATTTACTCTGAGCAAAGGTGTACAACTGTACCCACAAGACACAGCCCCACACACGTTCTCGTGTGACGGCATGTCACCACGACACCCCGCGAGAGGCTGTGACAGGACCGTTCATGCAACCTCTCCCTAACCATCCACACCATGCTGAGGTTGCATCTGCCAACAAGACACCCCATATCAGTTAGGTTACCCTCCTTGCGCCACAATGGATCCGGAAGCCAATCAACCCAACCCCAAGCCGACCCAACTCCGTCACGCCCATTCTCACCAACGGTGCCTAGGAGAAGGAGAAGAGACGCTACAAGCCCAGCCATTGCCCACGCTGGCTTATGGAATATACGATTAATTGCCCAAGGAGTTCCCGCGAACCGGCCTTAATTGCCCACCATGGGTGCGACCAACAAAATCATGCACCCACAGCCCACCATTTAGGTCAAATTTTAGTAATTTAATATCAACATATCCAAAGTTCTATTTCCCAACATAGCGTCGAACAAGGCATATAAATAAAAGTATTTAAATTCCCATGTGAGCTAATGGTTTCTAAGCAGGGCTAAGCATCCTAACAATAGACTCTAGTCATATTATTACCCAGCTACAAAGGTGTACAGGTGGAATTAAGTCAGAGCAATTAAAATTGCATTTATATAGATCAACCTTCACATGAAATAATGAAATAATGCATGTTTATTAATTTAAAACAAATATTTTGCAATAAATGGGTACAAAATGATCGAGGAAATGATGTGACTTGCCTTGCTCCAGCTCGGTGAATTCAGCAACGACTTCGTAGTAAACTGGAGAGTCGATGACGTCGGTTTCTATAGCAAACAACGCATAAATAATTAAAAACAGTACATGTGGACACTGAACAGGGGCTGAAAGTATTTTTAATAGATTCTTGGTATTTTTCTGGATTTAATGAAATTTGAATGGAATTAATCGGAGCTCGTATGAATTAGTTATGAATTTTAGAAGTTTTACTGTGATTTTCCTATGCAAAAATAATTTCTAAATGATTTATTGTGCATTAACAAGGATTTAATGTGTCAGCGGACCAGGGGAACTGGTGCCGACAGGCGGGGCCCACAGGTCAGTGGCGCGGGAGGACGGTGCACGGTGGACATAGTCCACGCACGCAGGCACAGCGCGGGCGCATGCGGACGGCCACGATCTGACGAGCAGATCGGGCAGCTACAGTTAAGTCGGGACCGAGCCCCGCCGGCACGCGTGGTGCGGCGACGGTGCACACGGCCCTATGGTCGCTGCCGGTGACCATCCAGCGCGATGGAGGGTAGCAGCGAGCTGCGGAGGAGGTGAGGAATGCGACCGAGTGCTCACCGAGGTGCGGCGATGGACGGAGAGCGGCGAACGATGGTGATCAGAGGGGATTGGCGGCTGTGAGGTTCGGGAAAGCGACGACGGTGGTGTTCCAGTAGCTCAAGGCGACGACGGAGGCGTGAATGGGGTTTAGGAGAACCTGGTGAAGGTGTAGAACGTGTTAGGAGAGAAAAAGACCGAGTGGGTCGATGGATATCCACGGCCGACGGCTGGCGGAGAGGCTTATCGAAAGGGACGATAGAGAGAATGGAGTTTCGGCGGGAATCCGAGGCAGCCGGCGGTGGAATAGTATGCAGCAGGGTGCGGAGTAGCTAGCGAGCGTGAGAACGGTAGTCGGCGGTGGCTATAGCGACGGCGACGTGCGGCTGGAGTCGGCGGAGTGCGGTGGCGGTTCGGGAACTCAGCACGGAGAGGGTTAGGGTACTCTGCAAATGGGGGCAACTGAGGGGAAAGCAAGGACGGAGCACGGGGAAGGTTTATATGTACTCGGCTGTGGGAGTTTGTGACCGAGTTGGCCTAATTTCATGGGGATATGGGGCGGCGGCGATGGCGGGATCAAAGAAATTTGTCCGTGGACGTGCGCGAAGAAAGTGGAGGAATGGGGGAACGGATAGGCGACCGCGTCTGCGTCGTTTGAACCACGTGCGAGGGCGGAGAATGTGGGCCGAGGCGGAATCGTACGGCGGGGCGAGCGGATCCCCTCCGGTCGATTCGGTCGAAGGTTGAAGACGGGTCTGGCGTGTGGGCCCTGGTCCCACACGTCAATGGAAGAAAGAGCGGAGAGGCGAAACGATTCGCTGACATGGGAGCCCTGGCTGGTGGTGAGAGTGGGGAAGCGGGGGCATGGGCGAGCAGGTGCTGATCTGCGGGCCCCACGTGACAGAGGGACAGAGAACAGGAGCGCGCGTGGTGCGAGGCGCGGCAGGCCAAGGAACAGGACTGTGCCGGCGGCCCGGCAGGAAGAAAAAGAGAGAAAAAAGAGAAAGGGAAGGGAAAAAGAAAAGAAAAGAGATTTCATAAGGATTTTAATTCTGATACTTTGTTTTGATTTATTAAAAACACTTCCACTGCTCTAAAAATTTCAGTAAAATTCCTGTTGGTGTATTTTGGCAAGAGGAATATAGGAAAAATACTTTCAGCCATGATAATTTATTATTTTGTATTTCCCTTATTCATTTAATTCCCTTGGCCTTTTAAAATAATTTCTTTGAGGCTTTTTTAAATATATTTTGTGTGGCTCTATTTAAGGGGAAACTCAGGGTGTGACAATTATAGAGTAAAAGCAGGAAATAAATCTACTGCTAATAACAGATCTACTGCAAAATATGCATCTAAAAAAACCAAAGAACAAGTATCTACCAGTCTAAAATCAATCTACAAATTGATAAACAACCAATTTTGTTACCGTAGATTGATTGACGCGAGAGGATTTGACGTCAGCCTAGCCGGTAGAGCTGCTAATAATGTGTTGTAGAACAACTACGTTGACGGATCTCCCAGATCCGCTCCCTTCCCTCCTACAGCAGATGAGGCGTCAAGAAGATGTAGAAGACCATATCCTTTTTCGCATAATCACACCACAGAAGAAGATAATGAACACATAAAACATAGATATAAGGGTGTTGCTATCTCTTTATTAATCAATGATCAATGTGTACAATAAAGACACCGCTGCTCCTCTATTTATAGGTATAGGAGGCTAGAGATAAGAACCATAAATTTATCTTTAACTAATTTAGATTGGTCCACAAGAAAAAACTTTATCTTCTAAAGAGATAAGGTTCGTAACAATGCACTAGTGGTGTGGTACAAACAGTTTAATTCTCTCTCCTTTCTCTGAGTTGTAAGTTGTAACTGTGAGTATGTGAACCGTCAAAAATACTTAACACTGAGACAAATCAAAGGAAAAGCAACTGATTGCCCGTCCAGTTTCAGAATTAGAAGTTCACGAATTTCCTGTTTGGTTGTTTTTTTTTTTTTTGCAGTCGTGATGATGCTTACAGAACTTTTGACAGAGAAAGAACCGGCCACAGCCTGCCGCCGGATATGTAATGTTACAGCTCTGCACGATAACAACACAAGCACAAAACAAGCTATATGATCTCTGAATTCTATGGGAATCGTTTTTTCTTAACATTTTACATCAGAAGAAAGCGAGGAATGCAAAGACAATGTTCAGTACAACATCAACAGAACACATGAAATACTAAAACATTGAGCTATAACACCCAAAATAAAAAGCTAAGAAAATGTTCAGTTATAACGACCAAATTAGAAGGCCAACCTCATGTAGCAAACTAACACTGCAGATAAATGTACCCAGAAGCTATTATTAGATGTATATATATACACACTTGTAATTCTCTGGTTGTGTAGGGGCTTTATTGCATATTTGCCTTTCCCTCCTGTATTTTACTCCCTTTTGGGGTTGGATGAATAGATACTGCGATAATCCTAACAGGGTATCAGAGCTAGGGTTACCTGCCACTGCCGCCGGCGCACCGTCGGCTTGCCGCCGGTAAACCCTCACCACCGCCGCGCGCCCCTACCCGCGAGCCCCAACCGCGAGCCACTGCCGCGCGCCTCCACGCGTCGCCGGGACCCGCTGCCGCCGCCGCCGCCGCCGCCTTCGCTCCTCCGCTCGGCCGCCGGGACCCGCCTCCGCTCGGTCGCCGGGACCCGCCCTTCACCGGCCGCCGGGACCCGCCGCCACCGCCTCTGGTTTCTCTGTTATCCTTTGCCTTCCTTTTATATACTTAAAAAAAAAAAAAAAACCAAAAAAAAGGAGAAGAAGAAGAAGAAAAGAAAAGCTTCCTGTACGTCGCTTTCCTCATGGCGGCCCTAGGGAGACCGGGTGCTATCCCTGTGCCCCGATGTCCTGTTCTTTTCACGGGTATCAATTGGGGTGAGTTTGCCTTTCACATGGAGATTCACATGGGCGGTCAGCATCTGTGGGGCTATCTCACGGGTGAGCGGGTCTGTCCCCCTCTCCCTTGTCTTCCGGCACCACTCACCTACCCGTCTGATGCGGATGAGGCTGCTAAGGCCGTTCTTCTCGAGGCTTTTGAAGCTTCAATGGACACCTATCAGTTGGAGTCTGCTAACTACGCGACTTGGCTTCAGGAGGAGGCTTGCGCCAAGGCTATCCTTCTTGCGAGCATGGAGATAGATCTCTCGCTCACCCTCCGGGGCCTTCCCACTTCGCAGCAGATGTGGGCTCATCTTCGTCAGAGTTACGAGATTCGTAACGAGACGATGTACCTTGCAGTCGTGGAGGAGGCTCAGTCGCTTCGTCAGCTTGATCACACTGTGGGGGACTTCCACCGCCAGATGTGTGGGATCTGGCATCGCTTGAACAGCTTGGTGCCGAGTTTTGTGCTGCAGGCACTTGCAGGTGCTGTGACTGCCACCGCAGTCAGCGGGAGACTCTTCGTCTTCACGAGTTCCTCTCTCGCCTTTGTCCTGAGTTTGAGCCAGTCAGGTCCTAGCTCTTGACACGTCGTCCGCGTCCATCACTAGATGAGGCGATGCCTGAGCTGCGTGCTGAGGAGACACGCCTTCGTACGGGGGCTGTGAGCCGGAACCAGCAGTCTGCTTCAGTTCTAGCTGCTCGGGTTCTAGCTTCGCCGGCTCCCACACCGTCCCCCGTGCCTTCGTCACCGTCGTCTTCGACTCTAGTAGTGGCGGCGACCCCTTCGGCTCTATCTTCGGGTCGACTGTGTGGCTATTGTGATAGACCTGGCCATGAGGCCTCGGTTTGTCGCAAGAAGCAGCGCGACCGGGCTCGTCGTGGTGGTCGCCCTTCTCAGGGCTCGAGGGGGCCATTCGTTCAGCAGGATTCTCGCTCGCTGTCTGCCGCCGAGCAAGAGGCTCTCACGCTGTTTCGCCGGCTTGCTATGTCAGCACATGGGACTACTGCTTCTGCTTCTGGTTCCACTCCACCACCACCACCAGGTATATCTTCTCCATGGTTTCTTGATTCTGGTGCTTCCTTTCATATGACTCCTGATTCGAATCACCTATCCTCTATGTCCATTCCTAGTCCACCTCTCCTTGTTCACACTGCTGACGGCACTTCTCTCTCTGTTGCTGGACGGAGCACTCTTTCGACTCCTCTTTTTCATGTTCCTACTGTTTCGCATATTCCTAAACTCACCATGCAGTTACTATCCGCTGATCAGATCACTTATCATGGTTGTCGTATCATTCTTGAGGCTGACTCTTGTTGTGTTCAGGACCTTCGTACAGGTTTTCTGGTGGGGACTGGGCTTAGGCGTCGGGATTCTCAGCGCCTATGGGAGCTTGATTGGCTACGTCTTCCGTTGCCTATTTCTGACAGCCAGGCACCCAACTCTTCTGCTATCGTCCTTGCTGCTTCCTCTACTACCACTTTTGAGTAGTGGCATCGTCGTTTGGGTCATCTTTCCGGTTCTAGACTGTCCAGATTAGTTGGTAGTGGTGTCTTAGGTCCAGTCTCTAGTGAGCCTGCTCTTCGTTGCACGGGTTGCAAGCTGGGTAAACAGCAGCAACTCCCCTATCCTCCTAGCGAGTCAGTGTCTCAGTGTCCCTTTGACCTTGTTCACTCGGATGTTTGGGGTCGTGCTTCCTTCATTTCGAAAGGGGGCCACTCTTACTGTGTGATTTTTGTTGATGACTATTCGAGATTTACTTGGATCTATCTTATGTCTTCTTGTGGCCAATTTCTTTCTATTTATCAGCAGTTTGTCACTATGGTTCGCACTCAGTTTGACACTCCCATTTGAGCTTTTCGTGCGGACTCTATTGGTGAGTATATTTCCGATGCACATTGTCACTATCTCGCTGACCAGGGTACTCTTGCTCAGTTCTTTTGTCCTGGTGCTCATGCTCAGAACGGTGTAGCTGAGCGCAAGCATCGTCACATCCTTGAGACTGCTCATGCTCTTCTGCTCTCCGCTGACCTTGCCCCTCACTTTTGGGCTGAGGCGGTTTCTATGGCTGTCTTTCTCATCAACCGACAGCCATCCACCGTTCTTCAGGGATGCACTCCTTATGAGTATCTTTTTGGCTCTGCTCCTACGTACCATCATCTTCGGTGTTTTGGGTGTGTGTGCTACGTTCTTCTTCCTCCTCGTGAGCGCACCAAGCTGACAGCCCAGTCAGTTGAGTGCGTCTTCCTTGGATACAGTACGGAGCATAAGGGCTATCGCTGCTATGACCCTGTTGCTCGTCGGATGAGAATTTCTCGGGATGTCACTTTTGATGAGTCTCGTTCCTACTATCCTCGTTTACCTGCTACTATCCCTTCTACTACACCTAAGTCCCTCTCTTTTCTCTCTCTACTTGACTCACCCTCCCATCTTCTGTTGTCACCACCTTCGCCTCTAGCGCCACGATCACATTCACCACCTTCCCATCTTCCGCTGTCACCACCTTCGCCTCCAGCGCCACGATCACATTCATCACCTTCACCTCCAGCGCTAGCTCCCTCCCCACCACTGTCTCCAGCGCCAGCATCTTTCTCGCCACCCTCTCCCCCGCTGGTTGTTCCCTTTCCTCCAGTAATCTCTCCTCGTCAAATTACTTAGTACTATACTCGTCATTCGTGACCCGTCTCCTCATCTCCCACCACTCTGGCTGAGCCTACTCCTCGGTATGATTTACGTGATCGTAGCACTATTCAGCCTCCTCCTCGCTATCGTTTCACCGCCGCTGCTCTTATTGAGCCCACTTCCTATCGGGAGGCTATTGCCCACCAGGAGTGGCAGCATGCCATGGCCGCGGAGATTGCTGCTTTGGAGGGCACCGGCACCTGGGATCTGGTTCCCCTCCCGCCTCACATCACTCTGATCACTTGCAAGTGGGTCTACAAGGTCAAGACTCGCTCCGATGGCTCCCTTGAGCGCTATAAGGCTCGTCTTGTAGCGCGTGGTTTTCAGCAGGAGCATGGTCGTGACTATGATGAGACCTTTGCTCTGGTTGCTCACATGACCACTGTTCAGACCCTTCTCGCTGTTGCTTCGGTTCGTCAGTGGTCCATCTCCCAGCTTGATGTTCAGAATGTTTTTCTTAATGGCGAGCTGTGTGAGGAGGTTTACATGCAGCCACCCCCAGGTACTCTGTTCCTGCTAGTATAGTTTGTCGGCTGCGCGCCGTTCTCTTTACGGCCTCAAGCAGGCTCCTTGTGCCTAGTTCGAGCGCTTCTCCTCTGTTGTCCGTGATGCTGGCTTCAAGCCCAGTAATCACGATCCGGCTCTCTTTATTCACACCTCTTCTCGTGGTCGTACGCTTCTTCTTCTCTATGTCGATGACATGATCATCACAGGTGATGACCCTTCGTTCATTGCCTTTGTCAAGAAACGTCTGAGTAACACATTCTTGATGTCTGACTTGGGTCTTCTTCGTTACTTCTTTGGGATTGAGATTTCTTCCACACCTGAGGGCATTTACCTCTCCCAAGAGAAGTATATTCAAGACCTCCTCTCTCGTGCTGCTCTTACTGATCACCGCACTGTTGACACACCTATGGAGCTTGGGGTTCACCTGCGGCCCACTGATGGTGAGCCTCTTGCGGATCCTACTCGCTATCGTCACCTCGTTGGTACCCTTGTGTACCTTGGGATTACTCGTCCTGACATCTCTCACCCTGTCCACATCTTGAGTCAATTTGTCTCTGCTCCCACTCAGCTACACTATACTCACCTTCTTCGTGTTCTACGATATCTTCGTGGGACCACTTCTTGCCGCCTTTTCTTCCCTCGCTCTAGCTCCCTCCGCCTTCAGGCGTATTCTGTTGCGACCTGGGCTAGTGATCACTCTGATCGTCGCTCTCTTTCTGCCTACTGTGTTTTCCTTGGATCCTCTTTGATTGCATGGAAGACCAAGAAGCAGACCGCAGTTTCCCGTTCGAGTGCTGAGGCTGAGTTGCGGGCCATGGCGGCCGTGACAGCTAAGGTCACCTGGCTGAGGTGGCTACTTGAGGATTTTGGTGTACCTACTACCACACCAACTCCTCTCTCTTCGGATAGTACGGGTGCGATCAGTATGGCTCGAGATCCGGTGAAGCATGAACTCACCAAGCACGTTGGTGTTGATGTTTCTTATATGAGGTCGCAGGTGCAGGATCACGTTGTGACCCTTCACTATGTGCCTTCAGAGCTTCAGCTTGCTGACTTACTCACGAAGTCATAGACGAGGGCACAGCATAACTACTTTCTATCCAAACTCAGTATTGTAGATCCACCATAAGTTTGAGGGGGGTGTTAGATGTATATATATACACACTTGTAATTCTCTGGTTATGTAGGGGCTTTATTGCATATTTGTCTTTCTCTCTTATATTTTACTCCCTTTTGGGGTTGGATGAATAGATACTGCGATAATCCTAACAGCTATTACTTTATCGGAAGAACAAAAATGGAATATTGCATGGACAAGTTGGAAGAACCGTTTGCTTTTATGCATGCAGACAGGTTTGCAAAACAGAGACATAGGAAGCACCGGGCCACCAACTAACATGCAGACCTTGTGGATTTGGCATTTGAGCTAAGAATCTCAATTTTCTAACCTTCGAAGTTAATTCTACTAGAGAATGAATTCAAGCAAAGGAGAGTAGACGACAAAATACAGAACTAAAATTGACTGCATGCAAATCCACTTCAAGCAAAGCAAAGAACACCTATATCCAAAAAGAGAGAGAAAAAGGGTGTGTTCTGGTCAGAGAAATTCGCATAACCATACACATGTCCACACTGAAATTTATCAATTGCAACAGAAGGATAGCTATCATCTTGAATTATCCAAATGGGTAACAGAAACTTAAAGGTAGCAAAAGCTGTACAACAATTGAAGGAGTCCTGTTTCAGCTAACGATTCAAGACTAATCAGTAACTATGTCAGCTGTGCAATACCATCAAGCTCAGCACCTATGGAACTATGGAAGTGGAACAAGATAAAGGCTGGTACATATTAATTTTCTGTCAGCCACAGGCCTATTCCAGTTACTTCATTGTGCACATGATCCAGGACTACATATCACATACAAGCTAAAATTCAGCAATGCACATCATTAACAATGTAATATGAGCGCCATGTGAGCAACTAGCATTCATAAATAAATATGACAATCTGAAGAAAGTCCAAGCACAAACTTGCAAATGTCTGCGATCATCTACGAGTACTAGGTTCATGAATTCTCTGAATTGTCTGGGGCTATATATTGCATGCAAATTACTATATTATGAACACTGGCATTTGTGAATAGAGTAGTAAGTTAGGGACTAGCAACCATAAAGAAACAGATCGATCTGCAGTATCAAAGGTACAATTATATGTGCTCATAGTGGGTGCTTTGCAAATTCAGGGATGTAAAACAAGCTTGACAAGCAATTTTATTAACCATATAATCAAAAATGAGTTTACGTTAAGTCAGTTAATTTGATTCATTTCTGCTTTGACCTTCATTTAGTCTATCTATTTCAATAGAGCAGTAGCTCAGTGCTCACACTGTGAGAGAGTACCGTAGTAATGCTAGACTAACCATTTCTGCTTTCTGAAGCCTTAACTTAGCATCTCACACATTTTAGTTGAAGACTTCAAGTTATTTCTTCTGAGACTACAATCTGCAGGAACCAAAGATGAAATAATCTGCATTACACACAGGTGAGATGTCAGAAAGGCACAACCAAGCATGGCAGAAATTTGTACGAATACAAGGCAAAGAATAGCCAGCAAATCATTATTCAGCCATGGAGGACTCAATATTCTCATTTACTTTAGTTATTTTTTCAGACATCTCTGCAAGTCTGCATGTAGCAAACAAAGTCAAGCAGGATAATGTATACTTGCAAGGTCTACAACACCAAACTAATTCAGATTTGTTGCAACTTGAAAGTAAATTATAGCTCCATTTTTCAAGAAAAATGATGTGCACTGGTCACAGAAAATTCAAGCACAAACATGGGAATGTCCATACTGCAATCATCCACTGAAACACAGAGAGCTACTAGGCACATGAATTGTCTGAAATGTCACCAAAAAGAGTAGAAGCGATGCTGACAAGTAATGTTCATAGCGGCAAGTCATTTATGCACCAAAAGGAATCCTGCTTTAGCTTACAGCAGAAACAAAATGCAGACTACTATATGAGACTAATCAGCAGCTATCTCTCAACATGAACAGCACCATCGAACTCAGCCAGCAGAAACAGACAACTCAATGCAGATGAAGCTTGACTTAGTAGAGGATGAAAGAGCAAACTTCTTCGGTGGAGCAAATCGGCAGAACCTATCATCTTAAGGGAGAACCCAAACCGGAGGGGAGTAGTTCGAGGGGCCATGCTCCGGCAAGAAGCAGCGTCAACACGGCTGTTCATCCACCTCCCGTTGTCACTGGAAGTGTACTGCCGTGCGGCGTCTTCGAGGAACAGAATGTCTTCCCGGTAGTAACTCCCATCGTCCAGGAAGTAGACGCCTTCCTCGAACCCCGGGTAGTTGGCCGCCTCGTAGGATCTGGAGCAGCCTCGCCCGACGAAGATCATATCTCCGTACAGGGAACTCATCTCTACCCAATTGTAACGGGTCACCGGCATGCCGTTCTCACCCGGCATCTGAACCTCGAACATCTGAAATATCTTCACCTCTTCAGTTGAAGCGTTGTGATCCTTCCGATATCTTACCAGCATAAGCAAGTTGTTGTGGGACTCGACGAGGTAGCGCGACTGCACGGCGAGCTCGTTGTAGATCCTGGACTTGCCGCAGGCGCGGTGCTCTGGTCCGTGCATCGTTACGCCGCGCTCCTCGTCGACGAACTCTGGTATCCACACCAGTAGATTCTCCTGCCGGGTTAGGGCGAGAAGGGCGCCCTTGTGGAAGATAATGTCCTCCGGCTCCATAGCCTCGATCTCTGTTCTGTAGAGCTCGGAGGCCACGGTGCCATGATGCATGCGCCAGTACACGACATCTCTGAGAGACGTAGCTTCGATGGGGCATGTCTTGACGATTGAGGCGAGAGCAACATTCGTGGTCCGGGATGGTGAAAGAGCGTTGCAGCGAGGTGAAACGATGGGGGAGCTCTCTCCTCCCTGCTCTGCCATGAAGTCGGGGAGTGGGATGGCGACGTTTGTGCGGAAATTCTGAAGGACGTGCCCGCTTGTTTGGGCGGAGGCGAGGAAGGCCCAGCCGCCGTCGTGCGACCCGAAGAAGCGGGCGTGGCGTGCGTCCACGGGCTGCTGCGGGAGGTGGGCGGCGTGGAGGACGCCGATGCCGCGGCCGCAGACAAGGCAGCAGACGGAGGCATCACCACCATTGAGGCGAAGGAGCCAGGGAAGCTGGCGCGGGTGTGGCGGCCGGTCTCCTCCCTTCACCGTCACGCGCCAAGCATGGCAGACCCCGGCCATCGCCTTGCGGTCGGCACGGCACGCGATCCGGGAGAACACGTGCCGGAGGATTCAGCGGGGAGTTCCTCCCAGAGACGCGGCAGTGTGCAAACTATGGCCATGGAGCCAGGAGAGGAGAGGAGGAAGAGGGGAGTTGTGGCGAGGAGGAAGACGACGAGAGGTCGATTCCCTTTTGTTTCTGGAAGCCGTGGGTCCGAGTGCGTTCGTTGTAAGATGCTGCAGAGGAAGCCAGCATTTTATCAATCGTTGCTGGTGGAACGGGGATAAATCTGGCCGTTCACAGCCGGGTACGGGCCCACAGCTTTCGTCGATGCAGCAACGAGAGCTTTCGAATTTCGTACATCAATTTTTCAGAAATTTGTCTATGGCAGGATTTCATGCGTGACTCTGTGTATCCTGCACATTTCTAGACCCCGAACATTTGAAAGGAACTTGTATGGATTCAAAATCCGTGCTTACATATAAGAACTTGTATGCATTATAATAAAAGGAAATACAAACGAACGCTGTGGATGTTCAAAGGAAGATCATGTAGAGTTCCTTTTTGGGTAAGGAAAAGCCGAGGTGGGCCGTAGAGGGCAGCGGCTGATACGCTGACCATGTACGCAGTGTTGCAGAGCCTCTCTCATTCACCAGACACAAGTAAAACAAAAAAGAAAAGGCGTAGCATTACGTACTGTACTGCGAAGGAGGAAAGAATCTCATTGTGCCGTGCGCGAACGCTGCTCGCCCGCGCAACGCGAACTAGCACGCATATGAGATGAGCACCGATTGCATGTGTTGCTGTGCTGTGCGGCGCGGCCGTGCAGGCAATCACACGGCGCTCACTATGCCTGAAAGGCTGAAACTGAATGAACGCGGCTAGAATAGTAGATGGTCGCATTTGCTTTCTGGCCCTATTTAAAACATATTATTGATGGAGTTATACTTTACTGTAGAGATAAATTAAACATTCCTCAAAATAAATTTAACAAGTAGCTTAGTAGTCTAAATAATACAATAGAAGAATTTTTTAAAAAATATATTTTTAAATACATAGAGCAAATAATCCACGATAATAACAAATGAAGTAGCTTTAAAAGACAGGACGGTACTAACTAGCCTGTGTCCCCTTCTCTCTCTTTTCCCTAAAATAACAGTAAACCAGCACTCTTTTCTCTTCTAAAATATAGAAACTATTTTATTTGAGAGTAAGCCTAAATAGTACTCCCTTCGTCTTAAAATAAAAAAAATAATGCTGAAGTACTAGGAATCTATCAGCCCAAAGACAAGGAGCAATTTTCTACTGCACTCTGTGGCCTGACCATCTACCTCGGGAACATTCAATCCCTGGTTTTGCTAATTCATGTGTGCGCCCTGTTGACGCTTGTGCTCAGGGTCCAATTCAAAATCAGGAAACTATTTATAGAAAATTTGGAACTTTCAACTAAACTTTGAAACTTTCAACTTAAGTTTTTAAAATTTCAACTTAAAATATAAAACATTTCATTGAGAAATTAAAAAACTCTACCCAAATTTTAAAACTTTGAAGTTTTGACTCATGTTTTGAATATTTCAACTCAAATTTTAAAACTTTCAACATAATTATCTCCGCCAGTTTTTTTAATTTATATCGCTACTAGAAAAATACTCGTATGTTGCTACGAAAGAAATAAAATTATAATAAAGTATGTAGTTGTTTAATACAATTTATTTATGTATAGAATTTTGAACAGATGCTATAGGATCCGACCATCACCTTTGTAAACGTTGTTTATTGAAGAAAACAACCTCATGGCATGATCTGAATTTTGGACCAAAACCGTACATGTTGTTTTTCTAAAAGAATAATAATCCACTAAATTCAATGGAGACAAGCCACAAGCTCGAGCATTCCTAAGGGCACTTCTTCTAGTTTAGCCCTTCTATTTTCTCAATTACCAGTTTTCTCAAAATCTTTTATTGTAGGAAACATAAATGAAAAAACTAATCACATATACACCCTCTTGTCCCAATTCTCAGCCTCTCCACATTATATTATTTTTCCCACTTAACTTTCCTTTCTTCTTTTGCTCCACCAATGGAAGACAGTCAGCCGCTACCTTTTCCCTTTCTTCCCATCGACGCGATGAAACTTACGAGCGGCGGTGGCTACTCTCCATCGGCGACGCGGTTGACGAGCTCCTGGCGATGGTGTGGATCACAGTGGCACAAGGCAGATCGGGGTGGTGGGCTCTCCGACGACGATGTGGATTAGGGGCGGTGGCGCGCGGCATCCAGATGGCGGGCCAACAGGATCCCGGTGGCGGTGACCAATGGCGGTAGGCTACTCCAATCCTCTCCCTCCTCGTCCTCTCTTCCTCAGCTCACTCGTGCCCTCGCCTGATGAGACACTCGTGCCTTGCGGTTGGATGTGACAAAAATTTAACAGAAACACTATTTGTTTTCTATAATAGTAGAGATAGAGATTTAAACAACCCTCCACCCACCCACCCACAAATAAAGGAATTGTGGGCCTTGAAACGGGAATCATGGGATGTAAAACGTGTTGTGAAACTGCACACTGCGCTGATATGGAAGCGTGTTTCGACACGGCGAGTCAGCCGTGCCCGTGCGCTGCACGGACATAGGCTGTGGGTTGTATTTGTCTACGTGTGTGCGCCGTGTGCGTGGCTATGCGGTACGCATCGCTGCACGGACCACACAAGCATGTTTGACTTGGACTCCACACGCATCGTCATGACAGAGCAGTACGCCGAGCGCAGCCTGTTCGCGTTGGTTTACTCGGCAGGCAGCGCGGCGGCACCCGTGGTCCGTGGAGTTCGCGAGCGAGACCGGCACGCGCACTAGCACAGGGAACCCGACGGAGAGGAGAGCGAGTGGAGATTTGTGGGCTCTTGCCTCTGATTATGCGTGACAGCCATCTACCATAATCCTTCGCAATCGATATGGATCAGATTTGCTATTGGCTTCAAACGTTAATTTTTTAGATTCAACGTAACGCCTGCACTACTATTGTTCAAGCCCCTAATTAATTGAACGATAATCGTCGTATGTTAACGTGAACTACATGAAACCAAATTCTACTCTGAGTCAAGCTTTGCCCGTGTGTTGCTGCGTCTAATAAAAGGGGCCGACGCCTGATGCTATCGCCGAAAAGCCAGCCGATCAGGTAAATTAACTTACCTTTGGTTAGTGGCTGCCTTTAGGTTAAGCGGAGCCTAGCTAGCCCCTCGACTCGCCCTCCTGTGCTTGACGACTAAACCCAACAAGGTAGGAGTGGTAGGGGATCATGAAGTACGTGCTGGTGATCAGAGGCATGATCAGCGCCTCCCGGTAAGGGTGACGGCACGATGCGAGCAAGCATGGCATCGCCTAAAGTCGTGCGGCCTCCAGTTACAACCTCTTTGTCATACTCCTTCGTCTGAAAAAAAATCAGGCCTAGCTATGAATATGAAAGTAATTAGGAACTAGGTTTTTTGGGATAGAGGGTGTACATGTTTAGTTTATTTATTATTAATAGATTGGATGTTCATACAATAAGTCCTAAAGTCACCTCTCTAGCTTCTATGTGGATTTACATTTGTTTTCTATGTGTGTTAGCAATATTAACTGCCAAGATTTCTAAAGAAATAACACTTTATATTATCGACGAGTATTATTACCTGTGTAAATCGCTGCACGGACCGCACGAGCATGTTCGAATCGGACTCCACGCGCGCCATCGCGGCAAAGCAGTACGCCGAGCTCAGCCTATTCGCGTTGGTTTATGTGGGAAAGCAATTAAATCATCAATGACCCTTTAATGTTAAATGGCTATATTTTCACGACAATAAGTCGTGGCTGGTTAATAAATTGTGCCAATTAAAACTTGACTGATGGTGGGTTGCGAGCACCAGGTTGTGTTGTTGCTAGCGATGCTCGTGGACAGTTTAAGGACTGGTTCACGGACTACTCGTTGCGAAGCAAACACTCGTGCTAACCACAAGCTAGAAATAGGATAGCAAGAGTTTAAGTGTGCCGAGTTTCAATGGAAGGCACCAGGCGTGTTTGTGGCTAATATAATTCACACATGGCAGTGACAATAAGACCATGCTTCGTCGGCCATCTCCGGGAAATACTTGATCACCCCTACCGGAGACCGGAGGTCGCGGGAGGCTCTCCTATTGTGCGAGTTATATAAATAATCCTATCACAATTCCTTTCCGAGGTACCGTGGTGGTATCGAGGCACACACTGTTTGTGAGTGTGACTGTGGTAAATGGTACACCTCTGCTAGAGTAAAACTATTCGATAGTCGTGCCCACGGTAAGAGCAGCCTAGCAATATTTTCTATGATTAGTTCCTAGACTGCTTAATGGTGATAAATGTGGAAATTATAGCTCCAGTTGGAGAGTTATGGGTTTGGCCTGAACTGCGTGGAGCGCTGTTCAGTGTACTATTGATAATAATTAAACTACTGTTTCGATATTTTTAAATGCAAATGTTTAAATGCTGTTTATGCAAATGAGACATACTATGCTTTCCTTCGAAACCCTGTACATTACATTGTATTTTTTGTGTGGCTTGTTGAGTACGTGGGTATACTCAGTCTTACATACTGCAATCATCAAACTGAAGCTTAGCGAGAGAGGAGTTTGGTGTTTTGCTTATACCCCAGTTCAGCTGCATTGCTTGAGCTAAGCTATGCTAGTCCATTCTACTGCTATTTTCTTCTGTGTGAGGACTAAGTGCCTCTGCTGTAGGTATTTATCGTTATTATGTTTTGGTTATGTTTATCAAATTGTCAATGTGCGTATCTCGGCTGATTCCTGGACGAGAATTTATTGCACAAATTTACTCTGAAAATTTTGGTGAATTTTTGGGCGTGACACTAGCCCCTCGACTCGCCCTCCTGCGCTTGACGCTGTTAACCCAACAAGTAGATAGTAGGGGATCATGAAGTACGTGCTGTGATCGGAGCTGATCAGCGCCTCAGTAAGGAGGGTAACGCGAGCAGCATTGGGTCGTCCTAAAGGCGTGCGGCCTCCGCGTTACGTCCATTAAGATCGGTACGAACAAGCTTCCTTAGTTCGTTTGTTTCTTTTTTTTTTTGTCATACTCCTTTCGTCTGAAAAAATCAGTGCCTAGCTATAATTAGAAGTAATCAGAACTAGTTTTTTTGGATAAGGTGTACATGTTAGTTTATTTATTATTAATAGATTGATGTTGACCGCACGAGCATGTTCGAATCGGACTCCACGCGCGCCGTCGCGGCAGAGCAGTACGCCGAGCTCAGCCTGTTCGCGTTGGTTTACTCGGCAGGCAGCGCGGCGGCACCCGTGGTCCGTGGAGTCCGCAAGCGAGACCGGCACTCACACTGGCGCGGGGAACCCGACGAAGAGGAGAGCGCGTGAAGTTTTGTGGGCTCTTGCTCTGATTTCGCGTGACGGCCAGCTACCATCATCCTTCGCAATCGATATGATATCAGATTTGCTCCAGTCCTTCTTCTCCCTCGAACCCAGCTTCTGTGCCCGCCCGCTGTTCCTCACCGGCGAGAGCTACGCCGGCAAGACCGTCCCGGCCGCCGGCTCGCTCATCCTAACCACGAACCAGACGCTGCCGAAGCAGCAGAGGATCAACCTCCGCGGCGTGGCCATCGCAACGGGATGACGCACCCCGTCGCGCAGGTAAGACGCACCGACATCGCCTACTTCATGGGCCTGATTCAACGGAAGCAAGAAGCGGAGTGGAGGCGATGCAGGCGAAGGCGTGGCGCTATCAAGGCGGAGAGGTGACCGAGCGTACATCGCGCGGGAGGGGCTTCTCAAGTGGATGGAGAACGCCTCCGGGGTGGTGTCGCTGTTCGACGTGGAGGAGCAGCGTCGCTGTTCGACGTGGCCGCGGCGCTCACGCCTTGCCTCAACGGCGCCGAGGTGAAGGCGGCGCTGGGCGCGCGTGGCGACGTGAGTGGAAGATGTGCAGCCGCCGCGGTGGGCAGGGCGCAGCAGAGGACGTGATGAAAGAGCGTAAGCGTCAGGTGGAGGCTGGCTGCGGCCGCGCGCACGCGCGTGCTTGCTGTTACGGTGGATCCCGCGACGTGAAGAACGCGCCGTGTTCACGGAGCGTGTCTGCGGGGAGCTGAGTGGACGGGCTCGCCGCGTTCCAGGACGCCGACCGCGCCGTGTGGCGACCACGAAGCGGCTCGCTCGCCGGGAGCGTGCAGAGCCACGGCGCGCTCCGAACGTGGCTGTGTGTGGGCTGGACAGTTGGCTGCCGCTTGTCCAGGCGCGCGTGTCGCAGGAGATGATCGAGGACTGGGTGTTCGGCAAGGGGCTCTTCGCGTGAAGCAAATCTGCTATTCATTACCATGGCAATAGGCATTTGGTGCCAAATTTAAAAAGAAAAAAAGCAGCCGCCGTACACAATACGAGTCCTACACAGTATACTGTTCAGGCCCCTAATTAACCGAACGATAATCATCGTATGTTGGCGTAAACTACATGGAACCAAATTCTACTTCAGTCAAGCTCTGCCCGTGTTTGCTGCGGCTAATAAAAGGGCTGACGGCCTAACGCTATCACCGAAATAGCCAGCCGATCAGGTAAATTAATTTACCTTTGGTTGGTGGCTGCCTTTAGGTTAAGCGGAGCCTAGCTAGGCCCCTCCACTCGCCCTCCTGCGTTTGACGGCTGAACCCAACAAGGTAGAGATTAGGGATCATGAAGTACTGCTGTGATCGGAGCGTGATCAGCGGCCTCGTAAGGGTTACGGCGAGCCAGCATTGGTGTCGTCCTAAAGGCGTGCCTCCGCGTTACGTCCATTAAGATCGTACGAACAAGCTTCCTTAGTTCGTTCGTTCTTTCTTTGTCATACTCCTTCCATCTGAAAAAATCAGTGCCTAGCTATGAATCTGGAAGTAATCAGGAACTGGTATTTTTGGGATAGAGGGTGTCCACATGTTTAGTTTATTTATTATTAAGAGATTGGATGTTCATAGAAAGTCACCTCTCTAGCTTGTATGTGGATTTACATTTGTTTTCTATGTGTGTTTGCAATATTGACTGCCAAGATTTCTAGAAAAATAACACTTTATATTAGCGACGAGTATTATTACCTGTGTAAATCATGCCAACTTTTATTTGACTTAGGTGTTTGATGAATTGACGATTTTATTTATTTTTTTCTATGTGAGTAAGACTTTAACAACTGTATCGCCCAAATGTGCAGATCCTTACTTAACGCCCGATGCTGGAACTATATCTCCTTTCGAAACATGGCGAAGTGTTTGTCTTAGATGATGGTGGGTGAGGTATTGGATAAATGTTCACGTCGATGAATGTATCCATGATAGAATACATTTGTTCATCTGATGATATTATATCTCCAACTGTTTCAGGTGGACTTGGATCTTGGGAACTATGAGAGGTTTCTGGACATTAAATTATCTCGAGACCATAGCATAACGGCTGGAAAGATCCTCCATGTATGTTATCAACTTCTAAAATAGAGTGAACACATCGTTTCATTCGCTCCCAAACATTTAAAACTACCTAGGCTCCATACCTCATTGCCTTATGTGTGTTAGGTATGGTATACTCCCACCATTTAAACAAAAATCAAGTAACGTAATACTAAGAATAACAACATGTAAAATATGAGTCTTCATAAATAAATAAATAAAGAGGTCTCATTTTGCCAAAAAAACAATATGCTAGCTCTTTTTGTTTACTTAAGCCATTTCTTTGGGGTTGACGACAGCATGTATGAGAAAGAGAGAAAATGGAGACTATTTGGCCGTCAGACTATCCAGGTGCCTGTACTTCCTCGGTCAAGTCTTCTTTGTTTCTTACTTGAACTTTGGTAAATTAGTTTCTACATTCTTGGAAATCTAAGCCGTTAAAATCAAATTGTTTATAAGGTTATCCCACATATTACAAATGAAATACAAGATTGGATTGAGCGTGTCGCGATGGCTCCGGTTGATGGCGATGTGATCCTGCCGATGTTTGTATAATAGAACTCGGTGGCACTATAGGTTGACAACAGTAACCAGCTTTTACTCTTAACAAATTACTTACAAGTCATTTTCGAAGCTTTAGTATCTTTGCAGTTAACAGTATTTAAAAACTATGCGCAGGTATTTGAATCCATGCAATTGTTGAGGCCTTGAGTCAATTCTCCTATCGTCTTGTAATTAAAGAAATTGAATTATTGCATTGAATAGATATTTTAATTTTCGCCATGATGACATTGATAACCTTATTTGCATGTTATTTTTGGACAGTTTCTGGTAATTTTTGTGGTGCACGTCGCCTTGTTCCTGTTTTGAACGTAGTGGTGAGCAGGTCAGAAAATTTATGTGTCTATTAACCTGTGGCCTTTGCTATTTGCCAACTATGTGTCTGTCTTGAAAATAATATCCTACATCTTTTGGTTTCGGTTCTTGTAGAAAACTAAGCCCACTCAAAACAGTATACGCGAATTAAGAGACATGGTCTCATGCCAAAATATTTATAGCCTGCCGCTCTACTAAGTTGTATATGAATCCAGTAATCTCATCTTGCGGTTTATTTTTATAATATTTTGGAAAGGCCAACAGCTTTGGAAGTAGATATTTTATGTATTGAGGAGATACCAAAAGTATCATATTTTCTAGTGTAAATTTTGATGCTCCTAATAGTTCAAGTATCACAAAATCTTGTTAAGTAAACAGAATCCTGCAAATTAACATTTAAAAGTTGTGTTGCCTTATTGTACCTTTAAAGAACCATAATTTTTTATTTATAACTAAGAGCATGTTTTTATATTAATAGAAATTGGAGAAAAAAGCGAAAGAAAAGCTCTCCTCTCTTCTGCCATGTGCCGTAATGAATTTTCTTTTTTTTCATTTAATGATTAATGTTCGCAGCTGATTGCTCTAGTTGCTAATAAACTCTTGTGGCCATCGCAGGTAGCTAACATTTTTACTCTATTATGATGTTTCAAACATCTGCGTGTTCCTTTGTTATTGCGGTAAATATATAGAGCATATCCTTTTGTTATACACCAGAACATTTTATACCCTTGAACTGGTGAAAATCTTCCTCTCTCATTTTAGGACCAAAAGCCCATGAAGCATATTCTTAAAGTTTGAATCTTGAAAGGATATATTTTCATGTTAATAAGAGACATATAAGTAAGTTAAAAGATGCAATGCTGCTATATGCAAATCCTAAATGCTCCTTTCTCACATTGCAGCTTGCTAGAGAGCCTAACTTGAGGAAGGCGGAAGGCTGATCTATATGACACTCTACATGAAACAGTCAGTCTCTTTTCATCTTCATCATGCGAAACAAATAGGATATTTGACATTACATTAAGAAAAAAAAAAGAACCTTCCTGCCTTTAGATGCAGCTAACGGCCGGCTTGTGTACTCTTATTTCAGTCACGATTGCCCATGGGTTGGAAATACACCGGTTTGTATCTGATACATGACCATTTCTGTACTGAAGGTAGATGAAATCTCTCAGTGATCGTTGTTAATTCATTCAGACGTAAAAACCTCATCAGTTTTTGTTTAACATATTTCTTGATTTGCAATCTTGTAGGCTCTTTTGCATGCTTAGCATCGCTTTGTGGCAAAAAACTTCTAAATCGATGGGGTCCTTCCACCGACCTTGAGATTCAACTGCAGCTGCTAGTGCTGAAACAACTACTCACACTGTATATGCATCAATACTTTGCGGTCTGTAGTGTCTAACGATAATAGTCCTTACATGTTTCTGTGTCTAAATTTATAGCACCTGATGCTTACAACACAGCATGGAGTTTACTGAGGTGAGGAGTTTACTCCTTTAAATATCCTGCTACATTGTATAATTTTAATAACGAACAACCTAACTTATCTGAAAGATACATTTCAGGGCAGATGGCGTTTTAGTACCTGGCAGACACCCTGGCTGAGACAGAGGTGTTGAGGGAAAATATGTGGCTGCTAAGTACGCCCGTGAAAACAATGTCCCTTACCTGGGTATGCCTTGGCATGCAGCTCGCTGTGATAGAATTTGCACGCCATGTTTTGAAATTGCCAGATCCAACAGCACAGAATTTATGCCAATACGGCAGAACCCATGTGTGATTATAATGCAGAGAATTAATCAAACCCTCGATCCAAATATATGAGCAGAAATTACATTGGCTGTGTACCGTTTTGGGTATCAGAGACCGAATTTAATCCATTTCTAAAAAGTGAGCAGAAATAAAATGCACATACTCCAAATCCACCTTACTGGGAGAAATTACATGATACATTCTTGTATCAAGCGTTGCATTTAGTTGCTATAGTAATGACTAGTTATAAACTTAAAAACCAGGTAATTAATTACTGTTTCCTACAACAAGCTAATAGTATCTCCTTCAGAATAACGGCAGGTATGGGTGGTACAATGCGCCGTGGATCGAAGAGGACATTTTTCAAGGTTGCAGATAGCAAGTCTGCCAAGCTGTGAGTGCACACTTACCCTTACCTCTGTGTTGACACTATTAGCTGCCCACTCACTGCTTAGTTACTTATGTTTCAATCACTCAGCTATGGCAGTGTCAACCATATAGATGAGAGGTATCGGCACAGATTCCAGGTTCGCTATCCAATATCTTTTGTAGTTCATCCTAATGTTATCCAATGTCTTTTGATTGCCTTTTGACCTTCTTATTTTCAAATTTTATTTGTGATGTTGACTAACTTCTCAGGTAAATCCCAATATGGTGCCATTATTTGAAAGCAGTGGACTTCAGTTTGTTGCCACAGACAAGACCGGAGAAAGAATGGAGGTACAAGCTGGAGAAATCTTGCTCTTTTCCATTCATGCATGCTGATGCTATTATATTTCTCCAATTTTCTAGATCGTCGAAATACCTGATCATCGATTTTATGTTGGTGTTCAATTTCACCCTGAGTTCAAGTCAAGACCTTCGAGGCCTTCTGCACTATTTGTCGGTAAGCTACTTAGGGTGTGTTTAGTACTTAGCATATAAGCCGCACGAAAAACGATGAAAGTCATTAGCACATGATTAATTAGATATTATGTATTGTAAATTTAAAAAATAAATTTATTTTATTTTTAAAAAAACTTCTACATAGAAAATTTTTACATAAAACATATCATTTAACCGTTTGAGATGCGTGCTTACAGTAAACAAGAGAGTAGCCACCGGTCTAACTCTCTACCGAAACACTGCCTTAGAATTTTTAGAAAGTTCTGATATTTTTTTTATATTAAAAAAACACGCAAATATTATCTTTAACAACCTGGTCAACATACATACTTACTGTTGGCATGCAGGGCTAATCGCTGCATCGTTGTGGGGCAACTAGACCGTGTGCTGCAAGATGCCGCTAACCTCGAGGCAGAGCAGAATCGGCGTGCAGAGAAGCGTCCTGCTAGCGATCTACTGGAAAACAGCACCTGCCACAGCCAGCCCGGCCAAAAAAGAACCTGCCGCAGCAACGGCAAGTAATGGTGTGCACGCAATGATGCATCGCGACCTGTAGTTCTTCGTGTCGAGATATCCCTTCTTCCTCATATTTATTTGTCACAGTTGATTATCGATGTATCAACTTTGATCGTTA
The DNA here is from genome assembly GCA_003991445.1 of Oryza meyeriana var. granulata. Classification (NCBI taxonomy): domain Eukaryota; kingdom Viridiplantae; phylum Streptophyta; class Magnoliopsida; order Poales; family Poaceae; genus Oryza; species Oryza meyeriana. The sequence goes on from RYFJ01003289.1 coordinate 37,096, forward strand.
ACTAAGCGATTAATTTATAATTAGTGAAAGTTGTTATTGTTCTAAAAGTATTTTTATGACACAGCATATAGTACTTATATAGCATATTTTTATGTACACATTTTTTTCCAGAAAAAATGGACGGTCAAAGTTAGTAACTAGTCACAGTTATTCTAGGGAGAATATAGTTTTTTTTTCGAGCTTTGCTTCGCTCTTTTTTATCATGAGATGAAGGTACATGTGGATCTGCCAACGCCGCATAAGTAGGGATGGACGTGGGCCAACCCACGAATAATGTATGACCAGTCTTAATTTAATTAGATGAACTAAGTATTATTTTTATTTTTAAAATATTAAAAATAAAACTTAATTTGTTTAGTTAAATTAGAGCCGATGCGATCGACCCATGTCTCTCCCTGCTCACAAGTACTATCAAACTACTCACCTTGTAAATCCATACATCCCAAGGCCGTGTGAGTAAAAAATGTTTTTCAAGTAGTCGTTCTATGTGTGCAAACGAGTTAGTTTGTGCTTTACATTATGTACCGAATAAGTTTATGCTTTACTTTGCGTACCGAATAGGTACCGAATGGACTTTTCTCTCTGTTTCAGCCTATCTGGTATCTCTTTGGAGAGGCTTGTTGCCTCTATTTTGAGTTCTCAGAGGTTAAATGGGGACTGCTCTTATTTATTTGGAATTCAAAAATGCCTCGAACTCCAGTACCAGTTCCCATTTCTCAACCTTCATTTCTTTTTTATTGTATTTTATCATAGACTATATGTATATACCTAGTTTGACACTATAATCTTATAGCCGAATTAATAATTAGAGCAACTAGTATACAGATTACTGCTGCTGTCATTAACAGTACACTATACAATTAAGAATGTTCAGCACTCTTCTAAAGTGATGTTACCAACAGCACCTTTTATTCTAAGCACCTTGGCCAGTATAAGCTAGTAGCAGCGGGCGGCCGGCGGGGTGCCCCGCCGGTGGGTGGCCGATCGAGCACCGGTAAAGTTCTCACTTTTTTTTTGTTTCGATCTTCCTCCCAAATGTCGCCGGCGCAGGAACGTGGAAGGGGGAATTGTCGTACGCGCCAAAAAAAACAGCAATAGGGGATGTGGTCTAGAGCTCCCAAGACAAGGAGCTTAGGAAAAAGATTTGGGGCCCTCCTTATTTTGGGAATATAATATTTTTGCCTCAACACCAAAAACTATTTGGGGACTAAGTTTAAGGGCCCCCAAAATAAGGAGACACCCAAATCCTCCCCCCCAGCCCCTAGTCCTGGGGATTCTCGACGGAGCCCCTATCGATCTTTCTTTCTGACGCGAATGACAATTCCTCTTCCCTCATCCCCACGTGCCCGCTCGGCCGCCGCGACTGCCCTCCCGGCCACCCGCCCTGCCGCCGCTGCCCGCGCGCCTGCCTGCTGGCCGCCTGTCCTCTCGGCAACTGCCTGCTCGCATGCCCCTCCTGCCAGCCGTCGGTCGCCCGCCCGCCTGCCCGCCTGCTTGAGCGCCTCTCCTGCTCCTTGTTCTTCCTGCTTGTTGGCTGAGAGGATAAGGTCAAGAGAGAGACAATATTTTACACTATTGTTTGCTTGCATGTATATGGATGAATTTCATGCGTTATATACATATAGTATATGGTGAAATACAATAGAAAAGAAATAGAAACTAAGAAATGGAGGCTGTTACTGGAGTTCGATGTATTTTTGAGGTGCAAAGAAAATGGAGCAGTTCGAGACATTTTTAGGATTCAAAGAAAATGGGGACAACTCTCATTTAATTTTTGGAGACTCTAAAATGCTTTCTTTTCCTTGTTTGGACTAAATGGGCCTGTGCAGCCGACCACTAGCAGGCTGTATTGAATGGGGAAAATCACTTAGTTGCCTTGTCGGGCACAATCGATCGAATTTTTTTTTATTTTTTTTAATAAAATATTTACAAAACTACATTTTCGTTTCAAAAATTTACAAAAATATACTCCCAACGCTCTCTGGGAGGGCGTTTTTTTTTAAATCGCCCTCCCAGAGGGCTATTTTATGACATGGCTGACGGCCCGTTGGCAGCACTTTTGCAAGTGGCCCTCTTACCGCCCTCTAGGAGGACGGTTTTTGAGCGGCAAGGGGGCTGCCTGCAAAATCCAGAGGGCATTTTTTTTGAAATCGCCCTCCCAGAGGGCGATTTTATGACGTGGCTGATGGCCCGTTGGCAGCACTTTTGCAGATGACCCCCTTGCCGCCTCTAGGAGGACAGTTTTTGAGCGGCAAGGGGGCCGCCTGCAAAATACCGACCACGGGGCTAGCCATTTTACAGGCGGCCCCTTTGCCGCCCTCCTAGAGGGCAGTTTTTGGGCGGCCAGGGGCCGCCTACAAAATGGCCACTTCCTTTGTTCCTTTTTTTTGCTATTTTTTTTCAACTAGGAACTCAATAACAGTAAAACCTTAGGAAGGTGCAGCTCAAACCAATGTAAGATGTGGCCTGTAGAAAATTGTGAGCGTGCTTTAAAAATCGTGCCGAAACTTCAGATCTCGAAAACTCAATCTTCCGGGCCGAATTTCGCAAAAAATTTTCAGACAAACCCAGCAAAGCGGGGGAGAACCTTCTGTAAAATTTTCTGTAGATGTCCGTAGAGTACTTATTTGCCCGATTCCGAAACCGTATGCGAAGTTATGCCTGTTTTAAGGTAGGTAACGTGCGTTACGAAGAAATAGGTATAACTTTCTGGGCGATTCTGTACCCGGCCGATCCAACCGGGTTGAGACCGGCGGTCCGACCGCCACCCCCACTAAAACTGATGGGCGGTTCTGTACCCGGCTGGTACGACCGGTTTGAGGCCGGCGGTCCGACTGCCACCCCCATTTTGCAGGCGGCCCCCTAGTCGCCTAAAAACTGCCCTCTCAGAGGGCGCCAAGGGGGCCGCCCGCAAAAGCGTCGGCTCCGCGGCCGGCATTTTTTCAGGTGGCCCTCTTATCGCCCTCCTAGAGGACGGTTTTTAATGGCCAGGAAGCCGTCTACCACGTCATAAAATCGCCCTCTAGGAGGGCGTTTTTTAAAAAAGTCCTCCCAGAGGGCGTTAGGAGTATATTTTTGTAAATTTTTGAAACGAAAATGTAGTTTTGTAAATATTTTATTAAAAAATATAAAAATAAAAAAAATTCCGATCGATCAACTCATTGGGCTGGATTTCTTCAGGTCCTTTCTTTTTTGGCCGGGCCGGCGATGGAAGGACGTCCAATTTTATTAAGATTTGGGTTTCTTCAGGTCCATTAATCCAAGCTGTTTGCATCTTTGCAATTCGTGGCAAAAATAGAAAGAACATGTTAAAATTTTGCGAATTTTTTTGATTTTTATATTTATTTATTAAAAAATTTGCAAAAGTAGATTTTTGTTTGAAAAAATTGCAAAAATAGACTCCCACCGCCCTCTGGGAGGGCGGTTTTTAAAAATCGCCCTCCCAGAGGGCGATTTAATGACGTGGCTGACGGCCATCGGGCTCCCGGCCGACGGCCGTCAGCCATTTTACGGGCGGCCCCCGGCCCTCCCAAAAACCGCCCTCTCAGAGGGCGGCAAGGGGGCCGCCTACAAAATAAGCGGGCGCGGGGGCGAGGGCGCGGGCGCGGGCGCGGGGCCGAGGGCGCGGACGTGGGCGCGGGGCGCGGACGCGGACGCGGGCGAGGGCGGGAGAGTGGAACCGGCCTGCGGGCGTGCGGGGAGGGAGGCGGGCGCGGGCGCCGGGCGCGGCCGAGGGCGGGAGAGTAGAACCGGCCTGCGGGCGTGCGGGGAGGGAGGCCGGCCCCCAGGGGGCATTTCGCAGGCGGCCCCCTTGCCGCCCTCTGAGAGGGCGGTTTTTGGGAGGGCCGGGGGCCGCCCGTAAAATGGCTGACGGTCGTCGGCCGGGAGCCCGATGGCCGTCAGCCACGTCATTAAATCGCCCTCTGGGAGGGCGATTTTTAAAAACCGCCCTCCCAAAGGGCGGTGGGAGTCTATTTTTGCAATTTTTTCAAACAAAAATCTACTTTTGTAAATCTTTTAATAAATAAATATAAAAATGCAAAAAACTCAAAATTTTGCATGACGTGTCCACTGAAATTCAGTTGCAACACAAGGATATGCTAGCCTCTCGAATTGTCCAAAATGGTAGTAACAGAAGTAGCAAAAGCTGTTCAAGAATTGAGTTTCATGTTAGCACTGTAAGAAACAGGACGACCTGCAGTCTGCAGATACCAAAATATATGCACATTGCAATTTCGGTACAACGTAAATAAGTTTGAACTGAAATGCAAATTTATTAACACATGCGAACAGAAACCAAGTGAACGGTAAGACATCATCTGTAGAATTTCTTCACTGAATTAAGGAATCTTGCTTCAGCTTACACCAGCAGCAATTTTTCAGCACAAGAACACCATCGAACTCAGCAAGAAGAAACAAACAACATAATGCTGATGAAGGCATGAAGCACGCATTAGCATGAGCACAAACTAACTTGATCTGTTGAGCAACGTCGCCAAAACTTGTCGTCTCAAGGGAGAATCCAAACCGGAGGGGAGTAGTTCGACAGGCCAAGCTCCGGGAAGCAGCGCTCGATCTGGGGAGGTTCTTCTTCCGACCATTTCCCGTTGTCGCTGCAGGGGAACTCCTGTTCGGCGTTCGCGCACAGAATCGCCGTGTTGCGGAAGCTCCGGTCATCCAAGAAGTAGACGCCCTCATGGCCGGGGTACTGGCCGGCCGCTTCGTAGGATCTGGAGCAGCCTCGTCGGACGAACAGCATCCGGCCATCCAGCGTGGGAATCTCCTCTCAGGTGTACTGAACCCCGTCGTCGAGCGTCTGCTCGGCCATCTGGAACACCCGGAACCCCGACGTCGGCAACAGAACCTGAGGAGCTAACCTGACAACCATGAGCAGATGCTTGCGGGACTCCAGGATTTAGCACGTTTGGACGAACTGCTTGTAACTGCGCCCATCTGGCGAGAAGCGGAGATGCTTGAAGCCAATGTCCCATACTTGTGCTCCAGCGATTGCCGGAGTGACCAAAGTATGTGTTCCCCTTGGGTGAGGAAATGGAAGGCTCATTTGTGGTATATGCGTATAGCACGTCTTCCGCTTCCAGGGACGCCTCCATTGGGAAGATAGGTTCTGTGGCTCGAGACCGAAGCACGGGAGGGCCGCAGCGCCAGAACAGAATGTGCCGCACGCCGCGAGGATTGGAATGGAGCTTTGCGATGCCGGCGCCGAAGCATCCTTCTTCAGGCTGGGTGGCGGCGACGATGGTAATCTTCTCCGACTCCGTTTGGTTGTCGAACTCGGCGGGGAGTTCGAAAGCATTAAAGGTGTTGATGTCGATGCGAAAATGTGCCCGAGTTTGCTCGAGGGCGACGAAGATCCAGGAACCGTACGTACGAGCCGAAGAAGCGCATTTTCGAGTGGGAGGACCATCCGTTCGAAGACGTCGACGTGGTTGCGGCAGCCGCTGGCGACGCAGTGGAACACGGGGTTGTCTTTGCCGTCCCGGAGGAAGAGATACGGGAGCGCGGGAGGTGGCGGCGGGTGCTTCCGTCCGACGAGCGCCGCGCGCCAGGAGCGGCACATGGCGTACGTACACGCGGAAGCGGTTGACGTGACGATCTCGGCGACGATGGCTTCCTTGATCTCCGCCCATGGCGGATGCATCGGATGCTCTTCCATGGGAGAAGGGTGGAGGCGGAGATTGGGGGCTCGGTGGTGGTGGAATGGCACGAGACGAGAAGACGAAGAGGACAGCGGCTTGTGTCGTTTGCAAGAAGGAAGCAGAAAACAGCAGGCCGGCTATTAACGACCGTGCTGGCCCGGTGACGTGGCGAAATGAGACACGCCACTCCGTAACAAACCTCGGAACTTTCCAGAAGCTCTCCGTTTCGGCCCATTTCGAGAGTTGCTTGTCTTGGTTTGCAAGGCAACGGCAGTACATTTTTCCTTGTTGGGCCGAAATGGGCCTTCCGGCTGCGCAGTCCAGCACAAGTGGGCCCGTTTTGAATCTTAGAGGAAGCTTGTGTTGCAAGCTGCAAGAAGTCGAGGAGGAAAACTGAGCAGATAACTCAGCTTGGGCCAGCGAGATCTCATTTGTTGGGCCTGGCTAGATTAGGCCCGAGATGAAGCCCAGGATGCTACAATATACTCCCTCTATTTTTAAATATATGACGTTTTTGACTTTTATACATAATGTTTGATCACTTATTTTATTCAAACTTTTTTCGAAAGAATCATTTATTTTGTTTTTTTGTTTCATCACTAAAAGTACTTTAAGCTTGACTTATATTTTTGTATATATATGCTAATTTTTTGAAAAGTCAAAACATAATACATTTATAAACGGAGGTAGTACTACTATAGTAAGTGTTCAGACTTTCTTAGTCCCCAAAGCAATTCTAATTCAAATTAATCTCTAGAAATACACCTTCCATTTTGTTCAAAACATAGGAAATTTTAGTTTCACTATATTCGCATCTTGCATGAACGAATCAAAATTGCAGCGTACTCTACAACCGGCACATATCCTTTTTTTAAAGGAAAAGCAACCTGCACATGATCTGAAACTAGGAGTACCAAATTAGCAGCTACTAAAATCAAGCAGAACAGCAGAAGCAGGACAATCTGCAGATATCAAAGATACAGTTATCTGTATTCCACACAGTTGAGATACTTTGCCAAAGTGCAGTGAAATGTAAAAGAAGCTTCGCATGCAGATTATTAACGCATATCAACAAAATGAGTTCACTTAAGCCAGTTAATTTGTTTCATTTCTGCAGTTCTGATTTGACCTTTAAATCTCACGTATTTAAATAAAGCATTAGGTTAGTAGCTCGCTTATTTCACAGTGAGTTATACATGGCCTACCAAATATCAGAAGCACACTTCACAATCCATGGATGATATTTCAGTTCATCCAATGAAATGTCTCGCTCCATCTACCAGGAATGCCTAAGGACTGACAAGCATATTTTCACAACGAACTATCCATTTCAGCACAAAAATCATGTAATGTCAGCCCAACCATTCCTGCATGCAACTTCATAAAAAACGACAGGGTACCAGAAAGTAGTAGGTATACAGGTCTGAACAGTAAATTGAATCGCGCATTTTAGCTCAATTTATTTCGTTTTAGAAGGATGATTTCTAGCTTACTTCAGCTAGAAGCACATGAACAAGTACATTCAACAATATGCACTCTGCAAGCACCAACGATGAAAGAATCTGCATTCTACACATGCAGGTGAGATGTTAACAGTAAGGGTTTTTTTTTGTCATAACCAAGTTTGATAAGAAAGAAATCTAGGAAGTGGGGATGCATGTCACATAATAGAAAATACACCATCATTCAGGCAAAGAGGACTCTGCATTTCAGCTTGAAACCTCAATGTGATCTCATTTTTTTTTCAGAGTTTTCTCAGAGAGCTCTGCATGTCGTAAATGAATTCAAGCAAGACAAACCATACTGCAAGACCTGCTATAAACCAATTCAGAATTCTTGCAACTTCCAGCAAGGTAAAGTATAACTCCATCGACCAAGAAAAATGATGTTGACTGGTCCAAATAATCCAAGCACAAGCATTCACATGTTCAGACTGCTATCCATTGAAACACAAGCACGCACATGTTCAGACTGCAAGTATCCATTGAAACACAAGAATGCACATGTTCAGAGAGATGCAGTAGTATAATCAGTAAGCTCATGACTCATCTGAAAAGAGATGGTAAATACAGATCGAACCGCACACTATTCTTAGCTGCAAGTGATTTCTGCACTAAAAAGGAAGTTCTACTTCAGATTACAGCACAAACAGTGCACACAACTCTAGGGGGGCTAATCAGAAACTATCGCAGCAGGAGTAACATGACTGAACAACTCATCAAGAGGAAACAAACAACACAATAGAGATGGAGCACGATCTAGCTAGCCAGATGACAGTAACCTGGAAATTTGATCCGGTTGAGTGAAGTTGTAGTCTCGAGGGAGAATCCAAACCGGAGGGGAGTAGTTCGATGGCCCCGGAGGCCATCCCGGGTCGAAGTGCTCGATCCCGGGAGGTGTTCCCGACCATATCCCGTTGTCGCTGCAGTCGTACAGCCGTTCAGCGACGTCCCTGAACACGATCTCCGGGTCGTGCCAGCTCCGGTCATCCAGGAAGTAGATGCCGCTCTTCGAACCGGGGTAGGCAGCCGCCTCGTAGGATCTGGAGCAGCCTCGTCCGACGAACAGCATCCGGCCATCCAGCGTGTGCAGCTCCTCCCAGGCGTAATGAGCCTGGCCGTAGAGCATCCCCTCGGCCATCTGGAACACCCGGAACGCCGATGCCGCGAACATAGGTATAGGAGCTAACCTGACGACCATGAGCAGGTGCTCGCGGGACTCCACGAGGTAGCGCGCTTCGACGAACTGATGCTCGTGCTTGTACCCAGACGGCGAGAATCGGAGATACTTCAAGCCGCCCTTGTTCAATGCTCCAAGCAGTTTCGGATCGGCCACAGCAATGTGCTCCCCTTGCGTGAGGAAATGGAAGGCTCCTTTGTGGTATAGGACGTCTTCCGCTTCCATGGACGCCTCCTCTGGGAAGATAAGGCTGGCTTCACGAGCGTCACGGCGGCAGAGCAGAATGCTCCGCACGCCGCGAGGATCGGAATGGAGCCTTACGATGCCGGCGACGACGCATCGTTGCTCAGTTGGCTGGCACGAGAGGGTGGCGGCGGCGATGATAATCTTCTCCGACCCCACTGCATTCCGTAGCCCGGTGGGGAGATCGAACGTCTCCAAGGTGTCGATGTTGACGAGCATATGTAAGAGAGCTTGCTCGAGGGCGATGAAGACCCACGAACCTTCGTACGAGCCGAACAAGCGCTTGTCGCGAAGGACGAGCAGCTCGAGGACGTTGACGTCGGCGTGGGCGCGCCAGCCGCTGGCGACGCAGTGGAAGACAGGATCGTTGCCTCTCCGGAGGAAGAGATACGGGAGCGCGGGTGGCGGCGGCGGGTGCCTGCGTCGGACGAGCGCCGCGCGCCAGGAGCGGCACATGGCGTACACGCGGAGGCGGTCGATCTCGCACGGGACGCGGTCGACGATCTCGGCCACGATGCGCTCGTCGAGGCCCGCCCATGGCGGATGCTCTTCCATTCGAGAGGCCGAGAAGGGAGGCGACGGAGACGAGGAGGAAGACGAAAGAAACGTGTTGCGGATTGGTTTGTGTCGTTTGTGAGAAGAAGCAGAGCACGCTGGCTTTTATCGACCGTGCTGGGCCGGTGACGTGTCGAAACGAGAGAGTACTCCACTCCGTAACAAACCTGGGAACTTTCTAGAAACTCTTCGTTTCGGGCCATTTTGAATTTCTTCTATGGACCTGCTTGTCTTGATTTGCAAGGCAATGGGTCAACATGCCTTCTTTTCTTGATTTGCAAGGCAACGGCAGTGCCTTTTCCTTGTTGGGCTGAACTGGGCCTACGCAGCCCAGCACAGATGGGCCTATTTTGAATCGGGTGGTCAGTGAGTTTCTTCAGGTCCAATTAACCCGAGCCGAATTGCACGCAGCACGCTACACCTGGAGCCGTGGAGCTCCGAACGAGTCCCGCCCGGTCGCCGTGCACATGCTGTTTTCGAGCTATTCTAAATCGGTAATCTTCTTGCTATTGCACATGCCCAATCTTCTTGTGAAAACAGACTGCCATTGCATGATTATTCAGTTGACATTGTCAGAGTGCATGATTATTCAGATAACTCAGGTTTCGGCCAGCGATAATAGGTGGGATTTGATAGTTTCAGCTTGAGTGGGGTTTCGATTGGTCGACGAGATGGAGAACAATAGCAAGAAGATGAAGGATTGGGGGATTTTGAGCTCCCAAACTTCTTCAACTACCCACCTTTCTTCACGTAATTCACCCTTTCCTTTGGTTGGCTATCTTCTGTTTGCTGTCAGCAATAAATGGCAGGATAACCAGCTTTACATCTTTTTTATGATCAGCAGCTGAGCCAGCCAACATTTTGTCCATACTGTTCAAATATCACAGCTGACATTAGTAACATGATTCTTGTTTGCCTTTCAGCTTGCAGCCAGTGAAAGCAATAAGTGAAATGCAAATGCGTGTGCGGAAGGAGCTGATCCTTGACTACTGTAGAAGCCAAAGGATGTACACTGCCTCACTGGACCAAGATTTCCCATTGTTCTGTAATCCAGTCATTGAAAGTAAACACTTACTATTCTTAACATGCCCCTTTCCTTTGCACTTGGTGTTCTTATGATCTTATCCATGAATCCTGAATTTCTTGCTACTGACAATGGATAATTGGGGCCATGCAAGCAGCACTAGTTTTCTTACAGTCTGTGTGCATTAGGGCATTGCCAATGTGCTAGTCAGTTGCTGACAGAGGAAGCTTATCAGCTTATGTCTTATGCAGGATCTTTAAGCCGTGAGACAAAGGAAGCTTTCCTTTCAGCTCTCGTTACCGAAGGTTGAGCGATAGATCTATACTGTTCAAGTTGTTTGCATCTTTGCAATTCGTGGCAAAAAAAAGCTGCCAGTGTAATTTGCCATTCAGCATTGTTTACTGATACCTGTTGAAATTTGCAGGGCGTGCAGAGTGGACGGACAGAGGCCACACCAAGTGCCTGATTCTCTGGCCAAAGGATACAGGATTGGGGTGAGTACATATTAAACATAGTGAGGACTTGCCTTCATTTTCCTGAAAACTCACTGCACAAAAATTACATCTCCAGTGCCAATGAGGCAATGCCTTTAGGGCGTCACAATATTTATTAACATTGTGTTTGTAGGTAAAGGAGAACGGATCAGAATTTGTATGGACTGTCGAAAGATACGGTCTGATATTGAAACACGCCAAACAGGTACGTGATAGTCCTTGTTCTTGAAGAGCACTCAAGAAGTCAAGATGTAAATACGGAGGTGGATTTGCAGGGGACGTCCTCTCATTTTATACATATCACTTAAAAAGTTATTAAATTTTTTTAAAAAAATTAATAAGATAGATCAATATATAATATAATATTCCACAAATATATAAGTTTAAATTCAACTTGTACAAATAGAACCAAAAATAACAAATTTAACTATTAATAGTGTGCAATATTTATAGTCAAATTTATTGTTTTTATTTCTATTTGTATAGGTCGAATTTAATATTCCATGTTATAGAATAACATATCACATATTGACGTATCTTTATTATTTTTTATAATTTTTTAGATAACATGTAAAAACAAGGGGATATCCTCTCAAGGAACAAAAGGACTTTTCCTACAATTAGACTGACCATGTTGTCCATTCTGTAGAACTCGCAGGAATTGATCTTGGTGTTCTATTGCGTGTGGTGAGGTTGCTGGAACAAAAGGGCAAAGCTATTGTCTTCAAGGGTAATTCAACTGATGATGAAGGCATAAAGTTCAGTGTCTAAATCTCGTATAATTTTCAGATCGACTAGAAGGGATCCTTTGTCTTAGCAGTGTAATTAGCCACAGACCTTAATCTTGTTCTATATCTCTGCCATGCCCCTTTATACTCACAAGAAGGTAGGCCACATAGCCAATGATGCATGGTCATCGTCTGCATGGTAAAGAGAGCTTGCATACTTCTTGTGGTTCAAACAGTCAGAAAGCAACGCAGAGTTAGACGAGAGCAGCGGGTGAACAATCCAATACAAAATTGCAGGTACGCTTGCCCTCAAAGCCAAAGTTTCCTAGTACTCTCACAACGCACACAGTTGCAACAAATAGTCACAAGCCACAGAAACACACACATACCCAGCCTGCCTGCCACAACACGCACGTTACGCGCTCACCCAGCTGCGACGTGCACAATCACATCAGCAACACGGAGACCGCGCACGCGGCGAGGCCGGCGAGGTAGATGAGCAGGTCGGCGGCGGTGCCCGGCGTGGCCGAGTTGGTGCTGGGCGCGTCGGGCGGCGTCGGCGCGAAGGCGGAGACGTTGATCGCCACCTTCTGGCCTTCCTCGCAGTGCTCGCCGACGCCGCAGAAGTAGTAGTGCGGCCCTGGTTGGGTGAGCTCGATGATGGTCGGGCCGTTCTGCCACCGGTTGGTGATGTTCTTCATGCTGCACTCGTCGAATAGCTCCTTGGTCGGCACCTCCACGATGTTGTACACCCCGCTCCGGTACAGGAACACTGCAAGATTCGCCCAAAAAGCTTCAAATTTCAGTCAAATTCTCCAAGCAAAGATCAAACGATCGCAAATTCTCAATGCTTACTCAGCTTGTCGCCGATGCTGATGTTCCTGGTGCGAACCCAGTCCTCGTAGTAGGTCTTGTTGGGAGCCATCCGCCACCCCTTGCCGGCGCCGACGATGTGGTACACTCCGGCGGCCGAGCCGGCGAAGAGGGAGGCCATGACGGCCGAGAGGAGCAAGAAGGCGTACTGCGTCTTGCTCGCCATTTTTGCTGCCTCCTTATTGGCCGGCAGCTTCTTCCTCTCTCCCCCAGACTCTCCCTAGGCCAGAACCTAACCTTTCCTTCCTTCAATGGAAGAAAAGATTGTAATGGTGTAAGGGGGAGCCGCAGGGAGGGGGGAAGGTTGGCAGGGAGGAAGACTTAAGGCAAATAATGAAGTTGAAATCCATGCAGCTTAGCTTTGCCTATTTTTGCCGTTGGTTCTTGTCTCTCTTCCCTAATATTGGCAAGTGTGGAGGGGATCACAAGTTTGTAGCAAACATTCAGTTCACACCCTGTGTTGTCGCCATGTTTACCTGTCAATAAGGTTCAGCGAGAGGAGTCCTGATCAGTAAACAGGTTTTCTCTTCTTCCTCTGCAAAATGCTTTTTACTGTCGAGGTCAGAGCATGAAGTGAAGCAGGAATCCATTCAGAAAGCAGCTCATAGCCAAATATATATCTCTGCTACTTAAAAGCGGAGTCATCCTCCTTTCATCCCCTCCTCACACCGCGCGAGTAGCGTGTCCGTCCGCTCTCCTGCATCGTGTACACAACCACCGTAGGATCCAATACTTTATCTCCAATCCATCCTCTCAACACATCCTCAATCATATGGGTCTAACCCATTGCAACTCACGAGTATTTTACTAGTACGTGCAATGTAATGGTGATTGCCGGTGCCAACAGGAAGTTTTGCACCATGAAGAAAAGCCACTCCACTGGATCTGCCATTTTTCTCATTGCGACAGCCGGAGTCATCTGCAGCTTCACATGTTTTCTGTGTATATGCTTGCCAGATCAGTTGATACATAATTATACGCTTACCAGATCAGTTGATACAGAATTTTGTGTTAATCTCCATATCCATGTAGAGTCAAGAAGAGCAGAGCTAGCCTGCAGATTCAGTGGGCATTGCTTGCATCAGGTTTGCAGTTCAGAGCAGCATATCAAACAATTACTGCCAGAGCAATCCATTTCTGCCCCCGTTTTCGACCGTTAGATCAGATATAGGTACCTTTTCAACCATTAGATCAGATATATACGGTGCACTGAACTTGGTAGGCGTAATTTTGCAAATCAGCCCCTTCCGCGTCTCCTCCATCGCCAGAGTCCGGTCGCCTCGCCGCCGAAGGGCACCTCCACCTCCACCTCCGCCATGCTGCTCCACCCTCTCCGTTTGTGGCAGCCTCGCGTTTCCGCCGCCTCCGGCGCGTTGGTGCTCTGATGACCAGGTCGCCGGTGACCCGCGGCAAGGCGAAGCTATCCGCCTCGGGCGAAAGACATCAGCTGCGCCGGCACAGAGAGCTCGCTTTCCTATATGAATTCCCTTTCCAGGATATCTCCTTCCCCATGGCAACGCTCGCCTACCTCCCTAGCGACGAGCTCCTCGGCGCCGCCCACGCCGGCCATGGGGACGAAGCCGTTCATGAGAAGGGGAGAATCTGCCGCGGCGGGAAGTGGATCGATTGGCCGAAACCTAATGAATTTTTACTGTTACTAATTTAATTTTTTTTTTAATTTACAAAACTAATTTTTGATTTCGTTTATTTGCAGGAGTAACCTCTTGCCGCCGTGGGCCAGGGCGGTTTTTAAAAACCGCCGTAGCCCAGGACGGCGAATGGCCTGGGGCCACGGCGGCGAATGGCCCCGGGCCGCCCGTGCCTCTTCCTTCCCGTGCGCCCGCACCCGTCGCCGTCCCCGCGCCCGTGCCCGTCCCCGTGCCCGCGCCCGGCCTGTCAGCGGGAGGCGCTCTGACGCGCGGGCCCCAAGCGCAGGGAGAGAGAGAGAGCGGGAGACGAGCGCGGGCGTGGGCGCGGACGCGGGGACGGGCGCGGGCACGGGCGCGCGGGAGGAAGAGGCACGGGCACCCCGGCCAACACCGTGGGCCGCTGTCACAGCCTGGTGACGCCGAGGTGGGCCCAGGCCATTCGCCGTCCTGGACCACGGCGGTTTTTAAATACCGCCCTGACCCACGGCGGCAAGAGGTTACTTCTGCAAATAAACGAAATCAAAAATTAGTTTTATAAATTAAAAAAAAATTAAATTAGTAACAGTAAAAACTCGAAACCTAATCATCTTAACGTTGGCCCATTAAAATCTTCATGGGCCTAAACTGTGACGTGGCTGCCGTATGGTGTATTGATGGGCTTGAAATGTGTATTCCCAAAACAACAACAATAAAATTAAACTGATTTTCCTCTAAAAAATTAACCTGATTTGTCTTCACGAAAATAGGGAAATGATCTGATTTTTTTTGCGATGGAATTAAAATTAATTCGACGATGGAATCAGCTGGGCACCAACGCGTAATCAGAGAATCAGAGGGGCAAACCCCTGTCGCCTCATTTCTATACATAACAATTGAAAGATTAAGCCTTTCAAAGTACAATCCAACTTTTCTAGATTAATCTTCCCAATCTTCTTCAAGATACAAAATCACCTTTTCTAACAACTGTACTAGACGGTTTGTCACTGCACCTCAAAACTGAGTTAATTCCCAGTGATATTGATCATGTCATGTAGGGCTTTTTAGCCCAACAGAGTATCCGGTTTCTTGATATGTATATATTACATTGACCCTTGGTGCCCCTAATCTGTACAGACCCCTATGGCTCTCTTTAAGATGCTGACTTGTACTACTATGTCAAAATGCCAAATAAACAAAATATTTTGATGGTGGCAATCATCTTCCAGAATTGACGATACCTTTCATACCTTCGCCGATCTCTTTGTTCGCCTCAGAGTCTCATCAAGTAAAAAGGTCCCCACCAACAGGTGGAGTTGTAGGTTGCTTGAATGGGGTAAACTGCGTGTTGCAAATGCTCTGATGGAATGAAGCCCAGAACTGAAGGATGGTTGATGCTTGACTTTGTTGCCCGCTGAAGTCAGACGTTCACGGAAATATACAAGGGCAGCTAAGCATCAGCACGGCAGTATGGCAACCTTAGGATTCAGATATTCCCATTCACTAAAGTTCCCATCAACTTATTCACACAAGCTCAAGCACTTTAATGCTGCCAGTAGAGTTGGCAGCCACTACCATGTTCGACCTCCCTCGCCAGCAAACACTGGACACAAATTGCTGATTATCATCATTTGTCTCTTGTCCAGTTATTGGGTCGATTGAGCCGAACTTGTGCGAAGTTATTGGCATGGGAAAGGTTTTGTAATAAGAAAATACCTGCACGCCAACACCAAATACATGAGAACTTTTTCCACTAAAATGTAAATCAGCACTTCAATTGCCACAAGAGATATAAAGAAGTGAGATTAATTTCAGATCATGAAAGTGTTCACAAATAACAGCTCCCCACATAAAAACATGAGATGTTAAAACCTTCAGAAGAGCATAATCTGAACTTCACCATCCTAAACTATGAAACATATACCAGAATTAAGGTGTTACGGTAAAGGCCTACAGCATGGACATGGTTCATTGATAAAGTTGGAGAAAACGGCCAACAAAATGTATGGCACGACTTGGGTAACCGTTACGAGGGAGAAACAGTACAAAACAGAACACTGAATGTCGATCAAACTAGTTGAGGGTGGGGGCAGCCGGGCATAATAATTTGCTTAACAAGAACCACGCCTACTCAATTTTCAACTCTAGGTCACCCAATTAGCTTGACAGTATCTCAAATAAAATATGTGCATTAAATATAATACTCACCTCATTGTTTTCAGAACCACAAGTTATGTATCCATCGTGAACAGATAACCCCACAAAATTCTGCATGGACAATTATCACTTATCAGTGAGATCGATTATAAATTGATTCCGAAAACGAGATAATACAAAATTTGCTCATACCTTCTCATTGGTATGGCCTCTCAACGTCATGCTGCAGGCATCAGTAGATAATCCGCTGGAATTAGTCTGGTTGAGATCCCATATTTTCAAGGTGTTATCAGTTGATGCAGAGATAAGCGTTTCTGGATCCAAGAATCGTACATAGCTGACAGCTTTTCCATGCCCAGAGATAGTACACCACGGGATTCTTGTATTCCTCAGATCATAACAATATATCTTGTAGTCAGCTGACCCGAAAGCTAACATACGAGAGGAGTATGGGGAGAACTGTACACAGCACACGTTGGCCACGTTTCTGATGGTATCAGTGCAATTTTTCTGCTAACAAGAAGACATCGACTCAGATTAAAAAAAGGTGGCAGGCAACAAAAACTGTAGTTAGGAAGGTGGAAATAATCAATGGACAAGATCAAACTATGTAAATCTACGATAAATTGATGACTGATGCATCAGTGGCCAAAAAACCTTAGACTTTTCAGGTATCTTCCTATGCTTGACTCATTCTTCTGACTGAAGAAAGGTTAAACTACCATTTCTTCGTTAAACCAACCCAACCGGATAATAATAGCTTCAGATTTTCCGATGGGAGTGCAACGTTGAGACAAAAAAATAATTTAAAGTTTTAACATTTCTCTCATCTGAAACTCCCTGTGTCAGCATTTTTTAAGAAAAAAACCAACTCCTCTATCACTTCACTGTCTCATGCTTAACGCTATGGTTGTACAAAAACATGTTAAGCACTCTAGAAGGTTTGACAGCTAATTATCCTTATTTGTGTTGCATGCATGCAAGGTGTTGCTGCAATGCAGGAGTACACATGCATGCATGGCAGCCTTGTCAACCCAGTCAACCAGATTTTGAAAAGTCCTACTTCACACTATTTGCAGATTAAGCAAAATAGCAGAACAAATTATGTACTAGTTCAACAACATGCCTGGTTAATACTCCAAATTTTCACACAGCAATCATCACTTCCACTTGCCAATTTAGTTGGATCCACCTCTGAGAAACTCACAGACCAAGCTCTTTTTCGGTGCTCTGTAAACTGCGTGAATCCTTGGCCCGAGCTTGCATCCCACAACTGCATTCCAGAGTGACAATCAAACCAATGGCAAAAAGAAAAGAAATATATGCAATGCTTTTCCATGCATCTGATGCTCCTGGTTTAAGAACGTAAAAGAACCACAGTTCAAAGTGGGACATGTTTTTCAGAGTAGCAAGTGACAAGTGTCTGATGACAATCATTTTTATTACCCTTCAGCTTATAAGCCGAAGCTAAAATTCGAATTTTAAAACTTAACTTTGGAGTTGATTTTGGGGTTTTTTCATCGTAGTTTATTTTTCAGCATTTGCTTTTAAATTGCTAAGGACACATGTATAGAAGTTTTACCCATAAATTATTTTTTGGTCGCTGATAAGCCGTTACGGCTTATAATCAGCATAAGCGAACCGATGACTGTGAAAGAAACTAAAAGGTGACGCAACCTAGATACAAAACTTGTTACAGCCATAATGGCTACGATAACATTTTTTGCTTTCCTTGTACACCCTTCTTTCAACATATTCTTCTTTTCCCTATAATGTTCCATCAGTAAATTATATGGTAGATAATCCCCATTACCCCCTTCCTTGTCCTTTCTAAAGGGAACTCAGTAGAACGATTTGAATAGATTTTCCACCTTTCCTAAGAGCACAGGCTTTCAGCAGAACTCGACCAAAGGAAATGTTATCCTAAACATAGCCTGAATCTGGAGCTCACTAATTTCACCTTCAGAGCACTGGCTCCAAAAATTCATCTACATATGCAGTTGTGCTACCTTTCGGATCACTATCATAATGGTAACAAAAAAATGGGCACCCCAAAAAGAAAAGCAGAACATATTACTGTCCTCCCCAAAGCTAAAACTATTGAGGACATGGCGCTGCAATGCAGTAGAACATTTGTTAAATACTGAGGTGACGTTCACTACATAAACCAATTTGAATCAGCATTTCCATACTTAAAACAATAGCGAAATCACCAAATTATCTGAAGTGAAGTCTGAAGATATGTGTAAATCTAACTGAATCAGACAAAAAGTTTTGTTGTACAGAAGCTAGCAGAAACTGCAAGAATGGAAATATACCAACTTGACAATAGCATAATAGACCTCTTATATTCAGTCATAAGATAGGTACCTGAACAGTGCCATCGTAGTCTGTTGATGCCAAGTAATTTTTTATGTAGCTGTTCCAACAGACACAGCTAAGCTTGGATTTGCTAGGCATCTCTATCAATGGGTAATGAATATCAACACGATCATTTAAAAGGGCATCAAATTCAAATATTTTAATTTTCTTTGAAACCCCAGCAGCAGCAAAATATTCTTCATCCCGATCAAAACTCAACGAACAAATCACATTTGGTGAGTTAAGTATATCTGCATTCTTCAGAATTCCCCGTACTTCAAACCTACTATACCGTGCATATTTGCACAAACCATCAAAAAAGCATCCAAGGGGGTCTGCTTGCTCATTGATAGCATTAGCATCACTATTCAGTTGGTGAAAGTTTTGACGAATCCTCAAAGCATCATTTTCTGAACGTTTAATTACATTGGCCTCAGATGTCTCAATGGTGGACCTCATGGAGTAATATGCATTTTCAAGCTGCTCCAAATTTCTCATGACCCGCTCCTCATATATGCTTGGTCTGCACAATGATGGTGGCAAACCTGAGAGTGATGCACCTCCCAGGGTATATGCAGAAGCTCCTGAGAAATCATTAGAACCTGCCAGTACATCCATGTCCTCTAAACTAAATCCCACCCTCATTGAGTGTCTTCTCTCAACCTCTGCGATATCAGTTTCTAAGCTTGCAAGATCAGCTGACAATTTGGCAGTGTGCATCTCCTTTTCTTCCTTCAGTTGAGAAAGGAAGCCGAGTAGCAAACCAGATTCTGTGTCCTCTTCATGGACAGCAACTGGTGTTTTATCCAACAGGGACAAATCTCGGCCCTCATTTATCAAGTCACATCCTAGAATGTCTCTGACGAAAAAGCAAAATGTACATCAGGCATAAATTGATGTGGCAATATTATTCAAAGTCTGCAGACAGCAAAGAAAAATCATCCAAACAGAAAAAAAAGGGTGATCCTAATGAAATGATTCTGTAGAACTGCCTTGTGCAATGAACAAATAAATGATTCTTTAGACTATCAGCGCTTTTCCATGAACTCAGGAATTTTGTTCATGCTCAATGATCTCTATGAATAAAGCTCAACAATCAGCAAAAGGCCAGCCTTAGCAGTATATCTATGAAAAAAGAAGCAAGAAAAGGTAATACAGGCACCAGGAGCATTAAGTGCCCAGGTAAAATGAAATAATTATGTCTTGAGATCTCATACTTTCACTCCATCAGCCAAATGAACTGCTTAAAGTACGAAGTGTAATTTACGAAGTTCACCAAAAATGTAACCCAATGAACATTTGACCTTATCCAATTAATCACGAAGTATCTTGCTTTGTGCTGACTGCTGAGAGAGAGACGAGCATGCTCACCTTGCCTTAGGCCGAGAACAAGGATCTGGATGGAGTAACCAAAGACAGAAACCAGCTTCTTTAGGACTTTCTGAAAGAAAATTTGGAGGCAAAATCCGATGGCGGAGATCTGACATTGCAGCACAATGCACCTCCCATGTCTCACAGCAGCAAAAGAGCTGGTCGAAAAAAGAAGGTTGTCAACTACTCCCTCCGTCCCAAAATATAGCTCCCTTTAGGTTTGAATTTTGTCCCAAATATAGTTACCTAGGACATGTAAAAGGTGACTTTTACCCCATTATTTCCCATGCTACCCCTACTGGACCCTATTGGCCCTCGAGATCAGCACCCCACCCAAACTATCTTTAATCCCTACCACCACACTATGCATTAATAAGGGACAATTTAGACCTTTCATCACAATCCTTAATCCCTCCAAAACACTCCTAGGTAGCTATATTTTGGGATGGAGAGAGTACTACCCAGGCTTAAGATAGCACCAAAAGAATTCCATGGAAACTAGAAATAGTAAACCCCAATGTGATTTCCATTAGCCATCACAATCTATTGTTTGTACATGCATATGCAAAAAGTCTATTAGAGTATTAATGGGGTATCCTGTAGACCTGAACTAGTTAAGGCTAGATAAGATTTTACTGAATATGTTAAAAAAGGATAGTAATACGCCCACGCAGCTTAGATAAGCAAATAAGATTATTTTATCAAACAAGAAGACTGTTGCATGGTCTCAGTCACAATTGCACATCTCAATCAGGTATATCTCAAATTTGTAGAAATACAAATATGATACAATAACAGATGCTTTCAGCAATCCAACTGCTGCTAAACAGATAAAAGGAACAACGTACTCATATATTCATTATTGAGTAGGATAAGTAGGAAAAGCTACACTATACAAGTACCAATTTGTCACCTACTCATATGTACAACCAATAAAAACAGCATGAGCTCCTCGTCAAATGGCTAGAGTAAAATCGTCCACAGACTAACCTCATGAGGTGAGAAAAATAAATAGTATTTGCACAATGTCACTTTACTTTTGTAAGACTACAAAGTGTTTGGAGGACTACTGTAGGAGAAGTCATGAAGGCAATTGGCATACCTCAAACAGAAGAACCCCAAGGCTGTAGATATTTGATGGAAGTATGCCTTTCAACTGACTGATCTCTTCTGGACTTCTGTACCAACTTTCCTCCAACATCCTCAATTCAAATGCCAACTGTTGGTTGCCAGCATTTGATAGTCGTTGAGCATAAGGTATACTGCTGCCATAGAAAGGTTCTGCAGCTTTAAAACGTTCTCTGCCAGTGCAGCTAGAATTGCCCTGCCACAAAGCACCAGGATCGACACCTTCATTTTGGTTGCCCCCTCTGTGATTAGCCCAAAAAGTATTCACAGATCGCCTTACAGCAATGGATCCTTGTTCACCAACTTTTTGATACTTTATGACTGAAGCATTATCGCCATTAGACTCTTGGGACTCAATTTTGGGATCAAAGCATCTTTTTCTATTGAAAATGTCATCTGTTGCAATATCAAGTTTGCTTGGGGCTGATAAATCTTGGGTACCATAAGAACCAATATATTTTACTTGGTTTGAGGATGAGATTGTAAAGTACGACGGGCGCAAATGCTGCAAAGTAAAACCCTGTGCATGAGATTTGTCTACAAGATCAAGAATCTGCTTAAATAAATGCATTTTCTCAAATTTGCTCATTGTTTGGCGTGCAGGCTTAATTATTTCCCTCAGGCTGGTTCCCTCACACTGTGGTTCTAAAACATTTCCTCCACTACCAAAAAATGTGCCATCCACTCTAGCCATGGAATCCTGTGGTATGTTAGGGATCTTGCGAATCTTATCCATAGGGACTCTGGCCTTGCAATAGCTTGAACTTGGGTCTCCTCTCGTGTACCTTGATATACAACACCCTTACCCTTCAACACAGTCTTAAGTGGGAAGCCCTGAACCCCAGACGAAGGTGTTACAGTCTTACTCCTCATCTGATCAAGAATTCTAGTTGAAAAGCTACTCACTATGAGAGCATTCTCCCTCTCAACTCGCTGCTGCTCACTCTGATTAGGCCGTGAAGACAGAAAATGCTGCTGATTACTGAATGGCAAATTGAACTCGTTATTCGCATTGTCCCCATGGTTCATTGCCATTTCCTTGCTGGAAGCATCATTACTTCGCGAAATCATATTGTTGCCAAAGCTCACCGCTAAATTCTCCCTGCTGGGCATGTCACCAATCCTCAAGTTTGTAACTTCGCCACGGCTCGCTGCCAACTTTTCCCTGCTGGCAACATCGCTAGCTCTCCATGCCATCCTCGTAAAATTACCCCACAGGCCCCTCATAACTGTAGGCTTCCCCCCGCTGCTTGTGCTTCCACCAGCTGAAACCTCAGGTTGAACTTCAGTGCTGATGCAATTTTTCAATGTGAGCTCCTCAACCCTCTCGTCTGCATTGTTCAAACAGCTCTGGGTCTGGGTTACGCTGTCTGGTCTCGACTCAGAATTAGATATGCCAACACTAATCAAGCCCCTTGCACCATCCGTGCTGCCCCCAAACCCACCCACCGAATTGAAGAAGGAGAAGTGCTCCGACCAATCTATGTCCCTCGGGAGCGGGAGCGGAGTGGAGGGCATCTCAAGCGCCTCGCTGGCCGCTGGCTGCTCCGCAGGCTGCCCATTCTCCTTGGTTCCTTTAATCTGCACATCGCCGTCCGTGCCGCTGCCGGCACCGACAACCTCAGCCGCCGCTGCCGCTTCCATCTCGACCACACCTACCCTACGAAAACCATGCGTCCCTGCCATCCTGCTCGCAATGAGATCACGCCTCCCCGGAGCATCCTCGGCGCCCGATTTCAGTGGTTGGGAGCCATACCTCACGGCGGACACAACCAGCCCCACAAGCTCGCGTCGGCCATCTCAGCGCCACAAGCCCATCCGAGGGCGACGACGACCCCTCGCGCGATTAGCTGTAGATTAGACCAGGGTTAGAACTCGTCGACCCCAAACAGCGACATTCCTACCCGGAAAAAAAAGGAGAGGCCACACGTTACCGAGACGAGCCGCGAGGAAGCCGACGACGCCGGCGCGCACGCTGCGCTGCCTGGGGGCGGCGAATCCGCCGCGGGGCGGCGGTGGCGCAGCGGCCGTGGGGCGCGCGGAATTTCCCGAAACGGAAAGGCGCTTAGGTTTTTTTTTTCTTTCCGCGACTCACCCTGGCCTCCTCCTCCCTCTCCTCTCCCGTCCCCGCGAGTGTGTGGAAGGGAGAAGCAGCAGCAGCACAAGGACGATGAAGAAGTGGGAGGGATTAAACAAATCGCAAATGGGGAAACGAATTTTCTGATGCGAGTCCTCGTTTGCTTTATCCTTTCCCTTTTTTTTCTCCCCTCCTTTTCCCGGTTTCTGTTTAGTGTTTACCTCCCGGCCTAATCACGCTTTCGCGGTGGCCTCTTGTTTTTGGTCAAAAAATTATGGGAAAAATCGCAGGCTTTTGTGCGGTTTTGCGGTGCTGGGATACTGAGCCCGTGGCCGTTTGGTAAAGTTTACCCGAACTGAACAGTCCACGTCGTCTAATGTGTACACCGTCACGTGTACAGTGGAGAAGGATTTGGAGGTGGCGTTGAACACTTCTTTTTTTTTTGCTTTAATTGCTGCTTAGATACGAAACAGCTGTGCAAATTTGATTTTCGAAATGGTTTCTTTTCATTCTATTATTAGGTCTAAGTTAGTACTCTACTAACGATTTCGCAATTTAGACTTCAGGCATTGCTTGACAGGGGTGAAAATTTCATAAAGTTGGTTATTTTGTCTTCATTTGACATCTCACCAAAAGCTAAAATTATTGCTGGGTGATAATACTAAAACAGTTGGTGTGTTCAATATCACATGACCGTGCCAAACAATCACGTTGATTTCAATAATCCCCCAGTCGCAGAGCGCGCGGTCTCTGGCCAAAAGGGGAAAAAAACATGGAGCATGAATCCTCCTGGCCATGCAAATATATTTATAAACTTGGCCTATGGGAACAAAAGGAGAGTATCATTACAGGTGTGTTTTGGCAAGTGAGGGAGAGAGAGGAAAGAGAGAGATAGGGAAAGTGGAGCATATAAAACTGCGGTAGGAATTGAAGATAGGCTGCCTTTCAGGCACCAATGACCAATCAGCCAACTTCTTGTCTTGACAGCACAGTCCACAAGCAAAAAATACTAGCAGCTTTGTGTTACCGCCAGGGTCAGCCCCCACTAGCCCAACCGTTTCAGCCAGTGCCAAATTCTGCTATGCAACTAAAAGCAACATTATTTCATCTAAAAGATCATTTGAATATGATTGTGTACCAAGGATGAATTAACCGTAAAATGCAGAGGTGTTATCTTGAGATATGATATTCATTTAAACCCAAAACCTAGGCAAAATTGAAATATTAACAAGGATAAAAGCTTGAACGCTTCAATACTTTCGCTCTTCAACGGCCAACGTGCCATAATTCAGATAGAGCCTTGCTATATACAGTAATATTTCAACTTTATAATAGTTAATTTATTTGGTTACACTCCCGATGATTATCATAAAATCAAATAATCAAACTGGGCCTTATATATTTGATGGTTTAAAAAAAAAGACAAACCTTAGGATTTCTTTGGAATATAGAATTCAAAAAATACGGAAATAGGACATTACTTGTCACGTCTCACTGAAGCTTACAAGAAGTGAATCCACGTGAATTTGTAAAAGATGTTGTCTGATAGAAAAATTATATGAATTTTAAGAGATAAGAAGGGAAAACATGTGGTCTTGCCTTTTTTTTTCTCCAAAATTTCTATAAAATGCGCTATTTAGTATAAATTCCAAAGGATTCTGTGAAGATCGTTCCTTTGTTCCAAATAACCGTCTAGGAATTCTTTCCAAAGGATTTCAATCCTCCGAAGCTCCTTCATTGTTTTTCCAAAGGAGCTATGAGATTTTTATGCAACGAAATGATAAAGCTGCTCAACGCCTCACGCCTACCATACCAGTCCCATCACTGCTCGACGCAGTCAACTGTTCATACAGCAAGCACCAAGGAAAAGTTCAGTTATCTCAACTGTTCATACAGCAACTCAAGCAGTAAATCAAGTTCAGTTATCGCCATGAACCGTAGACACCCTCCCCAGCTGCAGCCGCGACCGGGGCGCGTCGCGTGCACGCACGCACTCGGCACTCGGCGAAGCCGCGGCAGGAGAGAAAAGAAAAATCGCGTGCGGACGCTGGCGCTCCGGGCCTCCGGCGCGGCGCGACGTGGGGCGCTCCCCGCCACGACCCGCGCCTTTAAACTATTCCGACCCGCGTATTCCTGTGGCCAGTAGCCGCGCCCCCAGATTTTATCGTTCCCTCTCGCTCTCTCTCTCTCTCTCTCGTACTCGTACGTACTGGTAGCCTTGTGCAGGTCCAGCTACTGGTCCACGGGGCCACGGCGGAGGCGGCAGCGCGCGGACGCGACGACGCCGATCGTCCCCATCGGCCGTTTCCTTTCAGATTCCCCGTTTCGCAGCAGCGTCAGTCTCTGGAGCACGGCGAAGAAAGGGATGGAGGCTGCCGTTTTCTACCATGCCTACATGTCATCTCCCATGCTTGATGCTTCCTACTCTTCTGGCCCTCTGCGAGTGAGTGACGCGCGCACGTCACAGTGAGCCACTCCGCGTTGTAAACAGGCTAGCAATAATGGGGCATGGGTGAACAGAGAGAGAGAGCGCGCTTAGGGATGGTTTGAAGGTGTGAAAAAAGAAAAAAAATAAGATGAGGTAAAACGAGTTGAGTCATTAGCATATGATTAATTAAGTATTAATTATTTTAAATTTAAAAATAGATTAATATAATTTTTTAAAACAATTTTTATATAAAATTTTTTTATAAAAAACACACCGTTTATTCGTTTGAAAAGCATGCTTATGGAAAAAGAGAGGTTTTCACCCTGGCAGCCGAAATTTTCATTTCGATGGAGCACTCTCGTTTCAAGAAGATAACATGTGACGATGTGAACATTGTACTGCTGGAGCCCTAGGACTTGGTTGAATATTCATGCATATCAAAATGCAGATCTCGTCAGTGAAAGTGCCGACCTTCCTCAGCAGCAAATACTTTAGGGTTTCCTCTGATGGGACGTAGAACCAGCACGAGGCCGTTCATTGCGTTTTCTCGATCGTCGCCTCGCCGTCTCGTGATCTCGTCTGCCGCGTGATCGGCGATCGGCAAGGCCGCAATCATGAGGACCATCGCCCCGTAATGTTCCGTCCATAGACAGATGGAATTTTCCTAGGTCATCGCCGTACGAGAGCTAGTTGTCAGCACAGCGAACGTCATGTCTCATGTCCTTCCCTTAATATAATACTGCAACTTAATGTCGGTTTATCTGCTCCAGCAACAGTCTGATGAGTGATGAACTCTGAGATTAGATACCGGTGTTCAGTTGAGCTGTCGACTGGGCTGTCTGTCCTTTTTTGTTTGAATAGTGTAGCCAATGGTTCGGAAAGCACTGATAGGACGTTATTAACGTATGATTAATTAAGTATTAACTATTAAAAACTTAAAAATAAATCTATTTAATTTTTAAAATATTTTTATATATAATTTTTTTAAAAAAGATATTGTTTAGCAGTTTGGAAAGCGTGTTCATAGAAAACAGGAAAAAAAAGCTGCCGAGAGAGCCCGAAGGAACAGGGCCTTAGTCTGGTGGTGGACTCGTGAGTACGTAAGTTCACAAATCCAGTTGTTCATAAATAAGATTATTTATATATTTAACTAATGTAGACGCGAGAATTAGTTTTTACTTTCTTTGCCTTAAAAAAGTTTAATCTAAAACGTTTTCCATCCCTACTTAATAAAATTTCGACTGGCACACTCTCGCCAGTCCGGAAAAAAAGAAATTGGCTGTCATGTATTGAGGGGAAAATGAACTTAATATATCAACTAAATACTCATACTTAGGAGAAGTAGTATAGCGCGCTACTTATTGTAAATAACACGGCTCCGATCTTTTCAATCGCCTCACGCATATGGCGCTAACCGCTCATAAACATTTTACTTGTGCCTTAATCGTCGCAACCACCCCATGCGCGTAGCGCCAACCATCTGTAAACATTTTACTCGCGACTCAAATCATGCCAACACCCCACACATATAGGACCAATCACGCATAAAAATTTTACTCGCGCTTCAAATCGTCCCAACCATCCCCACGCGTCAGAACCAAATATGAGTAAACATTTTACTCGGATCACCCTCCCCAACGATGAGTTACATACCTGTCCAGCTTCCTATTAAACAATTCGCACTCACTAAATTGTAAATTGTAGTAAATGTTTTACTAATATACTTTTTGTGCAGTGCTAATATTATTGACATAGGGTCCTGTTCATCAAAAGCGTCTGACATTACTGAATCATTTTACGACGGGCAAATGACTGATGGGGCATTCATTGATGCATTCATAAAATGCATGTTGTCAGATGAGGAAATGTACAAGCCCAATCAGTTGGGGACCACATATTCCTCCCCATGAGTATATCGATATCACTTTTCGAGCTATCTGCATACCTCTTTTTAAACTAATATATGTGTGTTGACTTGCACTATATTACAATGTTTTACACAGTATGTGCTGAATTGTGACTACATCAAGTACTATGGCACCCCGCCTAGCTTCAGTGGAAAAAACTTGGTTGAAATGTTACATGAGGTCATCCTGTCATCCGACCTAGCAGCAGCCAAGTTTGTAAGTGTCTTGAACCTCTCTTTGATCGCAGGGTTTACATGGCTAAATATTGTTCTTTACACCCACATATTATCCCCATAATTGTGTAGATATTGCTCCCTGTTTTACATCACGAACATTGGACATTGTATAGTGTCAACTGGAACCACAGCCGTGTCGATGTTCTCGACTCAAACAATTATCCAACGCTCCAATCAAAGTTCAGAGATCACCACAGGGATCTTGGTAAGCGCATAATGAAACGTTTGAGTGATGGT
The DNA here is from genome assembly GCA_003991445.1 of Oryza meyeriana var. granulata. Taxonomy (NCBI): domain Eukaryota; kingdom Viridiplantae; phylum Streptophyta; class Magnoliopsida; order Poales; family Poaceae; genus Oryza; species Oryza meyeriana. The sequence goes on from RYFJ01003289.1 coordinate 64,876, forward strand.
CTCCATGAAGTATCAAAGTGATCCATCGATCGTTTTGGACACTATAGGAACGTCCAGGTGCCCTGCCCCGCTATGATGAACCCAAACGACTGTGTATTCTTTGTCATGAGATACATGGAACTGTATGATGGTGATACATCTTAGTTGCTCAACATAATCCAACTGGTAATTTGTTCCTAACATGTCATATTTATGTTTCTGGATTACTCCTTTTCCATTTTATATAAAAAAGTTGCTTTGCCTTTTGTAAGCTCACTCATCTAGTTAATTATATTACTTCTCACTCAGGAAAAATCGAAACAGCTAAGGTCACAGATGTTGTACTACCTAATCTTCCATCATTGCAACATTGCGCGTCTCCTAGAAGATATAAGCATTTCGCCCTGTTCCCAAGGAGACAGTACCAGACCAGGCTTAGATCTTGTACCATTTGGTCATCTTACCTATGTACTGTTTTGCTATGAACCTCGGCTTGTTTCCATCGTCTGCTTAGTTGCCTGTCCCAGTTTGTAGTTGTTGGAACCGTTCGTTCTGATGCGGTTGACTATTGTATGTTTTGCAAATACAACTTTCTATGGTAGGATATTTATCTATCTTTTTTAGTGCAATCCTTCATGTTTTCAATGTACCAACGCAAGTCGAAATCAGATGGGCCATATGAGGGTAAATAATTTACTACAACAGACTAGTAAATAATTTACTCCAAGTTTGCCTTTATCAAGGTAAAAAATTTACTAATACAATATTGTGTTGGTACGATGAATTGGGTAAAATATTTACTATCGGAGAACAATGCGACTGGTGGGTGGGGGTGTCACGCAAGTCGAAATCAGATGGGCCGTATGAGAGTAAATAATTTATTACAATAGGCCGGTAAAGAATTTACTCCGAAATTACTCTTATCAAGGTTAAAGATTTGCTAATACAATCTTGTGTTGGTATGATGAATCGGGTAAAATTTTTACTATCAGGGAACAATGCGACTGGTGGGTGAGGGTGTCATGCAAGTGGGATCAGATGGGCCGTATGAGGATAAATAATTTACTACAGCAGGCCGGTAAAGAATTTACTCCGAGATTGCTCTTATCAAGGTTAAAGATTTTCTAATACAATCTTGTGTTGGTATGATGAACCGGGTAAAATTTTTACTATCAGAGAACAATGCGACGGGTGGGTGGGGGTGTTAATGTGAGTCAAAATCAGATGGGTTGTATGAGGGTAAATAATTTGCTACAACAGGCAGGTAAAGAATTTACTTCGAGTTACAAGTGCCATACCATTCTGAGATGGGCAGTGGTCTACAGATGTACTATATATAACTTACTCCTAAGTTTGGATGATGTCATAAAATTATTTTATTCCGCCAATTATTAGGAACCACGTACATTGTGCAAGTACGATTGATATTTGTCTGATAATAGTGCCTCATCTTACGCATCTTTGCAAATACATTTGAATTGGTACGTAAAATGGGTAATTTATCTGATCATACCTGGTGTCTATGAAAAGCCAAATCACCATGCTCCACGATCTTGAGCGTCGCCTCCATCAATACAGTTTCACCCAACTCCACCTTCCTTCGTTGTATTTACTTTGTTATTGTTCTCCTTTTTGTCTTCAACATTGTCAGGTAACATGGGTGTTTCCTCGGTGGAATAAAATCCACACGCAATTAATTCCTCTTCATCCAATTCATACTCACCCTCCCAACTTGGTAGAGATGGACCTGGGGAGTAGTATGGATGGGAGATGCGGGGAGCCACCTTCCTTCTATCAATGGAGGAGATGTGGGTATAAGCCCACGTCGTAGCTTCGATGTTACAGATGGAGGTGACGTAGAGGCTTTTGTCAACCCACGGTTTAGTGGCGTAGCCGGAGAACGGGGTGACGCCTAAACAATTGGAGAGCCAGTCACTTCGAACATTTTCGGACTCCTCTCTCTTGGGCACGTTTTGTGTGTGGATTGGATTTTTATCTTACAAGGGATGGGTGATCTCCATTATTTATAGCAAGAATGTGGAGCTAACTGCAAGGAACAACTCACATGTGTGTACACCATCGAATTCCTTGGGGTTGACATTTCCATCTCGTGCAGAGCCGGTGGCCGTGTGAAATCATCTTTGGAGATTGCCTCCACGAATCTTGGAGGTGTTGATTCGCATTGAAGGCCGATGCCCGACCCTGACAATTCCCCCTCTTCCCAATGCCTCACCGGATCACTCCAACAAGTATTTGCTGATGATCCTAAAGGCCTCGCCCCTGTAACAGTGCCGTCGAAGTTGAACAATCCCGGCGAATCCATATCTTCCCAAATCGGCACTCACCTCTCCCAATGCGCTCGGTGGTTGTGTCTTCAGACGAACACTGTAAACATGGCATGACCTTCTTCCCTTTTTTTTGGAGCAATGATTCTTTTGGGTTAGTTACAACGCGTGCAGTTCCATCGAGGACGACAGCAATCTAACCGCACCGCTCATGAATTATGGTATCACAGTAATTCGTTTACTACGCCTACAATCGAGCCGCCCATCATTGGATAATACATTTACTCTCCTATATAGAGTACCACACATATGACATTCAGCTTTTGGATTCAGATTCGGGTAAATTGTTTTATCCCTACATACAACCGATACTTCCATGCATATTTGGTGATATGATCTGCTTACATCAAGGTAAAAGATTTATTAACACAACATGTTTTTGCCATGATGGACCTGGTAAATTGTTTTACACCCTACATATAAGAGGGTATATGGCCGATACCGTAGATGAAATTTTTACCACAAAAGAAACACGGTGAGGATCCCGATTAATATTGGACTCGATTATTTTGTTTACTCAAGGCAAAAGATTTATTACTACAATCTGATGTTGGAACGTTGTACGGAGTAAATAGTTTACTTCCTATAAATACGCGCTGGGTACCGTCACTCACATCGAACATCAAAGGTAAATTATTTACTTGCGTAAATGGTGAGGGATTGGATCGGGGTAACTGAATTATGGCACTACAGTAATTCGTTTACAACGCCCACAATCGAGCCGCCCCCATCATTGGATAATACATTTACTCTCTCATATATAGAGTACCACGCATATGACATTCAGCTCTCAGATTCAGATTCAGGTAAATTGTTTTATCCCTACAAACAACCGATATACCAAGAGGAAAGATTTACTAACACAACATGCTGTTGCCATGATGTATCGGGTAAATTGTTTTACACCCTACATATACCAGGGTGCATGGCCAATACATGAGATAAAATTTTTACCACAAAAGAAACATGGTGAGGATCTCAATTAATCTCGGACTCGATTAATTTGTTTACTCAAGGCAAAAGATTTATTACTACAGTCTGATGTTGGAATATTGTACAGAGTAAATAGTTTACTTCCTACAAATACGCGTCGGGTACCGCCACTCACATCGAATATCAAAGGTAAATTATTTACTTGCGTAAATGGTGAGGGGTTGGTTCGGGGTAACTGAAAAACTAGAAACGTGGGATGATGGCCATATTGTGTGGCCCGCTACTTATCCTAAGTAGCGCGCTACGCGTTACTTAGCGTGACCGGAAAATAACTAATTCAGCTTATATGACACTTGTTGCAGGCCATTGATGTTTTATAAGTCAGAGTTGGAGAGAAAATTTGAACTTGTGATGGATGAAGGAACACTAGACAACTTTAGGTTGCATCCCGATGTAAGGGCCTATTCGGATTGGAGGAATTTCGTGGAAATTTTGGACACTCCGCCGCTTCGCCACCATCTCTCTCTCTCTCTTCGTTGCCGCAGCACCTCACTGGCTGTCCAACTCCACCCTCCCCATTCGGGTGGTGCTCCTCCGTCCTGATCTAGTGGTGCCTTCCCGCCTTCCCTCTGCTTCCCGTCGCGTTCGTGCACTCCCGATTACTCGGTGCCTTCCTGTTAGCCATTAGGAATAATAGAAAATGCTCCCCTCGGACACCCGACACCGAGAGGAAAATCGGACGCTGTGCCACACACCACCCGCTTTCTCTCATTTCTCTCTCAACTCCTTCCAATTGTAATCAAGCTCACCAGCATCCAGGGAGCCACACCCATTGCCACTGCCAAAGAGCCGCCACCAAGCCACCCTACCCCTGTCGCCGTCGGGACCAGTGCCTCATTGTCGTCGTCTCCTAGTCGGATTTGGCCACGTCGAGCTCAGGGGCATGGGATCCAGGGGCACCGCCCGTGAGGGGAGTCGCGAGCTCAGCCTTGGCTTCCTCAATGGTCCTGCAGTGAGGTTGACCTCGGGTTCCTCAATAGTGGCGTCGCGTGCTCGGCCTCAACTTCCTCGACGGCGGTGGTAATGGGAAGGATGGCGTACGCAATGTGGATTTGGTATCGGGGGGGAGAAGGTGAGGGACGTCTTCACAACATATGGGCAAGTGAAGTTGACGGAGGCAGCATTAGAGCTCACCGGACTCATGGAGGCAGTGGAGTTCACAGTGCCATACCGGTGTCAAGAGCACCACATAGTATGTTGCACACATGTTTTCTCGATGTTTCGATTCGGTTCTTTCGGATGTCGGAAATATTGGTCTTTAATATTGCAGTCCGTTTTTTTATGTTGCACATGTTGGTTTTTATGTTGCAACAAGTGTTTTTGAATGTTACATATGTTTGAAACATCTTTAACTAAGTGATAAAACATTCCTTGACAAGCGATGAAACATCGCCTAATATTTTGACTAGGATCGAGCGCCCGATCCGTAGTCACGTGGATAAAACATCTTTCAAAAGACGAAAATGATAATTAATTTATGACCTGACTAAATTCCTATTGTAAGTGTTGCACTCGTGCTATCAAAAATCATAACATAGTTGATCAATAAACACAGAAAAATGTTGAATATTTTTAGTTTTGTGAGAAAACAACTGTCAAATATTAAACAAGCTAATAAAAACCGTTTCTAACCCATCCATGCGATTGGCAGTATAAAGAGAATGAATTGTATATTGGCATGAACCATGAATCCACTCCACATTTCTATCCTCCTATTAGTAGAGGAAGCAGTACAAGTGCATATGTAGATTTTGGCTTGATATCAAAACCATTCTTTAGCAAAATTTGGTACAATTACCAATTTTTGGTAATGTAGAGTTATTTGGGCAGTACCCAATCTCTCTTCATGTATTGTTTGGTTTGATACATTGTCAAATTTATGTGTAGTGTTTTCACTAATGTTTCCAGAGTAAACAAATTTTGGTATTGACGCAAGTTTGGCTCATTGCCTTGTCAAATTTTGAATAACGTCAGCAAACCAAATCTGCTCATGTCTTTAGTACTACCCATGGATGTCATCTGATACTCATTTAACAGGAACATGCATGGTATCCATATTCTCCAGGGCAGGCGGTTTTACTTCAGCTAGTCAAAGAAGAACATTGTTGATTGTTTAGTAAATAATAACCACCATACATGTTGGAATCTGGAGGTGCATACGTCACACCATGATGTTCTGTTCCTTCAGACAAGAAAGGGCACAATTACAAATTACGACTGAAAGTACAACTGAAACTACAGGACAGAGATATCATGAGTCAGGGTACAAGGCATCTACAACCAAGGCGATTCAGTGTTACATAGTCCCAAGAAAATGTAGCTGCCTTTGTGGAAGCAGGCATGCAGCTCGCTTTTCTGCTAGGATCAGTCTATAGCCATGGCATCTGAAGCACCGCCACTACCTTCATCTATGCTTATCTTCTGCTCTTCAGTGGCAGCTCTCAGCTCATCCGCTATGCTCCTCTGCTCATCTTCGATTGAGATCTGCAATTCCTCGACCTGTAATAGATACAACATCAGAAATCAGTAGGCATCATTCTACTTCCAGAAGTTTGTACTGGATCCAGGCATGAGTGTGTTGGGAGGCTTCAACCAAGACAATTAAATGTATGGCATGATTAAAATAACTACATTAGTCTTTCAAGTTCTATTCTTAGATAAAATGGATGCTGATAGTATGATTTGATGATAGTAAATAACTACATTAGTCTTTCAATTGTAAAATTCAGAAAGTCATATTTTCCTAAACACAGTTTTGTGCTGTGGGAAACAATGTTTGTGAAAGTATCATTTAAGCCTACCACGCAGATTAATTAATTTCAATGAGTATTCTTTTACCACTCCATATAGAAAGGAAAAAGGCATGATTCAGAAATGCAAAAGGAACACCACGAATAAACTCACCACATGAAGAAGAAGAGAAAACTGCTTCTTCCTTAATTCCAGAGTCCTTATACATGCTGTATTCTCGGCCTCCAAATTAGCAATCTCCTTCTCAAGATCCGCAATGAGCTTCTCTGTTGCTGATCGTGGAGGCTGCAAAGAAATCATTTTTCTGATTGCTTCGCACTCCTCTTTGTGTTGCCTCTCAATTTTGCTTTGTTCCAGTTGCTTCTTGAGACCCTCAATATCAGTCTGAGCTTGCAAGATTTGTCGTTGAATCTCATCTTGCAGGTCGTTGAAGCTCTCCTTCTCCCTAAGGTTTGCATCAACCACGGCCTTGCTTTTAAGAAGAGGCAACTCAAAAGTATTAATTTCCTGTAGAAAGGCCTTGTACAGCCTCTCACAGTCACTTATGTTGTCTGTATTCTTCTCAACCTCAGTGGCAAAGGACATGAACTTCTTCTGAAGCTTCTTTAGTGGTGGTTCACCCCTGGTAGTTGTTGTCCTGGTCAGAAGCCTATGTTTAATGATCGCATCATCTTCCTGCGGCCCAAATGCATAGTGTGCAGACATGTCTCCGCCCCTTCCAGCAACTTTCCTCCCTTTGGCAAGCATTTTACAATTTGAAGGATCCAATAACCGAAATCAGCACAGTGCTATGATAAAAAGAAACTGTTATCATTTGGAAGTCAATCAATTCAGCAGTTTTGACTGGCCACAAATATAGCTTAATTAATTTCAACAGGAGGAAAATGGACATGAATGGGCATAGGGTAACTCAGTAGTGAAGCACAAAACCAGGCGGCAGTACCATATGCAAGACTAAAAAGAATGAGGGGTGCTAGCATAACAAGAGCTTCCAGATCCCACACGCCCAGTCTTATAACCTGCTGCATCAGACCCACAATATGCCCAAATGCAACTGGATTCGCAATTTCACAATCCTAACATATCACTTATCATTCTAGGACTTCCATGAAAATCAATCAAAAGCAAAAGTAAGCGAATCTATGAACCCTAATTCTGAATTGGCAACGTGTATTTTTTTTCATAATATTCACAACAGAGCAATAGGAAATCCAACTTCAAGGATCAATCTTTTGATCAGCTACAGGGCTGTGGGGCAGAACAGCTCCGCCTCTTCCCACGTGTTAATGGGTATCTATGGGGTAACCTGTACAACTTTATCCATCCATAGGTTCTTCTTAAGACTGACTCCGCCTCATGTGATTGATCTAATTCCTCCTGTTTCTATGCACTTCAGTACACTTAGTACTCACTCTGGTTATAAATATTTGACGTTAACAACAGGATTTGGTCAAACCTTTGAAACTTTGACTATCAGTACATTCTCAAATGCTTAGTTTAAAAACAGGAGGAATCAATCATTAGGCAGAGTAATTTGCACATAGAAACAAGTAGTATGTATTAAGAAGAACCTACGGATAGATATAGTCATACTCCCTCTATCCCAAAATAAATTGAGTCCTAGCATTCCAAGAAAAATTTAGTAGCAAGGGAAAAAAGACCAAAGTGCCCCTTATTAATAAAAACGTAGTATTGGTGAGTGGGTAGGTAAGAGATATCGAATAGATAAAACTTCTCGATTTGTGGACCAAGGGTAGGTAAGAGGCTAGAAATAAACTTATTTTGGGAGGGAGTACAGGTTATCCCATAGATACCCATTAACTAACTATAGGGTAGCGATCTATACCATATCAAATACTTGTAAGGAAAGGAACAAACGCATCTTCCAAAACCTATACACATCAGCACAAATAGTTGCTGATCGAGGAACGGAGGACTTCAATGGATGCAAGCAGGCCTTGCTCCTTATGTCATGCCTTCTTACCTTCTCCTTTCCCTCTTTTTTTTGGTCATCGGAGCCTTTGTGGAGTTTTTCATGAGGGTCTGTTAAATTAGTCAGTAAAGCTGAGGTGACTTTCTTGTATGAGCCATTGGTTATGCTTTTTTCTCTCCTAATTGATCAGCAGAGCTCTTGCCTTATGTTAACATGACTATATTTTAACCAATAGACTAATTTTTGAGCTATAATTTGGTAAACAGGGTCGGCACCCACAAAGTGACCCACATGCATAGCAGCAACTTGTTGCATTGGCAAAACCGAATAAGCCAATGATGGCCACAACCACTTGTATTTTGGACGTCCTTAGCCTGGGTTGGCATTCCGTCAGACCGAACAATTCGGTCTCAGTCTTTGGTCTTTTGCGAAATACATTGCAAAATAGTCAAGACCAAGCAATTTGGTCTGAGTCTTTTCGGTCTCGGTCACGACCAAATTAGATAGTTTCAGAAGACAAAAAAATCACACAAATCACAACTAAATTGTGGCAGCAATGGGGAATCTAGAGGAGTTCACATTCCAACAAATTGCACAAACCAATCAAAGAACAAAATTTTCACTCAAATACTGAGGAAGCAAAGAACTGCACAAGGATCCAGGCCACTCACCGGGTGCAGGCGGCAGGCGGAGACGGTGGCCGCGGGCGTCGGCCGTCGGAGTGGAGGAAGCGGCGGTGCGGTCGTCGGGCGTCGAGTGCGATGCGGCGGGGCGGAGGAGGCGAGGACGAGGTCGAGGAGGCAGAGGCGGCAGCCGGGTGCCGTGGGGGAGCGGAGGAGGCGGCGGCGCGGAGGAGTCGAGGAGTCGGAGTCAAGGTCGAGGTCGAGGAGGCGGGGGCGGCGGCCGGGTGCCGTGGGGGAGTGGGGGATGGCCGTGGCCGTCTTGGGGAAAGGGATAGGGCCTGGTGGCCTGGCGATTTACTTTGGTCTTCGTTCCTGCTTAGGGTTATTCGTTGATTAACTTGGGCTGGGGGATTAACTTGGCCTATTCGCAAAACAGTGCGTGCACGCCTGAACCCCACGCCACGTAGTTTCGATTAAAGCTAATTTTTATCCACTAGCAATATACTCGTGTATTGTAACGGGATATGTAAGTTATATATGTATTATTTACCACCTCATCTTGGTGGCCTAGATTACTAAGAGCATTTTCAGCAGGGACCTCAAACTTAGCCCCCAAACAGGTTTTGGGCGTTGAGATAAAAATTTTAGGTCCAGCAGGGACCCTAATAGAGCCCCTAAAATGAGGAGGCCCTCAAATCCAGCCCCAAGCCCCAGTCCTGGGGGCTCTACACCACAGCCCCTATCAACGTTTTTTTTGGCGCCTACGACAATTTCTCGTCCACTATGCTGTCAACATGAGGTGGAGGAAGATTGGATTTTTTTCTCAAACGAAAACCCTACCTGTCTCGTCACGCCGCCCTGCCCGCCGGCCTCCTGCGCCGCGCCGCGAGCGCCGGACCGCCGCCCACCGCCGCCCGCCTCCCGCCTCCCGCGCGGCCTGCTGCGCCCCGCCGTAGGCCTCCCACCTGCGCGGCCTCCTGCCCCGCCGCCAGCCTCCCGCGCGGCCTGCTGCGCCCGCCGCCGGCCTCCTGTGCCGCCCCGCCTCCCGCGCCGCTGGCCTTCTGCACGGCCTCCTGCGCCCGCCGCCGGCCTCCCGCGTGGCCTCCTACGCCACCCTGCCGCCCACTGCGCCGCCCCGCCTCCCGCGCGGCCTGCTGCGCCCCGCCGCAGGCCTCCCGCCTGCGCGGCCTCCTGCCCCGCCGCCAGCCTCCCGCGCGGCCTGCTACGCCCGCCGCCGGCCTCCTGCGCCGCCCCGCTTCCCGCGCCATCGGCCTCCTGCGCGGCCTCCTGCGCCCGCCGCCGGCCTCCTGCGCCGCGCCGCGAGCGCCGGCCCGCCGCCAACCACGCCGCCCCGCCTCCCGCACGGCCTGCTGCGCCCGCCGCCGGCCTCCTGCGCCCCGCCGGCCCCGCGCCGGCCCGCCGCCCACCGCGCCGCCTCGCCTCCCGCGCGGCCTGCTGCCTCCTGCTGCTGCCTCGCTGCTGCTACTGCAATATTTATGTGTTATAAATATTTATGTTTTAATTATAGTGTCAAACTAGATATATACATATAGTCTACGGTGAAAAATAATAGAAAAAGAAATAGGGGCTCTTGCTGGAGTTCGGAGCATTTTTGGGGTCCAAAGGAAATAGGGGCAGCCCCCATTTAACATTTGAGGGCTCTAAAATAGGGGCTATTGCTGGAGATGCTCTAACCACCCAACCAAGCGCACCAGCTTATTTTATGTAGAAAATAAAAGTATTTAACCTCTATGTCTACTAAAGCTATATAAGCAAAATATAATTTTACTATTTTCTTGAACCGGCGGTTGAACCGGTGAACCGATGGACTCACTGGTTTAATCACCGGTATAGATTTAACAACTATGGAGAAAAGACGCCCCACCTAAATTATAAATAAGTATAAAAGCGCGTGAACGTGCCGTTCATAGAGATAGTTTACAAGGCTTTTTGGAAAAGATCTTTTCACACAGGAATTCTTATCCATTATGTAAGATGGAGAGGTAGATTATGGATATGGGATTTGGGGCGGTTTTTTTTCATGAACGCGGGCGGGTCTCGTGCGTATGACGGAGTTATGCATCTCACGGTTTAGGGGTGACAATGGGACTGATAATGGATACCTCGAGGTGAATTTACCTATCAGTGCTTAGGTCTAACGACTTTCATTCACCGCAAAATACTTATTGGGCTGAAATCACCCCATGGGCCTAGAAAGCCCGGGCACGGTGAATCAAACCCCACCCATGTTCATTGAAAAAAAGATGTGTAGTATTTGACCAGGTAAATTTTAATAAAATCTATTACATGCGTAACTGGTTAATCAATAAAAAAAATCAATGAATAGCTAAAAGTGCTTCAGTAAAAAAAATGCACAACACAAACATCACATGAAAAATGCATGGTTTGATAAAATTAATCAAATCAACTAGCCTTTAGAAGAGTAATGGCAATTCTTGCAGTTCCGAGCATCCACCGTCCAGAGTTAATCGAGTGGCATGTTTTATCTGAACAAACAAAAAAAAAATCATCGCTATTCTTTAGCTCCTTGGTGAAGACCGAAGACTGCCAGTACTTCCTCCTTTTAGATGCAAAGGCTAAATTCGTTGCCAATGCATGAGGCCATGAGGAGATTAGGAGCTTTGAGTGTTCTTGCGCAGATGTATATATATGGTTGCTTGGCTGGCCGTCTCCTTCATGCATGTGGCCGCTTGCAGTTGGTCGATCTTGTGACTCATCGCCGAAGTGCATATCGCCGACTTGCCGTAGTGCACACTCAGGTGAAGCCGCTGCGGCGACGCCATGTGAGAAATATAGGTTGTTGAAGCATACAAGCCCATCCTGCCGGTGTGAACAAGCTATTCCTTCTGCATCTGAAGATGATTTAAATGCTGGTACAGCAAGGATTGCCGTTCCTGTGGATACGACGGAGAGGCAGCCAAGAGTCCAAGGTGGAGGAGCTGTCCCAACTAGCGCCGGTGGGCAGATGGCCCAGCCGGCCTAGAGAGATCAGAAGCGAGTGCAAGGAGTAATAGTCGGACGTACCAAAATTTTAGCGAAAACAATTTTAATTTTTATAATAAATAAAAATTAATTAATATTTTAGTAGTGCTAAAATCTTGACAAATTTTTAAAATAATAGTGTAGAATTTGTAATAGCATAAGTAAAAATCAGTAGCAAAACAAACTACCGAAGTTATCAAAATTTTGGTATTGCTTCAATCCGAACAAAGTCCGTTCATCTCACCGCCAGGCGCCAGTCCCGCAGCCGGCGCCCGGCGGTTCCTCCCGCGCGGCCATCGGCGAGCATAGCGGAAGCATTCATCCTCTCCTCCTATCTCACAGTCCTGCTAAAAAAACTAATATGTATACGCTCTGAATTTGCTCACTTGCTTCACAGGTCAATGCATACAATGGTGGGCAGATCATTGACACATTACATAAGTCGAAGTATCGTATAACCGCACTTGTAACATACAGTCGTTGCAGCTGTTTGGGAGATCCGGCTTTTGAAATAGCAGCAACTGGAGACACTGAAAATACACTCAAAGATAAGCATGCGATGGCTAGTAATTTGCAGCAAACTGCAAAAATGCTTGGTGATGGGCACACTGTGACAGTTGTTGACGTCCAAAGCAATTCAGGCTCACCTCATATGCACAGTGGAGAGGATGAAAGGCCATCTAGTCCAACACAAGACAATGGTTGCTGTCATGCTTGTGGAAGGCATATTTATCACCCAATATTGCTGTGGATAAATAGTGATGGTAGCATTAATGGCACTGTTTATGAAGGTTAAAGCCGTCGAATCATTGGATATGTCATGCAATATCCAGGAGTTCTGGAGGTGCGTGTTTATTTTTATTATTTCGACCTGTTTATTTCTATGTTAGGAAAATTTTATATGCCATTGGATTTGTGCATTCTTGGGTCAGCCATATTGCTAAAAGTTATGTATTATGTTAAATGGCATTCTTGAAAAGTATCTCTTTTTAGTGAATAATCTCCAGGTTTTTTGGTGTACTTTATGTAAAAATATCACAGCTTTACTCTCCGAGCAAAATTTTATAAGTTGAAGGTCCCAGAATTGGTTCAAAATCAAGCTTGAGACATGAAATTTCATATTTTTGGAATATTTCTGTATTTTCTTTCATTTGTGATGGTTGTGGGTTAGTTTAGTTTTGTGGGTAAGACTGAGATATGAATACTTTGCTAATAACTGTCATAACTAGCGCTGATGTTTTGTTCAAAAGATTTAGCCAACATAAAAAGATGGGGGAGCGGACTGATAGATCCATGACCTCATAGCATTCAAGCATTTTGACAATGTTCCCTTTACCCTTGTGCGTTTGATGGTCTCAGCTTGTTATGTTTGTTATGTCAACGGGCTTCCACCAGTGTTGCAAAGAAAACGGGTGTTCTGTTCGACACCCATCTTCTGACTTCTGCAACACTGTCCGAAACACTGAATCGTGACGTTTTGCTTACCGCCAATGACTTAGGCCATGTTTTTAAATATGTTTATGGTTTCTACTTATTATCTCTTTTTTTAAGCATGCCTTTTGAATCGGCAATAGAAGAGAATGCCACCTTAACGTCCGACTATGCGGCCGACCTAATAGTTTTTACAACACTGACTTCCACCGCCTCTTGTATATCAATATCACTATGTGCTTCTTATCGGATTCTCTTTATTTCTTACTTTTCTAATAGTTATTTAAAGCCCCTCATGTAGTCATGTCATCATGTGGTATAGTTGGTTTGCCACTTTGCCTTCAATTCAACTGTCTGTTATTTTGAATGCTTTACTGAAAGATATTTTCATTCCCATCTGTAGTTATGTTTGCAGTTATTATTATAACATCGTTGTTTTAAAACTTCTTTGGGGTTTTCTTCCCGAGATATCTTACAGTACAATATACTAGTGATAGAAAGAAGATAGTATATGTAAAATCTAACTATTTATTTGAATATGTATTTTAGTAAATAACATGTTAATTATAAAATTATCTATATTGCCACTAAGGATATTTTAGTCCAGAAAAATGTTTCTATTCCAATTTATTCAATCGGACGCTGACTCTATCTACTCTAGCATGAATCTCCGTGCGATCGGACGGTAAAAAATACATAATAATGAGCCGAAAACAACTAACAAATTACATATATGCTAATTTTATTTTCTTATAATACCTTTATACTAGTTATACTAGTGATGTATACTGTATATACTACAAGTACAAGTTTTATTAGTATAAAGTGAATCTAAACCGTTAGATCACTAATACGATCCATTAGTATATTGTAGTATGTTACACTGTAAAGGTGCTCTTTCTTCACATAGTGAACTGTTAACTGTTATAAACTTAAAACACCAACCAAGGGTGGATTTGATTATTTGAACCTGCTTTCTCCTTAGGCTCCGTTCGCATCACCTGAAGGGGGTGAAAAAAAGCTCCCTGTTTTCTGTTAGCACGCTTCTTGAACCGTTAAACGATACGTTTTTTGCAAAAAAAATTCTATCTAAAAGTTGCTATAAAAATTATATTAATCTATTTTTTAAGTTTAAAATAATTAATACTCAATTAATCATGTACTAATAGCTCATCTTATTTTACGTGATTATTTTCTTCTTATTCACACACTCTTAAACTCACCCTTGGTCGTGCTGTCAAATTTGGAATCTGTGCCAAAGTGCATGGGAGTGAAAAGCATGGAAGCACTATTTAAGTTCTGGTGGTTTCATCTAAAAATATAAAACTTTGATCGTTTGCTCTACGTGTACCAGGAGGACCTTATCTGTCGGATGGATGTACTGGATCCTCAGGTATGTTACCCCATCTACATTATCATATTTTTATGTGTATATTCTTTGGCAAAAATAAAATAAAATATAGTTATTTAAATAACAATATTTTAGCTTCACCCCCTCATTAGACATGCAGGACCTTATTGGAAAAGCTGACAGTTTGATACACACATCTATGTTCGGGTGTTTGATGAACATGTGCCTGTGGCTCCGACCACATGGCAGTCTCTTTTGAAGCAACATGGTCACTGTAAAGAACCATCCAAGCGCACGAGCACGAGGCGTTACGTTGTTAACCAAATGAGTACATTTATGTTGTATAAGACAATGCGGATGATTTGTTCCGTATATATTTATTTCAAAAATACTAGAAAACAATATACCATTAGAACAGTATTGTCTAATATATGTAAGTATTAGGCTTATGCCGTTGAAACATATACCGTTTCTAGTCTCCCTCTATTTATTTATACTCTTTGTTAAAAGAAAGGGTAAGATGTCTACCTATAGGAAATATTAAATTGGGTAGAAACCCTAATAATTTATTGTATATTGCATTGACCCTTATGGGGTATATATAGTGCACATATGAGACAGAGATTTGGGAGTACAAGACTTACGATAGTTTTCTATCTCTAATATTCTATTTTATCTCTCTAGAATTCTATTTATCTCTAGAGTTTCTATTCAACTCCATTATCTTTAACTATACATATCTATACTTCTAACATCCCCCTCACTCGTAACGAGAGCAAAACAGACAACTGCGACTGGATTTAAAATCTTGTGCTTCCATGTAATGGTTGCATTTTCCTTGTGCCAAAACCATTTTCAATAAAAATATAAATTCAAAAATTTGGCTCCTTGTTCGATTTTTGGATTTTTGTGCCATGTGTGATCTCAAGAAAATTCTCAAAAATATTCAAACAGTCCTAGAGCCTCTGTAGAAGTCACCTAAATTTTTGCAAAATTTTTAAACCCCATTTGAATCAATTTCAAAAATCAAATCCTCCAAAACCTATTCAAATCAATCTCTGGAAAATTAATAAGCGCCACTGTTCAAGCCGGGCCACCTCGTTCCTTTCTTGGCCTGGTACTATGCCCTCCTTGCGCGGCTTGTTCGGCCCAACACAGGCGCGCGCGCGTGGATTAAAAATCCCACGGGGACCGCGCGTCAGCCGCCTCTGCCGCTGCCCTGCTCTCGGCCGCCTTATGCATACACGTGGACGATCGAGATTTCTTCTGCCGCTCAACCCCGCCTGTCAGTCCCGTCGTCGTCGTCTTCTTCTTCCTCCTCCAGCCGCTCGCGCTCTCTCTCTCTTCTCTCGATCTCTCCCGAGCCCTCTCTCTATGTTCTCTCTGTTCCGCACCCATGCCGCCCAGTTGGCTTCTTAAAAACGTGCGGACACCTTCGTCAACCTCCCCGTCCCGTCACCGCCAGTGAGAAACTCGCTCCACCATCCCGTTCAGTACGCCCGACGTCATCCACGCCATGGCCGCCCAGCTTTTCCCCTCGGTGAGCCTCGGAAGTCAAAGCGCACGCTCGGGTACCCCGTTCCATCGCATCGCCATCATCCCCTCTCCTCGTTTTTCCTCTCTGGAGCCCGGATGACGCAAGCCATAGAGCTCCGTCATTGTTGCGTCAAATCTCCGAGCTCGAGCTTATCTTCGGCCTCCACCGCCTTTGTCCGCCGTCGGCTAGCTCCCAAGCTTCCCTATATATAGGGCAACACTGTCCCCCATTCTAGCCACTGCGACAAGCCTCGAACAAGCTCGCCATCGAGAGTCTCCCTCCGCTGCCCACTAACCGAGCTCCCACCGCCGGTCCCGACCACCTCTAACCAAACCACCGCCACCGCCGAGTTCCCTAAGCCACCTCAAAGCACCTCTGCCATTCCCCGCCGTCAATTAGCCTCTAAATCAAAAACCCCCAATTTCGCTCGCCGCTACTCTGTTCCTCGCTGTAGACAAAGGTAAAGCCCAAACTAACCCCTCCTAACTCTTCCTCACGTAATGCCGCACTCGAACCAACCCCTTCCGAACCATTCCGCCGTCTATATGGTCGCCGGCGACATCTTTCTCCCTCCACCGCCGCCGCTGGCTCTGTATCACCATCGCCGACCATCTTCCGGTGACCGCCGTGCCAATCCGAGCCGTTCAAGTGACTCGCCGTTGTCCCCGCTCCCTGTAGCCGTAGGCCGCTCGCCGAGTCTCGCCG
Source organism: Oryza meyeriana var. granulata (assembly GCA_003991445.1). Classification (NCBI taxonomy): domain Eukaryota; kingdom Viridiplantae; phylum Streptophyta; class Magnoliopsida; order Poales; family Poaceae; genus Oryza; species Oryza meyeriana. The sequence continues at coordinate 81,527 of RYFJ01003289.1, forward strand.
TCGCCGGCGAGATCGACTTCGGCGATCACCGGCCGTCGATTCCCCGCTGTAATGACCTCGTTGTGTGGCACACCCCCGCCGAGGGCGGAGCGCCACCTTGTGTAAACCGTATCCGGTCCCTGGATCAGTAGCCGGATACACACATCATCATCGGTGATACAAACTCATAATACAATAAATACATAACAGAGTACATATATATATTACAAAGGAATTCCATCCAGGACAGGCCCCAGATGGACAAAAGCAACAACAGGGTGAACTAACGGGATACAACGCAGATAGGGTAGAAGCAAGGGAAAAACTACTCGGCAAAAGAACACTACACCACAGGCTTGGCTGGGAACTAGGCTCGAAAACTCAAAAGTCCTCGTAGTCGGCTTGGTCCTGGAAGAACTCGGCAGCAGTCGGGTCTTCGTCTTCTTCTCCAGAACCTACTATACATATATATAAACAAGGGTGAGTACTTTCGTACTCAGCAAGCCGAAAAGAGATGCTATGTCGGCTGGACAAAAGGGCTAAGAGTCTTAATTGCGAAAACAGCCTTTAGAAACATTTTTGCTTGTCAAAATGCTAGTGTATCCAACTTTTAGTTATCGGAAAGAGGCTCACGTCTCGATCCATTCCGCAAGTTGCTTTTCAACAACTCGCCACTTAATGAATCATGTATTTCCATTTTCATCTTCTGGTATTTTAACTGAATGATTTCTCTTCACTGTCATCCGAGTGGCTCTAACCACTCCTCAGGTCTGATGCTTTCCCGAGTGGCTCCAACCACCCGTTGACCCTGAGACTCGGCTACAACCAAATCTCAGCTATCTCTTTTAGCAATTTCCGGCTACAACCGGTTATATTCGCTACACTGGCTACAACCAGCTAGCTCAACTTTGCTGCCCTGGTTACAACCCGGGAGCTTGCTCTTTGTTGTCTTCTGGCTACAACCCGAAGACTTATCTCCTGTTAACTTTTCACACACTTGCTTATGGTGCTTCAACACCCCGAGTCACATAGGCTCGTTTCTGGCCACACAGGCCTTCTGTTTGCTTACTCGGCAAACTCTGGTCACGATTCCCTTCCCAGCAATCACTTTCACAAACCACGGGCAAACAGATCTACGCTATGGGAATCACCTTACATCGCCCTTAACCGTGGGCATGGCTGTTCGAACAGTTTGGCTAAACTCTGCAGAGGGTGCACGCTTTACCCATCCGACACAAAACTTACACCGAGTACTGGCCTGTACCGAAAGTTTGTGACAAGGCCATTTCCAAAGCCAGTCTAGGGTTACCCAATGCCAATAGAAGGATCCACACAGGATCAATGCTTCAGGTCGGCTACAACCACCATCAGCACCAGGGCCCACGAGCCACAACTCAGATGAGTCCACTCCAGTCGGCACTAGATTTCCCTAGGCCTACAATTTACTCGGCCAGGGGCATCCCATAATACCCGTATGGTCGCACTGTAAAATGCTCGGATGCAATTCCCAAAGAAAACGATCCTTATCGATAATACAAAACCAGGCCACACGGGCATTGTCTCTGTATATCAAGGTTTTCACAAACTTTCCATTTATTTCTCAAACACGCCGATACACAGAGTACCGGGTTTTCAAACAGTTTAGTATAAACCATCGTTTTCCCAAACGACAATACAATCGTTGCAGGGCTAAGCTATTCTACTCGGCATTCGTATCCGTAGATAGGATGCCAACGTGCCATTTGTGGGGCTGTCAAGGAGAAGTATATCAATGTTCTACCAAAGTAAGTGCGTCTACTGGATAGGTCCATCGGTTGCGCTTGCAAACCGAGGCCAAACAATTTATAGTGTAAACTAAGCATGCATATTTTTGTAAACAACATAATTTTGCATATATAGGAGACAATATGATCAAAGGGGGCTTGCCGTGTTCAAAAGAAGGATCTTCCTCGGCGAAGACGGCTTCTGGATCGTCCTCCGGTTCAGGATCTAAACAAGCAGAAAAGATAAACACTGATAAGCCGGAAAGAGGTAAAACACTTAGGAAAAGAACATCGAGGTAGTCGGCTACAGAAGGATAGCAGTCGGCTGAGAAGGGATGGTAGCCGGATGAAGGTTTAGCTTGCAGATGGGGCAACAAGGCTCACCGGAAGAACACAAGGGCGAAGCAACAAACGGCGGCGATGGAGCTTGGGAAGCAGAGACGACTGGGTTGCAAAACAAGGGAAAGAAGAAGCATGGATTGATCTTTTATAGCCGGCGCGTGAGGCAAGGGCGCGACGACACAGAGTGATAGATGGAGAAAGGAGCCATGATAAGCTGTCAAGGAGATGCGACGTCAAGGCAGAGATTGACTTAGGAGTTGGGCGTGGCCGGTGGAGTTGGTAGACACTGTAGCAGCGATGAGACACTAAGGTCGTGGCAAGGACGGGTTGGTGAGGCTTTACTGACAGGGCTTCTGACTAACCACTGGTCCAAGCGATGCAACGGGTTATTGTCCATCGGTCCGAGCAGTGCTGCGGGCAGGTGAAGGCAGGCTTCGTTACCACTTCGGTAGTCGGCGATTTCAAAGACTTACTCGGCGGCAAAGGTGACCAAGTGAACAAAGGTGAAGGGCAAGATTCAGGAACTGAGTAGGAATCTACTCGGCACAAGGGAAAACGGCAGTCGGCTGGCCGGGGAGAGGAAAACTGAGGCACAACTGACAGGATAGGAGAGGATTAGGATCCAGAAAAACAAATTCCAACAAGGGAAAGAAAACGGGTCGTTACAAACCTCCCCCTCTTAACAGAATCTCGTCCCGAGATTCCGCTACTCGGCGAAGAGCTCCGGGTACTCAGCTCGAAGGTGATCTTATTGTTCCTATGTAGCTTCATCTTCAGAATGGTTACTCCACTGCACCTTGCAGAATCTGAACGTTCGTCGTCTTGTACATCTGTCCTTCCTCTCTAGAATCCGAATCGGGCGTTCCTTGCACGTGAGGTTGCGTTGCAAGTTGATCACTTCCAACGGGACTTGTTCTTCTGGAATGCGAAGGCATTTCTTCAACTGAGACACATGAAACACATTGTGGACGTCGGAGAGTTCTGCAGGTAACTCTAGCTGATACGCTACTGTTCCGCGCCTGGCAACGATAGGGTATGGACCAATGTAATGAGGCGCTAACTTTCCACTCACTCCGAATCTCTTTTTTCCGCGCAGGGGTGATACTTGGAGATACACATGGTCACCTATCTGAAACTCAAGCTCTCGTCTTCGATTATCTGCATAGTTCTTCTGTCGGGTTTGGGCTGTCTTCAAGCGCTCTCTGATGATCTTAACTTGCACTTCTGCTTCTTTTAAAACATCAGGTCCAAAAATCATCTTCTCTCCCACGTCTGTCCAACAGAGTGGAGTTCTACACCTGCGTCCATACAGGGCTTCGTTGGGGGCCATCTGGATACTAGCCTGGTAGCTGTTGTTGTATGAGAATTCGGCATATGGCAGACAAAGATCCCAGGTTTCCCTCAAAATCCAAAGCACATGCTCTTAGCATATCTTCCACAATCTGATTTACTCTCTCAGTCTGTCCATCTGTCTGGGGGTGATATACGGTGCTAAAATTGAGATTAGTGCCCATTACTTCATGCAACTTTTGCCAAAAGTGAGAGGTGAACTGAGCTCCTTGGTTAGACACGATCTTCTTCGGGACACCGTGTTGGCAGATAACCTTGGTCAAGTATAACTCAGCTAGCTTCTTAGCTGGGTAGGTGGTTTTGACAGGGATAAAATGGACGACTTTGGTTAGCCGGTCTACTATTACCCAGATGGAATCATGTCCTGCTAGAGTCTTAGGTAAACCAGTTATGAAATCAATTCCTATTTCTTCCCATTTCCACTCGGGTATCTTCAGGGACCGAAGTAATAGTGACAGGAGAGAGGATGGGCTGCTGACGTGTGGGACCGGTGTGTCAGTGGCTGGAAGGGGATGACCGACGTGCCGACTAGGGGCATGCGGAGGTGTGCGCCGACTAGAGGCGTGCCGACTAGGGCGTGTGCCGACTGGGGGTGTGCAGTGACTGGAGGCGTGCCGACTGGGGGAATGCGCGTGTTGTGGTACAGAGGACCGAGGATTGGTGGCGCGGCGACTGCGATGGGAAGTCGGTGCAATCGGGCTCAAAACCGAGGCCGAAGGAGCTAGGGGTAGGGAGGGGGGTGGCCGATGGGAATGGCACGAGAGGGAGATGGTGAAGGCGATGAGCGGCTTGGATTTTGTGGATGGGGGCCGATGGCGGCTAGTGACGGCGAGGCGCTACGTCGTTTGGTCGTCGCCGGTAACCCAGGAGTGGCGGAGCGGGCCAGAATGGTTTGGTTTGGATGCGGGGAGATGAGGGAGATGGATTAGCAGGAGATATTAGTCCTTACCCGACAACAGCGAGAGCCCGAATCAACAATGGCAGGGCGGCGGTCGGCTAATTTGGGCTTTTCGGCTTATGTGATTCTCGGGCACTTGTGAGGAGCTTGGGGAGGTCGCGGGACTCTGGGCGATCCAGTGGTGGTGGCAGCTTGGACGATTATGCTTGGGAGTGGGGGGTATTTGAGCGGGCCAGAGACGGCAATGTCGGCGGCGGAGAGAGGAAATGGCAACGGCGAGGCTTGCTCGGAGTGGGGTGATAACAGGGAGTCCATGGGGGTATTTATAGACGGCGAGTGGCGCTAACCGACGAGGCGGTGGCAGAGGATAAGCTCGAGCTCGACCGGCCATCAATGGGGTAGGCTTCTGTAGTCGACGTCACGCACCGAGGCCAGGGAAAGGAGGGAGACCGAGAGGGATGGGCGCGGCTCAGTGATGGGACGGATCAGGAAAGACGGGTTTGACTTTGGTGCGCACGGGTAGAAGATATTTTCTCCGGCGGCGTCACGCTCTCCTCGTGCTCATTTGATCGAGCAGGGGCCGGGCAAGCGAGCGGGACGGCGCCAGGTAGGGGACAGTTCTGACGCGTGGGGCCCACGCGTCGGCATCCGTGGCGTTCGGACGGAGGCGATGACAGAGGAGGCCCGCTGGTCAGCGCAAGCGCGTGTGCGCGCGGGGCTCGGATAGAGAGAGACTAGTGAGTAGGGCCCAGGGCTGAGGCATGTGGGGAAGCCGTGCGCGAGAGGGCCGTGTGGCTGGTCGGTGGGGCTCGATTATCGGCGCAGTGCGGTGGGGGGAGCAGGCCGAGCAGGACTGGGCCGAGAAGGGAAGAGAGACGGCCTGGATTGAACAGTGCTGTTTAATATTTTTCTCAGGACTTATTTTGGGGGTTTTGGAGGATTTAGAAAAGGGATTTTAATGGAAGACGATCTTTGAATGGGTTTTTATTGGAGGGTTTCGAATTGCAAAATCCGAACCCGTATATAGAGAATTTTTGGGAGGAGTGAAATAAGAGTATTTTAATCAAAGGCTTTAGAAGGGATTTGAAGAGAACTTGGATATATATATATATATATATATACACATATGCATATTAATGCACACACATATATATACATATATCTGAAATGAGTTAATTTCTCAGAAGGCTTGAGGGAGGGTTTCAGAGAGGACTTGATCCTCGATAGAAATTTTTGATTGGAGATTGAGGAAGGGTCACAAAGGAAATTCAAAGGGACCTCGGATTTGGGGAGATTCTGAGAGAGACAGCCGAATTGCAAAATTCAGGTCTCGGAATCTGGAGAGAGTTTGAGACCAAGGTTTGTAGGATTTCAAGGAGGTTTTGATCCGAGATCTACGGTACTTAGTCCTTAAGCACACACAAAAAATCTAAAATTTTTGAAATTAGGGTTTTTATTAAAATAGTTTTTAATAGCCCGAGAACCGAGGCGTTACAATATTTTTGTAAATTTTTGAAACCAAAATATAGTTTTGTAAATATTTTATTAAAAAAATATAAAAATAAAAAAATTCTAGTAATGTGAGCATTACGGGCTTCTTCTCGGTTCTCTTGTAACGGGCCGGAAAAAATGAACCCCAACAAATTTCCACAAAAAAATAGCCCAGACTGTCCACAGGAAAACGACGGGTCGCCCATGACTTCTTGCAGTCCAAGTAAAGTAGCGGGCTGATTTTTGGGCCCAAGCAAATCGGCCCAAACATGAAATCCAACCATATCGATTCGCAGAAGCTGGCTTCCTCTGTATCTTGCAGATCAAAAATCGCAAGCAGTTCAAAAAAAAAAAAGATCAAAAATCGCAAGTCCCAAGTTGCGATCCTCCCCTTCCTCGGCTTCCAGAAACAAAGTAACGAATCAATCCACAACCGCGACGTCCTCCTCTCCCTGCAGCTCCATTCCAATGGAGGTGGAGGCGCCATTGCCGGACTTCCTCAGCGACCTCCCAACCGACATCCTGCTGCTGATCAACGACTTCATCACATGCCTCGTCCACCGGCGTCGCATGGCGCGAGCCTGCCGCTCCTTCCGCCACGCCGTCAGGCCGCAACAGCACTAGCCGGCACAGCCGGCGCTCCCGTTTGTCCTCCTCTCGCGGGCCGGCGGGCCTTCCTTCTCCTGCGTACTCCGAGGCTGCGACACCCACGACTTGGACGTCCCGGTCGACGCAAGCGCCGCGCGCTACTTCGGCGCCTACGAGGGCGGCTGGCTGTTCCTCGCCGCCGGCCAAACCGACGGCCACACGCTCCTCAACCTCCGCACCCACCAGCGCTTCGACCTCCCTGACTTCGTCCGCTTGGGCGGGCTAATGGACTTCGACTTGAACACGATCGGAGCAAGCACACTGCATCGGAGCGTTCCATCTGCTGCGCCGGGGCCGTCGACCTCATCGGCGGCCCGTGTGTCCATGCATTCTGCAGGCTGCTGGAGCATCCAGTTCCGCTGCAAGAATCTCAGCAAAACCTTCAGTTTACCTGAACAAAAAGGAATACGCAAGAAAGCACAACAAAATTAAGCGCACACTGCGTCACGGATCGAAATGGTACCGAACGGCATCAGTTGCGGAAGAGGGGCGGGGATCTGTGGAGACGATACCGAGCCAGTGCTCGCCCTTGGCGTAACCAACGTCGGCGCCACCGAGGCCGGTGCAGGTGAGCGACAGCAGCGCCGAGTCCATGGCGGATTGGCGGCCGCGCGCCGCCGCCTCCCGAGTCCATGGGGGCTGGGCCGTAGGGGGGAATCCGAGCCTAGGAGGGAGACAGGGAGTTGGGTTCGGACTAGGACTGCCGACTCGAACCGGAATCAGGTCAGGGTATCAACCGTATCCGTATCTAATTCCAAATGGTATCCGGACAATTCCTGCCTACTTAAAGAGTGTTAATAAGCAATTAAGAGACGAACCATCAGTGCAGGGGTTATCGTCTTATCGATCAATCTACAGGACATCAATCATGGCGGTGATCCCTGACGAGTTGTGGTGGGAGATCTTGCTCAGGGCACCTACCAAAGACGTCGCACGGTCATGTTGCGTGTCGACCCAGTGGCGCGGCATCGTCAGCGACCCCTCCTTCCAGAAGCTCCACCATGACAGGCACGCCGCGCCGTCCAAGGACGACGTCCCTGACGCTCTGCTCGTCGCGAGGGACGACGTCGATGGTGAATGCGTCTCCAGCGTCTTTCCTGCTGCACTGGTCTCTCCAGCGTTGACGGGGCAGGCGCCCATGTGTCGGGTCAACAACCCCATCAGCTACAGCGTCGCCAACGTCTGCAATGGCTTCCTCTGCTTCGCCTGCTGGAGCAGGGCCAAGGTCGTCGTGTGCAACCCCGTCACCGGCGAGAAGCTGACGCTTCCCAGGGCTCCTCATCTTGGGTCCGATAAGCGTCGATATTACACGCAACCGATCGCGTTCGCGTTGGGGTTTAGCCCAACCACCAGTGTGTACAAGCTGTTCCGCTTCGCTGACCGTAGGATCGACGTGTACACGCTCGCTACCGGCGGTGAAGCCGACGGGTGGCGCCAACACCCGCTTCCGCACCCGTGCCGCATGGTAGAAAACACGCTAACCGTCGTTGTAGGTGGCAAGATATGCGTGCTGACAGCCGGCCCCGTAGCGCACCACCATCCAGCCTATATTGGCAAACCCGGTCTGGTGCTGGTGGTCGACGTCGCGAGCGAGGAGCATCGCACGTACAACCCATCGGACTATGGGTGCCCTTGGTCCGACGTAGCGGTGAGCGCCTTTGAGCTGCATGGACGGTTGTGCCTAGCCATCAGGACTTATACAGAGATCCAATTCTGGGCCATGCCGGTTGAAGAAGACGAGGACGACGACCTACCATGGCAGCTGCTCTACCGGCTCAAAGCTGACATGGAAGACGTCCGATTTGGCAACAGTTCATTCAGCATACCAGCACCCATGAATGTACCAGCACCCATGAATGCTTGGCTCGATGGCGAAACCCACACGCTGTGTTACAGAGTGGGCTACAGCTTGTACTCCAAGTACGTCGGCACAACCACGACGGCAACATCGCCGGCGGCACGATGTCTTTCTCCAGCTGAGGTTGTGTCATGGTGTTGGTTGTTTTATCGGCTTAGAGATAAGATAAGAAATAGAATCCGTGATCGGTGGATTCAACCGAATCTCCTAAACCGAAGGAAACCCTCGAACCCCACTAGTGCACATATAAAAGGAGAAATTGGAGAAGAACGGGACGCCGTTCGCTCTGTCTCCGACTAAAACCCTAATGTCGGAGGATGAAACTCCAACGGCGGAGAGTCTGGAGACCCCCCTTTGAGATTCGGCCAGGGGAGTTGTTCTCAAGTGACTGCGGCGTCCGGGGGAATCGAAGGATGGATGGCACACGAGAGAGACAAGAGAAGTAGACAGGTTCGGGCCGCGCGGAGGCGTAACACCCTACTCCTGTGTGTGTTTTGCTATGTGGGGATGAATGTGGGTTGCTGTTACAAGGTGAACTCAGGGTGCTCAGGAGCTAACCCTCCTGCTCAGGAGCTAGACCTCCTTTCGGAAAGGAGAGATAGGGCGAGCTGAAGAAGACGAACAGTAGTGAGACAGTGAGCTAGCGTCAGAGATCGAGAGAGCCAGCTAGAGCCCCAGATCCAGTGTCCTCCTCTTGCCTGTGGCATGGGTCCTCATTTTATAGTGCAAGGGGAGTCCACAGTGCCTGGTATACATGCCCAAAGGGAGAGAGAGGGCTTGCTACAATTTGTCTTGTCTCTCGCACGCATGCGGCCGCCTGCCGCGCCGCGTTGGAGGAACGTCTAGTCGCCCACGTCCTGCCTGCTGAGCCTATGCCGGAGTAGGTTCGGCGCGTCTGGTCGTCTGGTCGTCATGCTGCTCGGCTGCTGCGGGTGGCTAAGTCGTAGAGATGTGACAGCGCACGTCCTTGCCGCCGAATTCAAAAGGTCTCTGACTGCACAGGCATGTGTCCACGGCGCAGGCGTGGGTCCACAGGGGGCCATCAGGAGACACCCACGCGTGGCAGAGCAGGCGACAGGGGCGACAAGCCTCGTCGCCTCGTCATTAATGCAGGTTGTTGGAGAGTTGGTCCGCTTGAGTCCCTCGAGTCAATCGGCACCCGGGAGCAAGGCAATCGGCACCCAGACAATCGGCCTCGGGACTGGGCAATCGGCACCCGGGCTATCGGCAATCGGCCTCGGCACCCAGGACCGGGGGCCGAGTCCGTGGTTCCCGGGACCGGGGGGCGAGGTCCCCGGGCGTGGGGCCCGAGGAGATGGCTGCGAGTCGTCGTTGCGACTCGACGGGGAGTGCGCACCCGAGCCGAGGCAGTGCTCGTGCCCAGGTACTTAGCGGGAAAAAGCCTATAGCCGGCCGTCACCGGAGCAGAATGCGGGCCCGGAGGGGCTGACGTGGCCGAAGACCCACGCGTCCCCAGGGTATGTGGGACCCCCAGTTCCATTTCGCCGACAGTGGCCCCTGGCCCTGTTGCTCGGCCGGGAACCACTCCGGGCAGGAACAGGGCCATGTCTTGAAGAAATGAGGGGACGCGGGGTCCACCTGGTTAGCCATGAGGTGGTGGAGCTTGGCGACTTGCTACGCTTACTGGACTTGTTTGCCGGGAACAGACACGGGTCCAGGACCCGGGGCCCAGGCTGTAATACCGTGGATATGTGCCCGGGACCCGGGGGCCCGGGCTGGAAATATGGAATGAATCGGGACGACTTCCTCGGATTCGCACTTGCCGAGGTGGTGCTGTCGGGGAGATCGCGCCCTGTCTGGTTGTGAAAATGTTGAGGAAGAGCTGGCGGCAGTGATCGCGATGGCGATGCAGCAGCTCACCGCCCATACAGTCGCCATCGAGATCTTCATGGCGACCCGCTGGCCGGAGATCGTGGCAGCCGAGAGGCGCGTCGTCCGATCGGAGGCCGCCGCCAAATCTGCCGCCGCCGAATCTGCCGCTGACGAGGCTTCCCGCGCCTGGTCCGAGATGGAGGCGCGGGAGAAGGAAATATTCTCCCGGGAGGAACGCGTCAGGGCCCAAGAGGCCGGGCTCACGTCTCGGGGGTGTGAGTTCGCCGCGCGCAAGGAAGACGTGGTGGTTCGCAAGGAGGCACGGAGAGCCGTGGCCGAGTCCGCTGCAACGGAGGCAGGGTTCCTCGACCGCGGTGAGCACCTTGGGGAGCCGATGACCGACAAGTCCGAGGAAGACGCGAGCCCCCTTCTGACGCCGCCCGGGGTCCGGTCCAAAGAAGACCAGCGACCTTCTTCCGTGCGACGACATCTCCGGTCCTTGTTCGTGCTTGCGTTCCGATTTTGCCTGTCTTGTACAAAGAGAAAATACTTGTATGTGTATATGATCACGTTTATACTTTCGTACCTTTGCTTATTGTGCTGTTTGGAGGTTGCTTTGTGTTCGGGGCCCTGTGCCCGGGAACGCCGAGTACCGGGCACCCTCCGACAGCGAGAGCCAACAGCTGCGAACGGCCGTTGGGCCTGAGACCCCTATCCGAGCCCTGGCACAGCCGCCTGCCCCGGGAGCTCGGTCCCCAGGGGCAGCGAACGCGATGGTTGCCCGCCCCTGGAACCTGATCCTCGGGGCTGCGAGCAACCGAACGCGAGCCTAGCGGAGCGATTAAGTCCGTAGGTTCGGCCCCTTCCGTCTTTCGGATCCGGGGGCTCTCCGTGCCCCCGGGCGCTGTTGGCCCGGGGAGCGCAGCGGGGCCGCGAGGACAGACTGCTAGAAAGGAGAAAATACGAAAAGATGCCCCGCGTGGGTTAGGTATGACCGTCGTGCTACGCTTGTACCTTTTGACTCGCCGGGAGCCCCTCGGGAACCGACCTTGACCGGGCACAGGGTCGCCAGGCAGCGAAGCACCTGGCGCCTCGGCGGTGGCCGGGAAGGAGCTGGCCAGGCCAGACACCGTAGCCGCCCCGGGAATCTAAGCTGGCCCGACGGGGGGTTATGCCCGAGACCCTGGAGCATCGACAGTGCCCGGGGTGCGGTCCACGACCCGACCATCAGGCCTCAGCAACCGGGGCAGCGCTAACCCAACGGCCCTCGCGCCAGGTCCTGGTGGATTCCGCTTTGCCCTCGGGGCCGAGGAGAACGAAACACATGGCCATACAAACGGGGGAAGAATAGAATTTGAGCAATTTGTAAAGTCGGATAAGATTACGTATCTGGATGTTGCAAAGGGCGACATGGCTCCGCGAGCACAACCCCGGGGCCGGGAGCGTTGCTCGCCCCCGGGAACGCCGATTATCGGGCCGATCCGCCGTGAACCGCATAGCGCCCAGGTCCCCTTTCCGGGGCTTGGGGTAGATGCCTACCCCGAGAGCCCGGCACCGAGGGGCCGCGGGTGACTGAGCGCGAGCCTTGCGGAAACGGTTAAGTCCGTAGGTTCGACCCCTTCCGTCTTCCGGATCCGAGGGCCCTCCGTGCCCCCGGGAACAGCGAGGCCGCGGGGCCGGACCGCTTGACCGTGCCCGGGGTCGCCAGCCAGCGAAGCACCTGGCGCCTCGGCGCTGGTGGTCGGGGAGGAACTGGCCAGGCCGGGCATCGCAAACTGCCCCGGGAATCTAGGCTGGCTCGACAGGGGGTTATGCCCGAGACCCCGGAGCATCGGCAGTGCGCGTGGCGCGGTCCACGACCCGGCCATCAGACCTCGGCGACCGGGGGCTGCGCTAGCTGAGCGGGCCCCTAGCGCACGTTAAGGTCCGGAAAGCTTGCTTAACCCTGCCGGGAATTAGTCTAATCTGCACACGATGAACTGTGAGTATTTGGCTCGTTCCTTTGTTCATTCTATGCTACGAACCGTGGTGTCGACCACCTCCCGAAGGCGTCATCGTGGTCGCGACCGTGCGGAGGAAAAGATTACGCATAAGCATTTCGCCCCCTACCTCCGGAAAAAACCGAGCCCGAAGCTTGCCAGCCGGGGCACCGGAGGCGCCGGGACCTGTGGTGCTGCGCAGAGGGGCGCCACCTCGGCCCCGGGGGCTCGACAACGCCCCGGGCTTAGCACGTCGGGATACGGTAGCTCGTTGGTAGGGAACTGATGATAATGCGCAAACCCCAACCGCCGCACGGGCGCGGCCCGAATATGCCCCCAGGGGATGAGACTGCCACGAACGCAACACACAGAAAAAGATGAAAGGGACGAGACCCGGAAGGATATTAAAAATGCTGCTTAGTAAAGTGTATACACATGGGGGCCCCCGCCAGCGCTGAGATTTGGATGAAACCGGCGCTGGCCCGGGTATGCCGCAACTTACAGGATGTGTTTACAGATGAAAATTCGTGAAGATGCTCGATGTGCCGGGGATTGGGAAGCGGATCCCATCCTCCTGGCCCAGTCTTACCGAGCCCGGTCGGGAGACACCGATCACCAGGAAGGGGCCTTCCCACATGGGGGAAAGTTTATTCTTTCCGGCACGTGTGAGGATACGGTGGAGAACTAGGTCCCCGACCTAGAGTGATCGGGTCCGAACCTTACGCTGATGATAGCGCTTGAGGCTCTGCTGGTAACGAGCGACGCGGAGCAAGGCGCGCCGCCTTCGTTCCTCGAGGAAGTCGAGGTTGTCGAGCTGCATGTTGTCGTGGTTGATGCCGTTGCTGTAGCGCTGTACCCGGGGAGAGCCGAAGGTGAGCTTTGATGGCAGAACGGCTTCGGCCCCGTACACCAGGAAGAAATGGGGTCTTCCTGGTCGCCCGGCTTGGTGTGGTACGATTCGCCCACAGGACCGCCGGGAGCTCGTCGATCCACTTGACGCCATGCTTTTTGAGGTCGTTGTAGGACCTTGTCTTGAGGCCCCGCAGGATCTCCGTGTTCGCCCGCACAGCCTGCCCATTGCTCGCAGAGTGGGCGGGGGAGGTGAAGCAGAGCCTGATGCCGACGTCGGAGCAGTACTCGCCGAAGAGCTCGCTCGTGAACTGCGTGCCGTTGTTGGTGACGATTCGACGCGGTGTGGCATTGCAGAGTACCTTGCTGACGAAGTACACCTGCTTTTGTTGCGTGCTTCCCGATCCCGGCCCGACGGGGGCCGGTGGCCCGGGCTCAACTCCCCCGGGAGGGAGCGAGCTCTTCGCGGCCGGGAGCACATATAGGCCCGGGGCCCGGAGGCCCCGGCTGGAATGTGGTTTGATATATGCCAGGATCCGGAGGCCCGGGCTTAGATATGGGATGTGCCGGGACGACCTTCCCGGACTCGCTCTCTCCTGGGCGAAGCTGTCCGGCTTATCGCTCCCCATCTGGTTGTGAAAATGTTGAGGTTGTTCCGGGCGCCGTGTTCCTAGGCCCGCACTCGGCTTGGCGAGGCTGCCCTGGTTCGGGCTCCGCGGTGTCGGGCCCGAGGCGAGGATTCCGGGACATGGACCCGGGAATCTGTGCCCCGGCTCGGATATGTGCCCGGGACCCGGGGCCCCGGACTGAAATGTGGTTTGATATATGCCGGGATCCGGAGGCCCGGGCTTGGTTGTTCCAGGTGCCACGTCCAAGACCCGCACTCGCCTTGGCGAGGCGGCCCGGGTTCGGGCTCCCCAGAGTCGAGCACGGGCCGTGGACCCCGGGACATGGTCCCGGGACCCTTGGCCCCGGCTCGGATGTTCTGGATATGTGCCCGGGGCCCGGGGGCCCCGGACTGAGATATGGTATGAATCGGGACGACTTCCCCGTACCCGCCCCCGCCGGGGCGATGCTGTCTGGGTGGTCGCGCCCTGTATTGTTGTTCCGGGTCGGGAGCGGGATTTGGACTGTCCGGCGAGGGATCGGACCGTCCGAGTCCCTACGATCGGACCGTCCGGCGAGGGATCGGACCGTCCGATCCACCTTGATCGGGCTTGGCCTGCTACCGCTCCTGCCGGAACTTCTTGACCTGCTCGGCCAAGTTCTGGACGGCACGGCACTTCGTGAGGTCATGCCGGTCCGTCTCGTGGAAGGCGCACCACCCCCGGGCTATGGCCGGCTTGAGACGCTCGGCCAAGCCCTGGACGGCGCGGCACTCGCAGCACTCGGTGATGTCGTGCCGGCCCGTCTGGTGGAGGGGGCACCACTTCCAGGTTGTTGCCGGCGGCGGCGGTGTACGTGCGGCCTTTTGCCGCTTGCCACCGTCATCGCCTCCGCGGGCAACATGGCTCCGGGGGTTGCCCGTAGCCGCCAAGAAGAAGTTCTCGGCGGCCTCCTTGGCCTTCTGGCGCTTCCTCCTGTTCCGTCGTGACGCGGAACGTGAGAGCTCACCATCCTCTCCAGGGCCCTTGTCGGGGGCCTCAGGAGGCGGAGAGGAGGAACGTGGCGGGCTCGCCGCAGGGCTAACATTGCCCGGCGGGGTGTAGCCACCGGACTCCTCGTTTGAGTCCCGCGGATAGTCCCGCGGATGATGGCCTCCTGCCATGGAGTGCACCGGTGTTGGGGACGCTGGCGTGTCACCTGAAAAGGAAACTCCCCCTACCTGGCGCGCCAGCTGTCGGAGGATGAAACTCCAACGGCGGGGAGTCTGGAGACCCCCCTTTGAGATTCGGCCAGGGGAGTTGTTCTCAAGTGACTGCGGCGTCCGGGGGAATCGATGGATGGATGGCACATGAGAGAGACAGGAGAAGTAGACAGGTTCGGGCCACGCGGAGGCATAACACCCTACTCCTGTGTGTGTTTTGCTATGTGGGGATGAATGTGGGTTGCTGTTACAAGGTGAACTCAGGGTGCTCAGGAGCTAACCCTCCTGCTCAGGAGCTAGACCTCCTTTCGGAAAGGAGAGACAGGGCGAGCTGAAGAAGACGAACAGTAGTGAGACAGTGAGCTAGCGTCAGAGATCGAGAGAGCCAGCTAGAGCCCCAGATCCAGTGTCCTCCTCTTGCCTGTGGCATGGGTCCTCCTTTTATAGTGCAAGGGGAGTCTACAGTGCCTGGTATACATGCCCAGAGGGAGAGAGAGGGCTTGCTACAATTTGTCTTGTCTCTCGCACGCACGCGGCCGTCTGCCGCACCGCGTTGGAGGAACGTCTAGTCGCCCACGTCCTGCCTGTTGAGCCTATGCCGGAGTAGGTTCGGCGCGTCTGGTCGTCTGGTCGTCATGCTGCTCGGCTGCTGCGGGCGGCTAAGTCGTAAAGATGTGACAGCGCACGTCCTTGCCGCCGAAGTCAAAAGGTCTCTGACTGCACAGGCATGTGTCCACGGCGCAGGTGTGGGTCCACAGGGGGCCATCAGGAGACGCCCACGCGTGGCAGAGCAGACGACAGGGGCGACAGGCTCCGTCGCCTCGTCATTAATGCAGGTTGTTGGAGAGTTGGTCCGCTTGAGTCCCTCGAGTCAATCGGCACCCGGGACCGGGGCGGTCGGCACCCGGGAGCAAGGTAATCGGCGCCTGGGAGCAATCGGCACCCGGGAGCAAGGCAATCGGCACCTGGACAATCGGCCTCGGGACCGGGCAATCGGCACCCGGGCTATCGGCAATCGGCCTCAGCACCCAGGACCGGGGGCCGAGTCCGTGGTTCCCGGGACTGGGGGGCATACCCGGAAAGGTGGCTCCCGGGTCCGGGGGCGAGTACCGGGACCAGGGAGGGGGCTCCCGGGCCCGGGGGCGAGTGGCGACCCAGAAAGGTGGCTCCCGGGCCCAGGGGCGAGTCCCGGGACCGGGGAGGTGGCTCCCGGGCCCGGGGGCGAGTCTCGGGATCGGGGAGGTCCCCGGGACCGGGGAGGTCCCTGGGGCGTGGGGCCCGAGGAGATGGCTGTGAGCCGTCGTTGCGACTCGACGGGGAGTGCGCACCCGGGCCGAGGCAGTGCTCGTGCCTAGGTACTTAGCGGGAAAAAGACTATAGCCGGCCGTCACCGGAGCAGAATGTGGGCCCGGAGGGGCTGACGTGGCCAAAGACCCACGCGTCCCCAGGGTATGTGGGACCCCCAGTTCCATTTCGCCGACACCTAACTACTGTGCCCGATTCACAAACACACTAGAAGGGGTTCGTGAGGCCTTTATCAATCCATCCATCGGCATACACAGAGAAGAAGAGTAATAGAAGAAGAAGAGGAAACAGAGAAGAAGAAATCAAATCGAGATGGCTTCACAAGCAGGTCAGTGATTAGAATTAATTTTTTGCATAGGTGATTAAACTTCTAAGGGGATAAACTCAGTGAATCAATTCTATTCAACACTGTAATTTTTATTTAGTTTCTCCAACACATGGGACCACAAAATCCATCTCCCGGTGGCTCCAATATGGTTGCCATACTGTAAATGGGACATCCATACGGGATACCGCCCTAGCCTGCTCTCACCTCTCACATTTGCGTCCCAGCAAGAGGACGAGGATGACGAAGACCACGACTCTGGTCCATTCATCCGCAAGTTGGTATGTGCACTACGACATCAGGAACCGCTCAAACGCCGCCGCCTGTCTCCGACGCCAACCAACTGATCATACCTACGCCAACAGAAGAGTTTGCTCTAGAAATCCATGTATATGTGTTGACACCAAAATTTGGTACGATTCGTATCGGACTTGGTTAAGGAAAGAGATTATGTCAGTCGATGGAAATTAATCCAGAAGAAGCCGAGTATAGAAAGAAATCGTGAAGATCAAGGCATGGCAGTTAATATTTTATCTATAAATTAGGTAGCTCTAATAATTTTTAGGAAACCTGATCCCGTGTCCGATCAGAGCTTGTTGTTTTTCCTTTTATAGATAGGAAACTCCTGTTTCGTGTCCGATCAGGACTGTATCAACTCGGGGTATAAATATGTATGCTCGGGTACCTTGTAAACTATCTAATAGATCAATACAACTTCGGCGCATCGCCACCCTTTTCGACGGGTTCTTGCTTCTCGAGCCAGGCTGCATCGGTTAGGTCCGAACTCCTCCGAGAGGGTAAGACTCGTCACCCCTTACCATGGTGTACCTATTCTGTCTACGGCTGCATCAGTTAAGTTTGATCTCTTAGTCCGAGTAAATATACCACATCACGCGTGCATAGTTTTTATCGGCTTATCGGGGGTAGTTTATCATTAGTTTGTGTTGCAACGGTTGGGTCCGACCTACTAAACTGCTAGCGATAAATTGTTCCTGTTAGGTTGATAGATTTTATGCAAGCGTCTTATCGGGATGTATAGCCGATAAGTTATCGTACATCACAATTGCATTAGATCTATCGATTCATCGAGGTTCTTTTATTATTATTAATCTGTGTTGCATCAATTGAGTTTGACCTACTAGATTGATAATAATAGATTTATCCTTGTTAAGCCGATGGATGTTTAAGCGATGCTTTATCGGAGTGCTTAGCCGATAAGTTATCTTTCTACTAGATAAAGCCGACTGCATCGTCTATTGATTATTATTCTGCATATCTATTCTTTCATCGGCTTCTAGCCGATGTCCAAGTGTTTTCTCAGCAGTCGGCTAGCTTATTATTTGCTTATATTATCATCAATTCTATCATCGGCTTCTTAGCCGATGCGCAAGTGCTGTTGGTAATCGGACACGAGGAAGGACTCGGGCGCGGGCACAAGCGAGGACCCGGGCGCGAGCACGATCGAGGACCCGGGCGCGGGCACAGGCGAGGACCCGGGCACAGGCGAGGACCCGGGCGCGAGCACGATCGAGGACCCGGGCGCGGGCACAGGCGAGGGCCCGGGCACGGGCGCAGGCAGTACCTTAGGTTTACGGCCGATGCTCAAGCATTCCTTCGACAATCGGCTGGTAGGATTCTTATCGGCCGATTGGATCATTGAGCTAATATTTTCTATCTCCTTGTCAATTGCGGGGTCAAATTGACTGGCACGCCTACGAACCTCAACATCTTAGGACCTACACTGGAGCTAATCAGATCTCCCAGACCTTCGTGTGTCCTAAGGCGCCGAACGGCCCTCGGCGATTTTCGGCGTCAACAATATGCTAACATAATTTCCCCAATCCTTATCAATAATATTCACATCGTAATTATTTTTTAATTGTTTTTTACGTAAATTCTACCGACAATATAAGAGCATATAAGATGTGGATGCAATTTAGTACACAGATTTTGTGAGGCCGGTTCACCGGGCATAGCATCATCGGCGCCATCCTTTCGTAGAGGCAGCCCGTGTTCTGGCACCTGGGCCAATTTCATTAGACTAATAAGACCATGGCTCCCTAAATGGCGTGTGGGACAATTGCACGCGATAATCCACACGGTATGCGTCAGTAGCACGTAGTATTTTTCTTCTTTTTTTTCTGATTTTTAGCGGTGCCTGGGACAATTACACGCGACAGCCCACACGGTAGCATTTTTCTTTTTCTTTTTCTGATTTTTAGCGGTGAAGTGAGACTATCAGATTGGATTATGCTGGTGACTTGCTGTACCATCATTATTCGATTTTGCAACTGTTTTTTAATATGTGCTCAGCACCAGCACCACAATTGCTGCATCCGTAGAAATATTTCATCATTGGTTCGCGGCCTACTACCTATAATTTCATAGTACCGGCCCAAAAAATAAGGGCCAAACAGCCCACAGGAAAACGAGAGTTTTTACTGTTAATAATTTAATTTATTTTTTAATTTACAAAACTAAATTTTAATTTTTTTTTTGCAGGAATACATTCTTGTCGCCGTGGGCTAGGACGGCATTTAAAAACCGCCGTGGCGCACGGCGGCGTCACCAGGCCGTGACGGTGGCCCACGGCGTCAGCGGGCACGGGCACGAGCAAGGGCACGGGCGCGAGCAAGAGCGCGAGCAAGAGCGCGAGCAAGAGCTGAATGACACCCACAAGACGGGCACGAGCTGACGGGCACGAGCAAGAGCCCGTGCCCTTGCTCGCGCTCTTGCTCGTGCCCGTGCCCGCGCCCGTGCCCGCTGACGCCGTGGGCCGCCGTCATGGCCTGGTGACGCCGCCGTGGGCCCCGGCCATTTGCCGCCCTAGGCTACGCCGGTTTTTAAATGCCGCCCTGTCCCACGGTGGCAAGAGTCTATTTCTGAAAAAAAAAATTAAAATTTAGTTTTATAAATTAAAAAATAAATTAAATTATTAACATAAAAACTCCAATTAGGAAGCCTCTTACTTGAGGCCAATTTATCACCATGGTCATGTGGTCTGTGGGCCTAAGCCTCTCGTCCCAATAGAATTGGGCCCAATAAGCAGCCCATAACATTATGCTGCGAGTTGTGGTAGTCTCCAGATTGTAGAAATGTAGAACATTCCGTCTTGCCGATTTTTTTTTTAAAAAAATCTTCTCTGAAAAACTTCAGAAGTTCCAGAGCTACTTTGAATCAAATCACCCCCCACACCCCCAAAAAAAAAGGTTTATTTGTCACGCCATGGCTGTTCTTTAGACGAATTGTAGCACACTGTTTATGTTTTTTCGGCACATTCAGGGAAGGTGTTTCCATAGATAAAGCAACCAGCCAACCAATCTGGTAGAAGCTACAACTTCAGAAATGTGAAACGAAAGTGCAGAGCAAACATATTCCTTGCACCTCAACTGTTGCTCTTTTTACCCGATCAGTATTAACAATGAGCACATAATCATTAATCATTAGTGAAAAATGCTGACCATTCCTTAGCTGTCAAATAGTTCCCCTTCTAAAATATACTCGGCATTCTGCATCTTGCACTGGAATACATTATGGAGCATGAAACAAATTCAGAGGGCATTAATAGTAATAGTGCCTACAGAAGAAAAAATAAAACCTGACAATTTACTACTATGTGATACATTGTGTATTGTTGTTTCATATCCGGAGTTTGCTCTTTTTACCTGAATAAGTATTCGAAATTTGGTGCAGTCTGAAATGGAACAGTGGGCACTGCTGTTCATCTCTCTGTGAATTCTTCTCGTCTGTTTTTACCAATAGAATATCATACTTTTTACCTATTGTAATTTTGCTGTGTTAGCTACTTTTCTGAATGCTGAATTTTGAGAATTTCTGTCAAGCCTTGACAGTGCAATTTTGAACATATAACAACTACTATTCAGAAATCAAAGATCACGATCTGCATTTTGCAAAGCTAGATGAAATCGATGAATGTTGTAATCTCAGTAGGAAATAGAGAAGCTTTTGATATGCCAACTCATAAACAAGCAGTTATGAATAGCAGAATGCATCCCAAGAATCCTTAATATTTAGCAGCCATTGAGCATTGTACTCAGGGCATCAGAATGGCTATTCAACTTCCATAACAGCGAGCTAAGCAACTGAGCAAGTACAGAATGGCTATTCAGCTTCAATCAAAGTCCATTACTTCAAAAAAATTTCATGCAAAACAACCTCTGTCAGGAAAATCTAGGAATTATAAAGCACATTTTCACATTGCATCTTAACTGCAAGATGAAGACTAGCAATACCAAATACGTAGAGCAACTGCAGATACACACGGATCTTACCATGTTTTCCCTGCTACTAAAAGAGAATTTCATACATCAGGAACATCGTAGCGTTGTCCTAACTGAACAAATGAACCTATCTGAGCAGGCAACATCATCCATCGCAGCAAGAGGAGACAACAGTACAGCACACTGTAAACTATAGCACATCTCAGCCAGTTCGGCAGCAGGCATACCTCACCACGACGAACTAACTTGAAAACAGTCACCATCATCTGTCATCTCAAGAGAGAAACCAAGCGGGGTGGGAGAAGCAGGACGGATGTTCTTCTGGGAACCACCGTTGGACTTGGACCTGGGGATGCTGCTCCGTCGTTTTCACTGCAGGAGTACTCCCGGTAGTCGGCGTCAGAATGTATCATCTCAACGCGTTTGTAATCTCGGTCATCCAAGAAGTAGATGCCTTCCTTGGACCCTGGGAAATCAGCCACTTCATAGGATCTGGAGCAGCCTCGCCCGACGAACAGGATCCTACCATCCAAATCTGGCAGCGTAGTCCATGCGCCGCGTGCTGTGGCCATCGGGTGTGATGGTTGCTGGTGATTCAATTGCTGCATCTGGAACACTCTGAACGCTAACGTTGTCCCGGGGCTTTCACGAGATGGGAGCCTGACGACCATGAGCAGCTCTCCGCGGGACTCCACGAGGTAGCGACCTTGGACATCATGGTCGTCGTCGCGCCCCCGCTCCTCAAAGAAGACAGGTTTCTCGACAACCGCAGAGAGACGACGTTCTTCGTCGAAAGTAGTTGTGACTTCAAGGACGTGTTCCCGTTCAGTGAGGAAACGGAAAGCACCATCCCTGTAGATGACGTCAACCACCACATACGGATACGAGGAATACGCCGGAGCAGAAAGATAGTAGGGCTCGCCCTCCCCGACGAACCACAGGACAATGCGTGGTGACGGAATTGTGACGTCAGGGAAGGTGGACACAATGGCGGCGCCGGCGCATCGTAGGTCGAGGGGAGCCACTGGCCCTATCATCGGTGGCGGGGCGGTAGACAGAGTCGCCGCCAGCAAGGTCAAGGAGATGGTCTTCTCGTCCCAGGTGGTCGCGGTGTTAGGAATTGTGATGCTTCTCATTGTGTAGAGATTGAGAAGCTCATGTTTGTCCTTCTGCCCATTTGCAATGAAGAGCCAGCCGCCGTCGTACGAGCCGAAGCATCGAGTGCGTGGAAGTTTGTGGATGGGGTGGACTTGGTTGTCAACGATGCAGAAGAGTGTTGGGATCCGAACGCCGTACGGATAAACAAGCTGCTCCTTTCGCCACGGGAGGATCAGAAAAGGTAGCTGGGGCGGGAGCGGTGGCTTCGCAGCAAAGGTATCCATCTAGCTGACGCACACCACGGACGAATTGATTCTGTCAAAGAGGCACAGGAGGCGGCCGGCAACGAGCTCGAGAACCTCGTCAGGAAGCTCCTTCCACGTCGGACGACGCACGCTGTCTTGCAACTGGTGGTGGCGGCGGCGCGGTGGTGAGCGTGTGGGCGACTGGGCGTACGCGTCCCTCAACCCAGGGTAGTTGGCCACTTCGTAGGATCTGGAGCAGTCTCGTTCCAGGTGTACTCAGCAATGTTGTACCCGCCGTCGTCGCCGTCGGAGTCGGACACATGCGCTTGCATCATCTGGAACACACGGAACGCCGCCATCGGCTGCCGAAGATGTGGAGTGAGCCTGACGACCATGAGCAGTTGCTCCCGGGACTCCACGAGATAGCGGATATGAGCGTCTCCGTCATAATGGCGGTGGTGCCCGAAGCGGCGAGTCCCAATAGATATCATCTCCAGCCTGCCGTCGTCGTGTACCAGTGGTTCAAACACAGGATGGTCTTCTTCGTCGGTGAGGAAATGGAAGGCTCCGTCGTGGTGTATGACATCCTCCAGATTTGGTCCGGTAAAAGCTGCAGTAGCTGCTTCATCATTGTTCATCGGAACTGGATGCCCCAGGTGCCAGAATGCACGAACACACGGGCCACGGACGAGTTGGCGGGGCGCAAAGCAGCAGATGGCGGCGACGACGCAGTGCTCGTGCTCCGGTGGCGAAGAGAGGGTCGCCGCGACGATGGCCGTGCGTATGTCGAAGTTGAGTGCCCCGCCTAAGTTGACGACGTCGGGGATGCCGAAGCGCTGGTGGGTGCGGATGTTGAGGAGCGTGTGGCCGTCGGTTTGGCCGAAGGCGAGGAAGACCCAGCCTGTTAGTTAAGCCTTGTGCTGTAGTTAGTTAGAATCTCACGTCACTCTCTGTTGTGCATACACACTGACACGTCGTGAGGCCATGCCAAGAATGGGTCGCGTACGAGTCTGTACGATGGTTCGTGGGCGACGTCACGGATGTGGGGATGGACGCGTCGCTAGCGACGTGCGGATATTTTGCACTTGTAAATTCGCAATAAAAGGAGAAGGAAAGAACAGAAAACGCTGCGGGGTTTTGGGCAGCACCAATCTTTCTGTCAAGTGT
Organism: Oryza meyeriana var. granulata; assembly: GCA_003991445.1. NCBI lineage: Eukaryota > Viridiplantae > Streptophyta > Magnoliopsida > Poales > Poaceae > Oryza > Oryza meyeriana. The sequence continues at coordinate 104,705 of RYFJ01003289.1, forward strand.
GTTCTTGTGTGCATTTGCTCCCGACCGGAGGTTCCGGCTTACAATCGGGCGAGGGCCCAGGCACGGGCGCGGACCCGGGCACGGACGCCGGGTCCTGGGCGCGGGCGCGGACCCGGGTCCTGGGCGCGGGCGCGTACCCGGGCACGGGCACGGGCGCAGGCCCTGGGCGCGGACGCCGGGTCCCGGGCGCGGGCGCAAGCGTGGGGGCGAGGGCCCGGGCGCGGACGCTGGGCGCGGACGAGTGCATTTCCTTGAACGCCTTCGGTGCGGCGCTAACACAGCCGCCCTCGTAGGTGCCGAAGTAGCGCACAGCGCGTGCGTCGGCGGGGACGTCGACGTCGTGGCTGTTGGTGTCGCAGCCTCTGAGGACGCAGGAGAAGGAAGGCCCGTCGGCACGAGGGAGGAGGATCCATGGGAGCTGGCGCGATGCCGGCTGTTGCTGTTGCGACCTGATGGCGTTGCGGATGGCAGGGCATGCTTGTGCCAAGCGGCGCCGCTGGACGAGGCATGGGATGCGGTCGTTGATCATGAGGAGGACCTTGGTGGGGAGGCCGCTGAGGAAGTCCGGCAATGGCGCCCCCATCTCCATTGGATGGGAGGAGGAGGGGGAGTTGGAGCGTGGAGGCGAGGAATGGTTTGGATTGCCGTGGAGGAGAATGTGACGAGGATGCCGTGGGGGGCGTGGGATTGATTCCTTTTTATAGTTGGATAGATTCTGGAAGCTTGTTCTGCAAATTGCGAGTTGATCTGCAAGAAGCAGAGGAGGAAGCCAGCAGCAGCTTTTGAAATCAGATGGTTGTGTTTGAATTTTGGGCCCACTTGCTCCGGCCCAAGATTCATCCCCACCAGTTTTCTTGGGCTGCAAGAAGAAATGGCATATGCGTCGTTTTCCGAGTTTTTACTGTTAATAATTTAATTTATTTTTTAATTTACAAAACTAAATTTTAATTTTTTTTTTGCAGAAATAGACTCTTGCCGCCGTGGGACAGGGCGGTATTTAAAAACCGCCGTGGCCTAGGGCGGCAAATGGCCGGGGCCCACGGCGGCATCACCAGGCCTTGACGGCAGCCCACGGCATCAACGGGCACGGGCGCGGGCGCGGGCCTAAATATGCCATTTCTTCTTGCAGCCCAAGAAAAGTGGTGGGGATGAATCTTGGGCCGGAGCAAGTGGGCCCAAAATTCAAACACAACCATCCGATTTCAAAAGCTGCTGCTGGCTTCCTCCTCTGCTTCTTGCAGATCAACTCGCAAGTTGCAGAACAAGCTTCCAGAATCTATCCAACTATAAAAAGGAATCAATCCCACGCCTCCCACGGCATCCTCGTCACATTCTCCTCCGCCGCAATCCAAACCATTCCTCGCCTCCACGCTCCAACTCCCCCTCCTCCCATCCAATGGAGATGGGGGCGCCATTGCCGGACTTCCTCAGCGGCCTCCCCACCAAGGTCCTCCTCATGATCAACGACCGCATCCCATGCCTCGTCCAGCGGCGCCGCTTGGCACAAGCATGCCCCGCCATCCGCAACGCCGTCAGGTCGCAGCAGCAACAGCTGGCACCGCGCCAGCTCCCATGGATCCTCCTCCCTCGTGCCGACGGGCCTTCCTTCTCCTGCGTCCTCAGAGGCTGCGACACCAACGGCCACGACGTCGATGTCCCCGCCGACGCACGCGCTGCGCGCTACTTCGGCACCTACGAGGGCGGCTGTGTTAGCGCCGCACCGAAGGCATTCAAGGAAATGCACTCGCCCGCGCCCGGCGTCCGCGCCCGGGCCCTCGCCCCCGCGCTTGCGCCCGCGCCCGGGACCCGGCGTCTGCGCCCAGGGCCTACGCCCGTGCCCGGGTCCGCGCCCGCGCCCGGGACCTTGCCCGGGACCCGGCGTCCATGCCCGGGTCCACGCCCGAGGCCTGCGCCCGTGCCCGGGCCCTCGCCCGATTGTAAGCCGGAACCTCCGGTCGGGAGCAAATGCACACAACACACTTGACAGAAAGATTGGTGCTGCCCAAAACCCCGCAGCGTTTTCTGTTCTTTCCTTCTCCTTTTATTGCGAATTTACAAGTGCAAAATATCCGCACGTCGCTAGCGACGTGTCCATCCCCACGTCCGTGACGTTGCCCACGAACCATCGTACAAACTCGTACGCGACCCATTCTCGGCATGGCCTCACGACGTGTCCGTGTTATGCACAACAGAGAGTGACGTGAGATTCTAACTAACTACAGCGCAAGGCTTAACTAACAGGCTAGGTCTTCCTCGCCTTCGGCCAAACCGACGGCCACACGCTCCTCAACATCCGCACCCACCAGCGCTTCGGCATCCCCGACGTCGTCAACTTAGGCAGGGCACTCAACTTCGACATACGCACGGCCATCGTCGCGGCGACCCTCTCTTCGCCACCGGAGCACGAGCACTGCGTCGTCGCCGCCATCTGCTGCTTTGCGCCCCGCCAACTCGTCCGCGGCCCGTGTGTTCGTGCATTCTGGCACCTGGAGCATCCAGTTCTGGTGAACAATGATGAAGCAGCTACTGCAGCTTTTACCGGACCAAATCTGGAGGATGTCATACACCACGACGGAGCCTTCCATTTCCTCACCGACGAAAAAGACCTTCCTGTGTTTGAACCACTGGTACACGACGACGGCAGGCTGGAGATGATATCTATTGGGACTCGCCGCTTCGGGCACCACCGCCATTATGACGGAGACGCTCATATCCGCTTTCTCGTGGAGTCCCGGGAGCAACTGCTCATGGTCGTCAGGCTCACTCCACATCTTCGGCAGCCGACGGCGGCGTTCCGTGTGTTCCAGATGATGCAAGCGCATGTGTCCGACTCCGATGGCGACAACGACGACGACGGCGGGTACAACATTGCTGAGTACACCTGGAACAAGCTGCACGCGCTGGGTGGCCGGATGCTGTTCATCGAACGAGACTGCTCCAGATCCTACGAAGTGGCCAACTACCCTGGGTTGAGGGATGCGTACGCCCAGTCGCCCACACGCTCACAACCGCGCCGCCGCCACCGCCAGTTGCAAGACAGCATGCGTCGTCTGACGTGGAAAGAGCTTCCTGACGAGGTTCTCGAGCTCGTTGCCGGCCGCCTCCCGTGCCTCTTTGACAGAATCAATTCGTCCGTGGTGTGCGTCAGCTGGATGGATACCTTTGCTGTGAAGCCACCGCTCCCGCCCCAGCTACCTTTTCTGATCCTCCCGTGGCGAAAGGAGCAGCTTGCTTATCCGTACGGCGTTCGGATCCCAACACTCTTCTGCATCGTTGACAACCAAGTCCGCCCCATCCACAAACTTCCACGCACTCGATGCTTCGGCTCGTACGACGGTGGCTGGCTCTTCGTCGCAAATGGGCAGAAGGACGAACATGAGCTTCTCAATCTCTACACAATGAGAAGCATCACAATTCCTAACACCGCGACCACCTGGGACAAGAAGACCATCTCCTTGACCTTGCTGGCGGCGACTCTGTCTACCGCCTCGCCACCGATGATAGGGCCAGTGGCTCCCCTCGACCTACGATGCGCCGGCGCCGCCATTGTGTCCACCTTCCCTGACGTCACAATTCCGTCGCCACGCATTGTCCTGTGGTTCGTCGGGGAGGGCGAGCCCTACTATCTTTCTGCTCCGGCGTATTCCTCGTATCCGCATGTGGTGGTTGACGTCATCTACAGGGATGGTGCTTTCCGTTTCCTCACTGAACGGGAAGACGTCCTTGAAGTCACAACTACTTTCGACGAAGAACGTCGTCTCTCTGCGGTTGTCGAGAAACCTGTCTTCTTTGAGGAGCGGGGACGCGACGACGACCATGATGTCCAAGGTCGCTACCTCGTGGAGTCCCGCGGAGAGCTGCTCATGGTCGTCAGGCTCCCATCTCGTGAAAGCCCCGGGACAACGTCGGCGTTCAGAGTGTTCCAGATGCAGCAATTGAATCACCAGCAACCATCACACCCGATGGCCACAGCACGCGGCGCATGGACTACGCTGCCAGATTTGGATGGTAGGATCCTGTTCGTCTGGCGAGGCTGCTCCAGATCCTATGAAGTGGCTGATTTCCCAGGGTCCAAGGAAGGCATCTACTTCTTGGATGACCGAGATTACAAACGCGTTGAGATGATACATTCTGACCAGTGGCGAATCCAGGATAAAAATGGAGGATGGGCTCGAAAATTATACCCATATGCTCTATTAGGACCATTCAACATATATGCCCTCCTCACTTGATCTCTAATTTTAGGAGCATAATCATCTATTTGTATTCGTTTTGCTGGATCGGCAAAATTTTCATTAGGATCAAATTCTACTCGATGCCTCTTTGGTCTATTTGTACTCTCATCAGTTTGGGGTGTGTCACTTGAATTGCTAGTATAGTAATTAAGCAATGTTATTTTTTTCTCCATTACAATTTGCAGATCTATCAATAAAGTTTATAAACTACAAATCCCCTCAATAGATAAATATATTAGAGAGTAAAGACCTAAATATATTAGAGTGTAAAGACTAAGAGGTCTAGAATTAGAAAGATTGAAAGAATACACTGACTAGCTGTTGCCTGTTGCCTGCTGCTTGCTGCCGCTGCCGCCGCCGCCCGCTGCTTGTTGCCGCCGCCGGCCCCGCTGCTGCTTCCCGCCGCCGGGCTCGGGCCCGCTGCTGCTTCCTACCGCCGCGCCCGCTGCTGCTTCCCGCCGCCGCGCGCTGTCGGCCCCGCTCCTGCTTCCCGCCGGCCCCGCTGCTGCTTCCCGCCGCGCTCCACCGGCCCCGCCGCTGCTGCTTCCCGCCGCCGCCCGCTCCGCCGGCCGCCACCAGCTCCGCCGGCCCCGCTGCTGCTTCCTGCCGCGCTCCGCCGGCTCCGCCGCCGCCCGCTGCTGCTAACGGCCCTGGCGAGTCTCCAACCCTAAATCCCTAAATGAGCCAATATGATAATGGGCCGGAGTAAAAGTTTTTCAAATGGGCCTTAATCACTTAATCCCTCAATGGCCCAATCACGATCTGCAACCCCAACACTAGTTCTTCTTCTTCCTCAAGCTCCCAATGGCGAATTTTTACTGTTACTAATTTAATTTTTTTTTTAATTTACAAAACTAATTTTCGATTTGGATCATTTGCAAAACTGAGGCCACGGCGGGATTTAAAAACCGCCGTGGCCCAGGGCGGCGAATGGACCAGGGCACCGCGCTGTCACCAGACGCGGCGGTGAATGGCCCCGGGCCAAGAGCAAAAATGCCCGAGCGCGGGCGCGGGGTGCGGGCGCGGGCGCGAGCACAGGGTGCGGCGACGGCGACGGCGCGGACGCGGGGCGCGGGGCGTGGACGCGGGGACGGGACGGGCGCGGGGTGCGGGCACGGGCGCGGGCACGGGAGACGAGCGCGGGCGCGGGGACGGGCGCGGACGCGGGACGGGCATGGGCAACGCAACCCCCGGCCGGCTGACGCCGTCGGCAGGCCGTGCCGGCGCCGTGGGCCTAGGCCATTCGCCGCCCTGCCGCCTTGGCCCAAGGCGGCAAGAGGGTAGTTTTGCAAATGATCCCAATCGAAAATTAGTTTTATAAATTAAAAAAAAATTAAATTAGTAACAGTAAAAATTCTCCCAATGGCTCTTTCTTCCTCCTCCATCCATCTGAATCTTAGATATCATATATATTTGAAAATTTTTTATAAAAATCGAAGGGTAGGCTTAGCCTAATGAAATGAAGCCTACCCTTGGATCCGACCCTGATTCTGACGCCGACTACCGGGAGTCCTCCTGCAGTGCAAACGACGGAGCAGCATCCCCAGGTCCAAGTCCAACGGTGGTTCCCAGAAGAACATCCGTCCTGCTTCTCCCACCCCGCTTGGTTTCTCTCTTGAGATGACAGATGATGGTGACTGTTTTCAAGTTAGTTCGTCGTGGTGAGGTATGCCTGCTGCCGAACTGGCTGAGATGTGCTATAGTTTACAGTGTGCTGTACTGTTGTCTCCTCTTGCTGCGATGGATGATGTTGCCTGCTCAGACAGGTTCATTTGTTCAGTTAGGACAACGCTACGATGTTCCTGATGTATGAAATTCTCTTTTAGTAGCAGGGAAAACATGGTAAGATCCGTGTGTATCTGCAGTTGCTCTACGTATCGTAACATCTCTTCAGTACCTTTTGGTGTTGCTAGTCTTCATCTTGCAGTTAAGATGCAATGTGAAAATGTGCTTTATAATTCCTAGATTTTCCTGACAGAGGCTGCTTTGCATGAAAATTTTTTGAAGTAATGGACTTTGATTGAAGCTGAATAGCCATTCTGTACTTGCTCAGTTGCTTAGCTCGCTGTTATGGAAGTTGAATAGCCATTCTGATGCCCTGAGTACAATGCTCAATGGCTGCTAAATATTAAGGATTCTTGGGATGCATTCTGCTATTCATAACTGCTTGTTTATGAGTTGGCATATCAAAAGCTTCTCTATTTCCTACTGAGATTACAACATTCATCGATTTCATCTAGCTTTGCAAAATGCAGATCGTGATCTTTGATTTCTGAATAGTAGTTGTTATATGTTCAAAATTGCACTGTCAAGGCTTGACAGAAATTCTCAAAATTCAGCATTCAGAAAAGTAGCTAACACAGCAAAATTACAATAGGTAAAAAGTATGATATTCTATTGGTAAAAACAGACGAGAAGAATTCACAGAGAGATGAACAGCAGTGCCCACTGTTCCATTTCAGACTGCACCAAATTTCGAATACTTATTCAGGTAAAAAGAGCAAACTCCGGATATGAAACAACAATACACAATGTATCACATAGTAGTAAATTGTCAGGTTTTATTTTTTCTTCTGTAGGCACTATTACTATTAATGCCCTCTGAATTTGTTTCATGCTCCATAATGTATTCCAGTGCAAGATGCAGAATGCCGAGTATATTTTAGAAGGGGAACTATTTGACAGCTAAGGAATGGTCAGCATTTTTCACTAATGATTAATGATTATGTGCTCATTGTTAATACTGATCGGGTAAAAAGAGCAACAGTTGAGGTGCAAGGAATATGTTTGCTCTGCACTTTCGTTTCACATTTCTGAAGTTGTAGCTTCTACCAGATTGGTTGGCTGGTTGCTTTATCTATGGAAACACCTTCCCTGAATGTGCCGAAAAAACATAAACAGTGTGCTACAATTCGTCTAAAGAACAGCCATGGCGTGACAAATAAACCTTTTTTTTTGGGGGTGTGGGGGGTGATTTGATTCAAAGTAGCTCTGGAACTTCTGAAGTTTTTCAGAGAAGATTTTTTTAAAAAAAAAATCGGCAAGACGGAATGTTCTACATTTCTACAATCTGGAGACTACCACAACTCGCAGCATAATGTTATGGGCTGCTTATTGGGCCCAATTCTATTGGGACGAGAGGCTTAGGCCCACAGACCACATGACCATGGTGATAAATTGGCCTCAAGTAAGAGGCTTCCTCAATTCTGATAATAAATCTTCCTCGTCACCTCTCTCGTGGCATTCACCACCACCGAGCGGGAGCGTCCAAACCAATCAGAAACCGATCTCCTCCCGGCTCGCATGGAAGCACCAGCTCCCATGGAGTCGCGCGGTTTCGACCTCCCCGATCTCCTCAGGCTCATCTACGACCGCCTCATATGCCCGTTGATCGCCGCCGCATGGGCCAGGCCTGCCGCTACTGGCACATCACCGTCAAGCCGCAGAACCCGCCGCCGACGCCGCCGCCGCGACCGCTTCCGTTGATCCTCCTCCCGCAAGCCGGAGGGCCCTCCTTCTCCTGCGTCTTCAGAGGCTGCGTCACCCACCGGTTCAAATTCCGGGTGGAGGACGCACGCGCGGCGCGCTACTTCGGCGCGTTCGAAGGCGGCTGGGTCTTCCTCACCATCGGCAGGCACGGTCACACGCTCCTCAACCTCCTCACCGACAGCAGTTTCAGGCTTCCCAAACTCTTCTTCGAGGGGAACGGACTGCACATCCCATTGGTCATCCTCGCGGCGACCCTCTCTTCGCCGCCGGTTGACGGGCACAGCGTCATCGGCGCCATCATTTCGTCTCGCCGGCGTTTTGACGGCACTGAGAGGCAGCTCGCGTTCTGGCGCCTGGGCCAATGTGATTACACTTGACAAGACCATGACTCTGCCCGAGCCATATTTAGAGGACATCATATTTCACAAGGGATCCTTCCATGTCCTCAACGAACAAGAGTACACCTGCGTGTATAGGCCACTGTTCGATCAAGATAAAGACATGGGGCAAATTCGTATGCAGACGCAGTTGCCTAGTTTCGAGCAGCAGGGCCGCCATTATTATGAGCAAGTCACAGCTCGCTGCCTCGTGGAGTCCCGCGGGGAGCTGCGCATGGTGGTCAGGTTCTGTGGCCGTCTCGAAAATGCATTATGGAGAGTAACTACTATGACAACGTGAAATATCTAGATGAATAAGGTCTCGAATAAAAACTAAATAAGTGCAGTAACCATCCATTCTTATCGCAGACTTGCCATAATATTTACCCATTCATAAAACAAATCCAAAACACCAAATTCAGAAATAAAAAGATATTTGAAGAGTTGATCCACCAGTCTGCACGGCGAAGTATGTCCGTCAAACCACACGAAGGTGGCGACCAAACACGATGCATACTTCTAAGGACATGGTCTACAGTTGAACCAACACACATGCATCTCATCATTTCTAAACTCTTACTAATGTGTGACTAGCCCAGAAAAGTACTAGTCCTACACTTTCATCTTAGCAAGTAATATCCAACATAGAAGGTACTTAGCTAATTAAATAAAGAGTACAGATACAGATACATATTAACTAAAGTTTACATAAACCTCAAGGGCCAAATAGTCAGTCCGTTAGAAGCATGACTACCCAATAGTACTCAGGCAAACGACTAAGGGTAAACCCTTAGTTAGGACCATCCTGATCAATCTGTTCCCCATCACACACATCATACATTTCATCATCTTCACATGCGCACAGTTCTATAGGGACATACACAAAGAAAAACAAGAGTCAGTACATAAAGTACTGGCAAGGCCACAATTAGACCTAACATACGTGCGGGATGTAATCAAGGTAAAGGCTGTATGTAGAGGATCAGTTTTATTGCATAAAGCAAATTTTATTTCACAATCATTTAAAAGAGAAGTTCACAAATCAAACTGCACAATAAACTAATAGAGTAACATCATGGCATCGATTTTCATAAATAAAAACTTCACTGCCCTCCTTGGTAGCAAGACTATAATACAACTTAATACTTCAGCTCTATTTCATCGTCATTTCGTCAATCACCGAGTATAAATCAGTATAAATCTTTAGCCAACCATCCCATTTCATAAAGCATTTCAAAACATAATTCTATACTCAATGAACACAACCATGCCGCTCGTGATCGTGAGCACGGCTAATCGATTATCGATTAGTTCTAACTCTGTAGAATGTGTACACTTTACCCACATGCCGCAACATAGTAATCATGCAAAGCATGACACGCGATACCAACGGTATCCAATTTACTACTCACGACATAGCTTTTACATTACCCACCATTTAACCTTGCATAACACGAGGTGTGGGACTCCACATCGAGGGGCCACCCCGATGCTGTCAGGTGGCGGGCCCACGCCTTAACCTAACGCTGTGGCGGCAACCACACCGGCTCCCCACAAGGCACACAATGTTGTATTGGACAAACTTAGATGCCTACGCCGTGAGGTGACCATATTGTCCCTCATGGTTCACATAGGTAGCTCCTCTAGACAGTCCTATAACACGACCGTAGGCACTGCCCATACTACTTCGCGCTACCTAGATGCAAGGTTAAATAATGAATAACTTATTACACTATGGCTATCCCATACTAGCACATGTGGTTGCACTAATTAACACGAGAAATGACACTAAGTTTGGTCCTTAATCAACTCAAGCAAACACTCACCCTATCGGTACACAACTATCACATAAGTGTACCACTTACTTGCCCAAGTTTAAAACAAGTTTTCCTTCAGTTTTAGTTCACAAATATCATAAGCATTCATCTCTGATCAGAAGTAAATAAATTCCCATCTCAACATAATTAAATAAGCCATGATTTATTTTGTATGTGACTAGGCATATCTAAGCAAATATACAAGTGTATACCATAGGACAAGCACTTAGCAAGTACTTCTACCCATCCTAAGGTTACAAATAGTTGGTTAACAATATTTCAAGAAGGATTATGCAACAAAAGGGTTAACTACCATTGCCCACATTTTAGATGATTTATGGTGAAGGAATTTCCATTTTTGCATCTACCAAGTGAAAGTTATAGATTTTACAAATTTGAGATGCCTAATGTTGCATTTCCTTTAATATTAATCTATACTTAAGTTTTCTGTTACAGTTATTTCATGTTTTATTTTACAGGGAGCTAGAGAATACAATTAAAAGACTAACAAAATTGGTTTCACTAAATTTGGAGCTAGGATGAATTTTCTACAAATTTTACAAGTTCCTACTAATTTTCAGCTCAACAGAAATTCTCTAAATCAAGTTCTTGTTTATTTTATTTTATTCCTGGTTTTTAAATATAGCGGGGCCTACATGTCAGTGAAAGAACTTTGCATAAAACCCCCTAGTATTCTGAAGAATCAACCCTCCCTAATCACGTGCAAAAAGCGAAATTCGTTAAGAGTCCTTGAATTTTAGGGTTATTACGAATGGTTTCTTGGCCCACATGGCAGTACATACATTCTTTTCAGATCAGTACCTTGAGTTTTTCTAATTCTAGAAATCAAGTCCCTCGTGTGGGAGAACAAGGCAGCCATGACCCTAGCTCAGTTTTTGGCTCACCGCCGGCGAACGGTGGCTCGGATGGGGTCGTGGACAAAACAAAAGTTGTAGAGGAGGTCCATGCGCATCTAATGGTGGCAGAAGAGCGGCTTGGAGTGACTCGGGCTAGGCGCAGCGACGGCTCGAGCGGCGAGAACTTTCGGAATGCCCTTGCATGTCAAGCTCGGGCTCAAATCCGGCCAATGCAGTACATTCATGTCATCGTATGAGGTACTAGGTTGCTCACCAAGGGTCCTGCGAGGTCCGGCAAGGTCTGTATGGCAGCGAGGGCTTGTGGATTGTCTCGGCGACGACGTTCAGCTCGGCTTCACGGTGGCGTGATTTCCCGGGAAACGAGAGGCTGTGCATTCATGTCTAAAAGATTAGTAGGGCCCTAATGACACTATAGGTGCGAGGAATCGATCCCTAACTTACCAGAGAAAGCGGAATCGACGATGAGAAGGGGTGGCCGAAGAGGAGGAAAATGATGGCGTTCTCAAGTTTCGGGGCACTTCGGTTTCGTGTGCTCGGGTTGAGGGTTCCTGAAAAGGTTGCGATGCTTCTTGTAAAGAACCTCTACCGGATCTATCTTGTGCAAGTGGAACGTGGGGTCGACATCGACAGTGGCGCCCGGTGCGCGGCCACGGACAGCAGTGGCGAGGCTCGCGTTCCCGAGAGATGGCTGCACGGAATGGAACGGAACTAGTGGGGTTAGTGAGGACATGGAAATTACATGACGTTCCCATGGTTAGGTAGAGAAAAAGCTCACCGGAGAGACAATGCGCCGGTGGTGAAGTTTCTTGCCACCGGAGGAATTGGTGGCTTGCAGGGCAATGTGGAGCAGTGAGGTAGGAGTCTTCGGTGGGAACTTGCAGAGGAGAGTGAGGCGAGTGAGAGGACAAGAGGAGAAGTGATGGCGTCGAGAGAGGAAGTGGCATCGGGTTGTGAGGCGAGCTGGGCGCATGGGCGGCGCGTGGTGCGCGTTCCCTGCTGTGGTCGGGCTTGGCTAGCTGGGAGAGTGTGTGTGGGACTTTCAGGTGGGGTCCACGACTGGCAGGGCCCTCATGGCAACGACCAAACGGCTAGGAATAACCAGGAGTTTAAGTCCGGGGTTGGTGTAGATGGGCTGACTTTGGGTGCTTGGTTTAAATAGATAGGGAGGGAATCAATTCGAGCCAAATTTTCTGGAGACAGTGTTAGGTATGGACTACTTACTGACGAAGTTGCAAGGCTAGATCAGCTATGGTCTGTTCTGAAGAAATCCCCAAAGTCAGGGTCTAATCAGGATTTGCAGAAGTTAATCCAGAGCAGCAGTATTGTGCCTGTCATTTCATGCGCGAAACTTTGGAGTTAGGCTGTGAAATTTTACCAGGTGGTATAGGGTGGATAGGGCTACAATCCTACCAGAAATCATGAGTTACAAAGCCATAGATTGGAAATGGTGATAGTGCAAAATCAAGGGAAAAGTCTGTCTATTTCCAGATTTTCCTAGTACATGGAAAAACTTATTGGCATTCCAACAGGTCTTGCAAAATTATGCCAAAATTCAGACAGGCCCTGGATGATGTGTAGTATCTTAGTAAAGCTTTCTACAATTTTATATTGAGCGGATTTCTCTTTAAAATTCCAGAGACGAGTTTAATACATATGAGTCTAATATGCATATGCAAGAAAATCCAAGAACAAGGGGAGAAACAATAAAAATAAAGTATGCACATGTAGTGGAGGTGTTTTATTAATTCCTACATTTTATTACACGATTTTCGGTTAGCTCAAATTTGGATTCGTTACAGGTTCACTCCTCATCTTGGGCAGCCGACGTCGGCGTTCCGGGTGTTCCAGATGGTACAGCTTGCGGATGTGCCAGTCAACCTCTACGGCCTTCCTGGCTGCACTTGGAACGAGCTGCACGAGCTAGATGGCCGGGTGCTGTTCGTCGGGCGAGGCTGCTCCAGCTCTCACGAGGTGGCTGATCACGCGGGGTTCGAGGAAGGCGTCTACTTCCTGGATGACGGGAGCTTCCGCGACGGGGACACGGACGAGCTGCTGCTCCAGAACTCCGATCAGTTGCAGTTCAGCTGCAGCGACAGCGGCAGGTGGTCGGCACCAACTCGCCCTATCGAGAACTTCTTTCCGGAGAAGGCGCCATCGAGCTACTCGCCTCCGGTCTGGATTCTCCCTTGAGCCTTGGCCCTTGAGATGCTCAGAATGGTCTCTGATCTCGAGGTACGCAGTATGCTCGCTGCTGATCTGGCTGAAAATGTGATTCGTGTTTACAGTCCGTTTGTTTTCTGTTGCTGATTGTTTGTTCCTGACAATGAGATAGCTGTTGTTGAAAAATTCAGTGGCTATATATCGTTTCGAGAAAATAAACAATTCAGTGGCTAGAACGCTGTAATTCGCTGATAGTGATACTATATGGTAGCTGAATCAAGTCAACTAAGATCCATGTGTGTATTCGCAGGTTTGGTTTCTGTATCACTGTATGTGTATCATACAAAATGGTTAGCGTTTCTGAATCAAGTCAACTCTGAAGTACCTCTGTTATTTCTTTCAGATTTGATGAAAATGAATGCAAAATGGTTAGCGTTTCTGTCAAAGGGTGCATTTCATGTTTGTGTTGCAGGAGAAATTTCAGTTTGAAATGCTTGTTAATTCTTGGCTTTTCCTGATAGAACCATTTAAATGCATGAGATGGGTTTGCATGGAGGCTGAAATTTGATTACGATTTATGCAGGTATATATCGTTTTCAGTTCGTTGATTGTTATCAGCTCTCCAAAATGGACTGGTCTAGTATCTGCTACGAGGTTCTAATTAGAACCCGCAACGGTTTCTTCTTCTTTTTTTTCTTTTTGAGAGAGAGAATGGTAAATGATAACGGCCGGTTGCTTCCGAGTGCCAGCCCAACGGGCTGCACGTCCATTGATACTCCGTCCACGACCAACTAATATGGGCCGCGCAGTAAACCAAAATCCCGCTCCAGCCCAAAATAAATGGACCGTAAGTAAGCCACAGGCCCCTTCTGGCCCAAAATATATACATAACTCATTAACCAACTCACTCATTAACCAACTAATATTAGGGGGGCGTTTCCTTCTACACGAAAAAAAAAAAAACATCATTAACACATGATTAATATATTAATTAATTAAAACTCTTAAAAAATATAAATTTTTTAAGATACCATATAGAAATTTTTTAAAAAACACCATTAAACAGTTATATATAAAAAACGTGACGAAAAAATAAACAAAAACTATTAAGTAAAACAGAACACTACCTAAAAGTAGTATAGTACTGCTTGTATAAGTAAAACAGAACACTACCTAAAAGTAGTAGTACAGTACTGCTTGAGTGTGGAATACTCTACTGCTACCTCCAGAACAACACTCAGGGACGACACACAAGACACAGAAGCGAAGATAATTATTTTTTTTCGGGGGCAAAGTGTCTTTCCATTAACTAGCTTAATTATCTCCTAAGATACAACCGTAAACACAAACAGCAAGGCTGTTTTGAGTCGCTCATCAGTGTCATCAAGTGAAAACCCTCCCCGCGTGCGCGGCAGTCGTCGCGGGCAGATCGACTTCGCGCAGATCGGTCTTCAAGCCCTTGCCGGCGGCATTCGCCAGCGGGTGGATACCGTGATCCGGGCCGCTCATGTACGCTCGGTTCTCCCTCTCCTTCTGGAACGACACGGTGAACTTATCCTCCACACCTGCAAACGCAACAACCCACCAATCACCAACACAATTAAGCTCGCGTTAGCCGTGACACGATCTGCACGTAGCGAGCACAGTGAGACTAAGAAAAATTAAACACGAACATATGGCACGCACATTTGGCCAATTCTTGGCGTAGCTGGCCGTCGCGCGTGAGGGCCATCATGATCTGCGGCAGGCCGAGCGGGAGCGCGTCGCCGCGGTCGACCTGCCAGAAGTGGATGGTCTTGCCGTAGGTCTTGCACACCTTCCCGAGGTCGCGGCGCTCGACGACGCCGGGCACGCCGGGCATGAAGAGGACGCCGCCCTTGACCTCGAACTCGTGGGTGTGCCACAGCGGCTTCTCGTCGTCGGGCAGCGCGAGGAACAGCGGCTCGGAGACGATGTACTCGACGCCGATGAGCCGCGCGCCGGCGTCGGGCCCGTCGAAGATGAGGCACTGGCGCATGTCCTCGTTGATGTGCGCGCAGAAGTGGTGCGCCTCCACCTGACGCGTCATGTCGTCGGCGTAGAAGTGGAACGCGCACAGGTGCTGGTGGATCTGGCTGATGGGGCCAAACCCCTGGATGGTGCCCGTCGCCGTCTCCAGCAGCGCCGTCCCCGTCTCCGTCGGCTTCCCGGGCACCTCCATTTCGTGGCACGACGACGCCATTGCTCGGTCTCGGTATACCGCCGCGACTGAGCTCTGTTCTTATGGTGGGCTGACTCGCCCATGCAGTTCCACACGTGTACTTCTGGAGGAGGTACGTGTCTGTGGACGCGATGCCTGAGCACGTACGTGTTGAGAGGTGGGAGCGGCCGCGTGGTGCGGGAAATGCTGCGATGCCGCCGGCTGCCACGAGCCCACGACTCGAACCATCGTGTCAGCACACAGATGGCGGTGCTCACCAAGCATATGGACCAAAGCAATTCTGGCCCGTCCGATCAAATTTAAGCGGACTGCCACGTATATCGCTTCCAGCCCATCCGTTTTCGCCTACGGCCCACTCGTTATTAAGTATATTAGATTTGCTATTGATTAAACATTTGATTTTTTAGATTTTGTTAAATAATAACGTTGATTATTGGATGAAACTTTGAGATTTGGGACGAGGGAAACGAGTTCTAAGTTGTAGTAGTTACCATTATCGATTTGTATAAATTTATGTAAATATATGTAATTGTATGTAATGGTTCATATCTTGATCTTTGAATAAAAAAAAAGGTTTGATGGATTCATTCTTTTCAAACATTCGACAAATAGGCAGTTTCTAAGTATTGAGTTAAATGCAAGTTTAAGCTAATAAAGAAAGACAGATAATTTGCTTTTTTTTGTTTGAAAAATAGGCAGTTCCTAAGTATTGAGTTAAATGCAAGCTTAAGCTGATAAAGGAAAACGGATATTTTAATTTATATTCCAACGATTAGAATTTAGCCCATTTGGCAGACAGGAGTATATCACGTTGGAAAACGTTTCTAGCTCTGAATTCTGTCTGCGTAAGCTGTTAGCTCCGAATTCTGATCAGAGAAGTTCAGTAAATTTTGCAGACACCATGTATTGATACAGTATAACATAAACCAGGTCAGAACAAGAAGTTAACTCTGGCACATATTTAAAACGAAACGCTGACCGATCATAGAGTAGCCAGGAGCATATCGATCTCATGTACAAAAAGAAAAACGGAAGCATTCTAAACTATCGAGCCATACTCTAAATGATACCGGGTTGATCAAGATGACCGCTGCAGTTAGTCGACGGAACTTCAGAAAGCTCAAGCTTCCCTGTCCACTCCTCTCCTGGTTTCAGAGTGATTGGTCTCTCTGCAGCAGCCGCATCAACGCACAGCATCTGTTTATACTCCTCATCGCCGAAGTCCACCATGGTTTTCGATTTCTTTTCCCACGGATTCCAAACAACTGAGAAGAATAAAATGAATAAGATGGAAATTTCAGACAAAGTTACCATGGTTAGGTGGGCAAAGGGAATGTGTCTTTACCAATGTCAGGAAGTCCTTCCTTTCTTATGACAAATGTACGTTTCTTCTCATGGTCAAGAACTGCTATTACATTTGGTGAGCCAACATAGACTCGGTCAACCTGCATACGTTTGCACATAGACCAGGTGCTAACACCATAAATGTCAAGAATTTCTTATGGGAAAGTACAATTGCAGTAGAAAATGTCAAAACGAGAGTATATCCCCTCAAACACAGTCTAATCTGTGGAGTGCTGAGTAGTGATGTTTTTTGTATGCATGAATGGAAGCGCATGTCATACTGAAGGAAAGTGCAGCACTTGACATGCAAAAGGAATAAGTTTCATGCATTCAGCTAGCATCAGTAGATCAAAGTGTACTGCACATATCACTGTTGAGACATTTTTCACCTCTGATTCAAATGTTATAGCATCTCCTTGTTCTGTAAAACGTTCTCGCTGGCTAAGATTGTCGAGATAATCAAGCGTCTCTAGGCCTTCTATCCGCACCTCGCTGGAATTAACAAGACATAATATATCATCCTCAACAAAATTATATGAAATCAACAAAACTAGTTGAAGTACAAAAAGAATGCTGGATAAAATGCCTGACCTGATGTCAGAAACAGAGAGATATGTGTGATAACCAAATGAGAAACTGAATGGCTTGCCATTAACATTTCTGACGCGTGATACTAGTGACAGGTCCCCATCCTTTGATAGAGAAACTCTCAGGCGGTACTCAAAACTGAAACCAAATATTGTAGGGTCATACATAAAACAAATTCAGTCACCATTAACAATAAGATGAGGTAGAAATGTTCAAAGCGCTCCTTGAAATCAAATATTGTCAAATATCTCCTGATTAAAGCAAAACCTTGACATATGGCCCTCATTTTAACAAAAAAAGTCAATCAGAGAAAAATAAATACTTCCCTCCGTTTTAAAATATATAACGATGTTTACTCTTGG
Source organism: Oryza meyeriana var. granulata (assembly GCA_003991445.1). Classification (NCBI taxonomy): domain Eukaryota; kingdom Viridiplantae; phylum Streptophyta; class Magnoliopsida; order Poales; family Poaceae; genus Oryza; species Oryza meyeriana. Next base: position 122,155 of record RYFJ01003289.1, read on the forward strand.
ACATGTCAACTTAATATAAAATTCAGTCCAAATATGCAAACATATAAGCCATGCTTAAAGTCCATTAAATAATAAAACAAGTCACAATGAAATAAATGATATTTATATTTTTTTTAATAAGACGAATGATCAAACATCACGTTCAAAAGTTAACAATTAAAAACGGAGATAGTACATATTAGACAAAAGCAAATGCATACCAATGTGGCCAGCACTTCAGGTCATCTTCCGATGGCTTTAGTATAAGGTCAACGGAAGATTTGCTGTTGTTGTCATTTTGATATAATGGTGGATGCTCCTCATCTAGGGCCCATATCCTGTTTCTTGCAAATCCATGTTGCTCCAATGTCCCAGAATTTCCAAACTGCAGTGAGTCTTGTGGTTATCAGAAAAACCAAAAAGAAGGGAAAGTAGCTTCCTTATCAATTGGCATCTTATTTGTAACCTCCATAATATAAGTCTTCAGTGCAATGGAGAACTATGATACCTGTGGAAAGCATATCGGGATTCCACCACGCATCGCCTTTGGCGGCTTGAATACTGCCTGCACGTCAAGAACTACGCTCATGGAATTGCTTAATGAGGCCAATGAAAGAAGTATGGAAGAAAATGCTGACATTTTGTTTTAGTTTTGTACGGAACTACGAATTCAGTTTTGTGTCTATCTGGGCAGTCGTCTTTCCACCAAGTACAGTGTAATGTTCAGAGTACACACCGCTCAAACAGAAATGATCCAAGAACATCCGCGACTTAGCACAATTTGAATTGTACGCTATCAATTACACTCACGACAAAAAAAAAAATCCTTACCTAATCGCAGGAATGTGAACCGGATTGCCTGGTAGACAACTGAAGAAGTGAAAAGTGAAAAAAAAAATGTCACCTTGCTGCTGGTGAAGAGGAGCTCCTCGCCGCGGTCGTTCCTCCAGGAGAGGACCTGGCCACCGTGCAGGCTCACCTGCAAACACCACGACGATTAAGAAAAAATGCCATCAGAATCACACCAAACCAAGCAATGCCAAGCCGATCAAGATCCGCTGGCAAAAACTCGCGTTTCCTAAACCAGAAAACCCAGACAAGGCTCACCCGCGCGTAGGCTCCCCGCGGCGACCGGAGCACGACCTGCTCGACGCCGTTCCAGTCCCTGACCACCTCCAGCTCCGTCCTCGGATTCGTCAGGTTGGTGTAGTGCCCCATGCTCATCCACAGCCAACCAACCAGAGGCGCCCGCCCCGCGCGTGAAGAGAGAGTGAGGAGAAGAAGACGCACACGAGCGCGCGCACGCACGCACGCGCACGAGATTTATAGAGGCTGCAACGGCGAGTGGCGCTGCGCCTAGACCTAGCGCGGCGGAGCTCCACGGGAAGCAGTGGGCGGCGTCACCATTGGGACGGTTGGGGATGCCACGACGTTACACTGCGCGGTGGCACTTTCCCTGTGAGCGAAAAAGCGCCGCGGCCTGAAACCCGTGAGCCACCGGCCACCCCACCGCAGGCGCAGGCGCAGGCGCAGCGGCAGCCAAAGCTTCTGCTTCCTCTTCCTCCTCCTCCTCTCCTTTTCCCCCAACCAACCAAACCACCCGTTCGCTCGCAGATCAGAGCAGCAAACTCACAAGGCACGGCACGAACGCGCACGCCACGGCAACAAACCAATCGCGCGCGCGGCAGCGGGAAATGGAAATGCACGTGTGAGGCAGTGCAGGCGATCAGAAGGCAGCGCACCCACCTCGTCACGTTGCCATGGGAGAGGCGCGGAGGAAGGCAAGGCAGAGTGGGTGGATGGGCGACATAGGGGTGATGGGCTCATGAACTCAGTACTCCGTCCCTTTTTTTTAATAAATGATATCATTAATGTTTATTATAATATTTAATTATTTATTTTATTTAAAAAATAAGTAAAAGTATAAATATAAAAAATATAGGTCAAATTCATTTAAAGATAAATCAAATAAAAAATAAACTATATCTTGTTAATAATTTTAAATAAGACAAATTATTGAATGTGATGTTAAAAGTTAATAGTATCCAAAGACGGTCATGGACATATGCAGTAACCACTTTTTCATTGAAAAAATAAAGAAACTGTAGGGGTTTGAGCACTTTGTATGTATGGAAAAAGTCCTAGGAAAGAGAGGAGAAAGATGTCAATGACGAAGCATTGCTGACTAGGAGAAGAATTTTGGAGGAAGAACAAGGAGATTAACACATTGTTTTGGATTTTGCTTTGTGGATAATCGGATGAACTCTGCGGCTTTCTCGTGTCCTGCCTTGAGTCTGCGTAATGCCTGTATTTTAGCCAGTTCTTTTCGCTATCTCGCTTTGTCGCTTCACAGATTCTCAGAGGAGCCCACGTCTCAAGTTCTCAACGGTCAAGCTTTCTCCTCCAAGTTTCAAAAGCTTTGGCGTTTCTTAAGCCTTCCGCTTTGCTATCTCTTTCTTTCTTTCTTTTTTTCTCTCCTTTAATCTTTCTCTTCTTTAAAGCAGAACGGCAGATTAATCAACAAGCCTTGGTTTAGACATGGCATCTGTTCAAACATCAAAGGAGTGTGTGCTTTGGTTTTTGGAGAGGACAAAAATTCCACAAATAAACGATTCTTCTGCGTGACACGATCGCTAATTTAACTTTGTTTGCATGCACACATAGGCAGATATGCTTTGTTCACAAACAGTGCAGCGAAAGGAACTTTTGGGTCGCTTCAGAACCTAAAATTTGTCCATGGCTGCCAAATGTACGCGTGCCATGCTCTCTGCCTGTTTAGAACAGGGGCCTCTCAGTTACTAGTATCAACGCAGTGATCTAACATTTTTTTTACTTAAAAGAACTCAATGATTAACACAAAAATGGTCATCCAAAAACTATTTAGGAACTTTTGTAGGAACGAACACAAGAACCAAACCTATCAAAAGAAGATAAATGATAAGAACACCAAAAACAAAATCTTTTATGGAATAAAAGAAATCTTCAAACTGGATGAAGTGCACCGATCAGACCTGTCTCTGTTGCGCCGGTCTGATCGCCGTGTTCTTGTTGGATGAACCGTCGGAATTTAGAAGATACACACTGAAGATGCTCTTCAAAGTAGATCAACTTTATTGCATCAAGATGTGTTTACAAAGTGCACACAAAGCACTCCTCTCTCTCAAAACTAAACCATAGATTTTCTCTCTTTCAAAAGTTATGCTCTAGGGTGTCAACCCCTTATTTATTTATACCTAAAAACTTCTACACAAAGTAGGAGTAGGACTTCTAGTCCTACTAGGACTTAAACCCTCGATTACCAAATCTATTTACAATTTACCAAATCAAATTCTCCTTTCCATAGTTCACTTGGACTCAACTCCTAGTCCAATCGAATCCTCTTTCCATACGCACACAATTCCTCTTATATGCCATATGGAATCTTTAATTCCACGTGTATTGATCTCTAGCTTTTAGTATCCTGCGTGATCTCCCGATCATCCGAACATCAACTTCTCCTAAGTCGACTCCCGATCCATCACCGGCAATACTCCCGAGGTCTCAAGACTCACCTACACATACAAAAACAAAGGAACCATATCCGAGCAAAAGTTCTTCCTAACTTGACTCATGTTAGTCACACACACTCACACCAATATTCACAGTTATTTTCAAACCAATCTCTTATTAAATAAATCATTTGCAAAACCAATTATTCATCACAAAATATTAATCATGACAATGATTCTACAATCTCCCCCTTGATGAACACATTGGCAAACCCTTTCAAATGTGATTTAGTGTGTTTGAAAATAAAAACCAAAAGAATTGATAAAAATGATAAAAAACACTCAAGGCTCAAAAAAGTTGAAAAAGAAGAAAACTTCTTTCCCTTTTTAAAAGAAAGAAATTCACTTCCCTTTTTATAAAAATTTGCATCATTTTGTATTATTCTCCCCCTTTTAACAAAGATTTCATCAAGAAGTTTATATTCCTTTTTTTTTGTTTGAGGGCTTTGAAGTATACCTAGAGCAATTCAAGAATATTTGTTGCAATGACAAGGGAGATAAAGTGATCAACTAGCTAACAAGTATGAATTAGAATATAAACATGAACCATGGATATTACAGATAAATTTAAATCAGCAGTAAAGATTCATGTATTCGAGTAATTTATGATGCAACATAATCGCTAGCATATAGATTGAAAGAAAAACCCCACACATAGACAAGCTGAACTAAACACTCTTTCTCAAATTAACTTGCCATTTACAAGAGAATTTTCATCAAGTTTTATTTCTGAGCTTCTACTCAATTTGCCTTTTAATAGCACAAAAGAAAATCTCTCAATTATTTCAGGTACATCCTTGTCGTAAATACTGTTTCCAAGGATTCGGCACCCATTATTTTTCTCACTTCGGATACGTCCTTGTCGTGAATACTGTTTCCAAGAATTCGGTATCTATTTTTTTCTCTCATATAAGCATATATTTTTTACTTGAGGAATCTCTAGAGCACTTGAGGAGTGAAAATTTCAGCAAGCATATATATATGAGTATAATTCCTCCAAACCAACACTAGTGTCAATATTGCATATTTACTTAATTCAAGTAAAAGAATTTAAGTGTCATGTATCATCTCCCTTAAAAGTAACATCAAAGGCTCACATAAAGATTAAAATACACACAAGCTAAACTAGCGACAAAAAGACTTCACTCATATTGCTAGCAAGTACAAGAATATACTAGAGGTAAAGTCAAAACTCTTCTTTCCTCATCTTTTCAACTTTCTTTGTTTTCTTTTATTTTATGAAAATTTAAAGCAATAAAAAGCACAAAAACTCCCCCTTAAAACATGCCAAACGGATGAATAATACCCAATTCTCCCCGAAGAAACGCAAAACAAGAAGAATCCAAAGGTGTGGACACCCTGGAAGTGTATTATGGAGAGTACTTACTATGGTAACACGAAATATCTAGATGGATGTGATCTCGAATCAAAACCAAATAAGTGCAGTAACCATCCATCCTCATCGCAACCTTGCCATAATATTTACTCATTCATAATACAATCCCAAAGTGCCGAATTCAGAAATAAGGAGATATTTGGATAGTTGATTCACCAGTCCGAAGCGGCGAAGTATGCCCGTCAAACCACACGAAGGTGGTGACCAAACACGATACACACTTCTGGGGACATGGTCTATGGTTGAATCAATATCTATGCATCTCATCATTTCTAAACTCATACTTATGTTCAGCTAGTCCCTAGGAAAGCAACTAGCCTCACACTTTCATCGCAAGCAATTGATAAACATCACAAATACTCTAAGTATGGATAAAAATGCAGCAGTGTTACATATGTTACATTGAGGGTTCACACACCCTAATCATCACAGAGTAGCACAAAAGATAGCAGCGGAAATGTAAACATAAAGGATAAAACCAGTGATGCCATACCAAACCACAGGGCAACCAACTGGGGATAGAGCTTAACTCCAACTACACATTATCCTCGTCACCCTCGGCGGGATAATAGTAGACCACATCAACATCGTCGTTATCCTCACCTGAAAATTAAGCAGCATGAGTACGAATGGTACTCAGCTAGACTTATACAATATAAATAGTACAAAGGAGTAATGCTGGTCTCTACATCAAGGAATATGGCTATGTTGATCTGATTTTGCATAAAGCTAAGTTTATTGAGCAAAATAATACCTTGAAACTATAAGCATTTGCCAAAAGTAGCAATCTAAAATTTCAGGACAGCAAGTAATATGTTCTGAAAAAGAGATGAAACTGAGCACAATCCCGTGCTCTAACATCAACAATGGGCCACCATTGCCCAAATAAATATGCTACACAAGCATACCATTTTTCATGGCTAAAACCAAGCCATATTTAACACCAAAGCCTTTCACATAAACCCATCCATCCATGACTATCCTAAGTCATGATATAACCACGTAATCCCATAACCACATGTCCCAAGTTTGATGCTAACACGACTGAGGAACACATCAAGCGGTCGTCCGTAACCGTGGACACGGCTATTCGAATAGTTCTTACTCTGATCAGAGGTATACATCTTTACCCACATGATGTGATAGAAGCCAAATGGCTACACTCTAGTTTGATCCGTACCCGTCGGTACCCACACTCTACACGTTGAGTGCGGGCTAGAGGTCACAACAAAACCTTCCCACGCTTAGCTCCAACCACCTAAACCACGTCTGGGCCCCCGACGACTTAGCCCCACACACAGGGTGACTAAGGCGGGCTCACGTCGTCGGCCTTCTCCTGGGGTACTGCGACGAGGCTGAGGTGCCAAAAAGGTTAGAGACCTCCTAGAGATGGTCTCAGCGAGAGGAATCGGATGGAGGCTAACCAGGGAGGATGAATCAATGGCGGCGGCGACTTGACCGGAGGAAATAAAGACGGGGTCGATCTCCTGGTACACGGTGTTGTAGTCCGATTGGTGCAGGCTAGCGTCTCCTGGGATCAAGGCGATGCTGGCGGCAAGGTGCTTTGGGCAAGGATCGTCGAAGTTCGCCGGAACGGCAACAATGCGAGCGGCGGCAGTTCTGCAACACCGAGAGCAAGGACGGCGGCAGCACGGCGATTTCGGCTGGCGAACCTAGGGTAGCCGAATACAAAAATGGAACGATTAATACGTGTAGATCACGTTCCCGGGGTCTAGAGAGGATGGAGCTCACCGGAGCTAGCTCGGGCTCAACCGAACACCTTCGGCAGAGGAAAAGATGGGGTTGCCGCCGGTGATCCTTGGAGATTTTCTTGGTTTTCTCGGTGGGAACATGGAGAGGAAGAAGAGGAGAGATGGCTGGCGAAATTTGAGGCAAAATGGCCGAGGTCTCCAAGCTAAGCTGTCTAGGATGCTTTGTAAACTGTGAGAGAGAGGAAGAAGGAGGAGGTGATGACACGTGTGACATGCAGTGCTGAGTTGTATCCACTTCTACAGTGCATGGGTGGGTCCCACATGTAAGACAACATTGTTCACACACTTCTGGCTAGGTTTAGTCTATGACTTATGGGCCCTTGTAGTGATGTTCTAGGTGACAGTGAGGAGGATGGTAGGATTTTGGATGAAACACTCTGTCCCAAGACTTGTTGAGGTTTACAAGTGGGCCAAGTCTTGTGGGGTCCACCTGGAAGTGATAAATGAGAGGAGAATTCTCTAGAGACTAAGTGTTGTGAGCTGTCCAACATGCAGTCTTTATATTACTGTTTTACAAGGTTAATGAGGAGCATAAATTATGGGAAAATTATTGGAGGTAGAGAAAGATGTGTTTAACCTGCTGACCAAATTTAGTGGTTAGAAGTAGTCTGGTTTATCTTTGGTGAAAAATGCAAAGTAGGGGTAATGATCTAGTTTTTTCTGCAGTGTAATTTATGTCCCTAGGGCTTTGCTCTTATTATTTTATGTGATTTATTTGGGGATTAAATTGAGCCAAAATTACTGGTGGTAGGGTTCATGTTGGCACACACTTTGGAAAAAGGTCTCTATCTAATTAGTCTTCATTTTCATTTGGTGAATTTTAGAAGTATACCTATTCATTTTTAGCTAGCTCCCTAGTCTAATTGATTTGAGGGATTTTATTAGAGTATTTATTGAAGTGATAAAATTATGTAAAATTTACAGTGGATCAATTATGTGGGATAGTGTTTACAGAAATTTTTTCATGATTTTATGTGCAACCAATCATTCTTAGAAAATCCTTAGACTATACAAATGCATATGTCAAAGAAAAGGACATTGGCTGAAATTTGTTGGAATATTTAATGGCTCCAAAATAATGAATTAAATTCTGGAAAAATTATATTAATTCATGATAAATAATCTAGTATTTGTATAAATTATCTCCCATATATACTTCTGTTCAATTTGATGCACTTTTTAGTAGTGTTTTGTTTTTGCCGATTTAGGGTTTGATTTTTGAGGGTTTAACATTGCAAACTTTAACTTGTATGAAGTGACAATGCAAAAATTTAAATTGTGCACTCTAATGACAGTAGGGCATAACACTAATTTCCTGAAATTAAATCTAGGGCTGTGACACAAAGGCTTAGTGAAAATGTCTGCCAATTGCAATTTTGTATCAAGAAATTTCAATTCAACATCTCCTTTCTCAACATGATCTATCAAAAAGTGAAAACAAATATCAATGTGCTTTGTACGTGAATGTTGTACCAGATTCTTAGCAATATTAATAGCTCTTGTATTATCACAAAAGAGAGGAACTTTCTCAAAAGTAAACCATAATCTTCCAAAGTTGAAATAAGCCAAAGAATCTAAGAACAACAACTAGTAGCAGCAACATATTCGGATTCAGCAGTTCATTGAGCAACATTTAATTGTTTCCTAGAAGACCATGCAATCAAACAAGTTCCCAGAAAATGACATGTTCCACTAATACCTTTTCTAACAATTCTACAACCACCAAAATCCGCATCCGAATAACCACTTAAGTATATAGATGATGACGTCAAATACCAAATGCCAAATTCAAGAGTGTGTTGTAAATACCTCAAAATCCGCTTGATGGCTTGACGATGCGAAACACGTGGAGAAGCTTCAAATCGAGCGCACAAACACACAACAAACTATATGTCCGGCCTTGAAACAGTAAGATAAAGTAAAGAACCAATCATACTTTGGTATTCTTTTTGATTAACAGCTTCACCATCTTCATCCGGATCCAAAACAGCAGTAGATCCCATAGGTATAGAGATAGGCTTGCAATTCTCTATCTTGAATCGTCGTAAAAGATTCTTGGTGTACTTTGTTTGATGTATAAACGTACCTTGCGGTGTCTGTTTGATTTGTAGCCCCAAAAAGTACGTCAACTCACCCATCATACTCATCTCAAATTCCCTACGCATTGTCTCAGAAAACTCCACAACCAAAACGTGAGATGAGCAACCAAAGATGATATTATCCATATAGGTTTGAACAAAAAGTTGATTATCACCATGCTTAAGAACAAAGAGAGTTTTATCCACTTTTTCCATTTGAAAACCTTTTGCAAGCAAAAAGTTTTTAAGTCTATCTACCATACTCTAGGAGCTTGTTTCAAACCATACAAAGCTTTTGACAATCTAAAAACATGGTTGGGAAATTAGAATTTTTAAAACCCTGTGGTTGTTTTACATAAACTTTCTCCTGTATAAAACCATTAAGAAAAACACTTTTAACATCCATTTGATACAATTTAAAACCTTTTGAAGCAGCAAAAGCCAACAAAAGTCTAATTGCTTCAATTCTAGCAACAGGAGCAAAAGTTTCATCAAAATCTAACCCTTCCACTTGAGAAAAATCTTGAGCAACAAGCCTAGCTTTGTTCCTCACAATTAAACCATCCTCATTTTGTTTATTTTTAAAAATCCATTTAGTTCCGATAATATTATGACCAAGAGGAGGTTCAACTAAAGTCCAAACTTTATTTCTCTCAAAATTCTCAAGTTCTTCATGCATGGCATTAATCCACGATTCATCAGTTAATGCATGAGTAACATCTTTGGGTTCAAAAGAAGCAACAAAAGCAGAATTCATATGATCATGAGTTACCTTAGACTTTGTAGTACGCTCACCAATGTTACCTATTATTTGTTTCAGTGAATGCCATCATTGAATATGCAAAGGAGCAGAGACTTCAGAAATTGTTTCACATTCTGAACCTTGAACAGTAGAAGTTGCAGGTTCTGGAGGACCACCAGAATCAGCACGTGCCGAACCAGAGCTGGATCCCCCTGCCAGATCTGACTGTGGCTTCTCAAGCGGTCTGACCGGCGTTATTCTGGCGGTCTGACCGGCCACTTCAACTTCATCCTCATCGTCGTTTTCCTCCACAAAAATGCTAATCTCCCCTTGAATCTGTGATAATGTACCTGAAATTTCTGGTCTAGTACTTGGACTAGACTCATCAAAAGTGACTTCGCGAGTCCCTATAATTTTGTTAGTTTGTAAAACAAATACCTGATATCCTCGAGAATGAGTAGGGTAACCAAGAAACAATCCATCTATAGAACATACTTGTGACGCCCAGAAATTCGCACCGAAATTCTGAATATTAATGTGTAATAAATCCCTGCCCAGGAAAGTCAGGGTACACAAATCCAAGTTGCCATACAGAGGGTCTTACAAACAGAGTAAAATTATATTACAAAAATGCAGCAGAAAAAGGTAAAGATAGTCTATAAACAGCGGGTCCATCGGCAGCGTCCATTCCCACAAGCAACTTGACGGCGGAGCCAGCCTATTCCTCATAATGATCTTCATCTGACGCGTTCTCCAACACTAGGGGGAAAATTGGAGCAAGGCTGAGTACCACCCACAGTACTCAATAAATCACACCCATAATTATGCATATGCACAGGGTACAAAGATGGGATAGGGTTTGTTTTGCATAAAAGCAGTTGCAAACAGTAGTAGTTCGCAAACAGTAAAAGTTGACTAATTTAACCATATTAATTCTCCACTGATTAACGTTACACCACGTTAACCAGGCCCAACCATTCCCAACTGATTGACGCTACACCACATCAACCAGTCTCCACTGATGAACGCTATACCACGTTCACCAGACACCTCCGGGTCTGTTACACCACGTTACCTGGACTCCATTGATTAACGCTACACCACGTTAACCAGTCACCACTGGACAATGTTACACCACGCTGACCAGCTTTCCCGATCAACGCTACACCACGTTGACCAGGCCGCACTGATGGAAGTTACACCACGACCACCAGGCATCACTGATGAGAGTTACACCACACTCACCAGTCTCCATCGACTAGCGTTACACCATGCTAACTGGTCACCCCCGGTCAACTCAACCACGTCGACCGGACTCAACACCTTCCATAACCCTAGTTTGATAAAACAGGATTAATTATCTAGGGTGAGACTAATCACGGTGAGTCTTGGCCAATGTGCCCATAACCGCGGGCGCGGCTATTTGAATAGTTTTACTCTGATCAGAGGTGTACAACTGTACGCACAAGACATAGCCCCACACACGTTCCCGTGTACCAGTACATCACCACGATGTCCCGTGAGAGGCTGTGACAAGACCGTTCACGAAACCCCTCCCTAACCATCCACACCACGCTGAGGTTGCACCTGCCGACAGGGCACGCCATATTGGCCAGGCTACCCCCCTTGCTCCACGGTGAATCCGGCAGCCGATCAACCCTACCCTGGGCCGATCCAACTCCATCCCGCTCACCCTTTTCTTCGGTGCCTAGGAGAGGGAGAAGAAACGCTTCAAGCCTAGCCGTTGCCCACGCTGGCTTGTGGAAAGTACGAGAAGTTGCCCAAGTGGTTCCCGCGAACCGGTCCTTAATTGCCATGGGTGTGACAAGCAAACCATACACCTACAGCCCACCATTTAGGTCAAATTTTAATAGTTTAATATCAGCCTATCCAAAGTTTCACTTTTGCGACAAGGAGTCGAATCATAGAAAAGAAATAGTATTTAATTCTCATGTGAGCTAGGTTGCTAAGCATGGCTAAGCATCCTAAGAACTGTAATCTACTCACATTATTACCCAGGTGACAAGGGTTCAGGTTTCAAAACTATGGCTAAGTCCTAACATTGCATAAGTAATAACCACCCACATGAAATATTAAAATAATACAGTTTATTTGAATAAACAAAAAAATTTAGCGAAAAATAGGTACAAAGTGATCAAAGTAACAGTGCGACTTGCCTTGCTCCGGCTCAAGGTACTCTGCTACGATCTCGAAATACGCGGGAGAATTACCGGCGTCGGATTCTACAACAAACAATGCATAAACAATTAAAAATAGTACATGGGGCAATCAAACATGGGCTAAAAGTATTTTTAATGGATTCTTGGTATTTTTCTGGATTTAATGAAATTTGAATGGACTTAATCGGAGTTCGTATGAATTAGTTATGATTTATTGAAGTTTTACTGCTATTTTCAGTGTAAATATAATTAACAGGCGATTTATTGCGCATTAAACTGAATTAATAACGTCACCGGAGGGAGAGGCGGCGCCGACCAGCGGGCCCCACTGGCCAGCGGCGCACAGAGGTGGGTGCACCACGTGGCGCCACCACGGGCAACCACGCGGGCGAGCGAGCGGGCAGCCCCGATCTGCCACTCGGTAGATCGGACGGCCCCGGGGAGCGGCGACCGAAGCCGGCCGTCCCGAGCGGGAGGCGGCGGCTCGCATGCGACCCGATGGTCGCCGACGGCGACTACATGGAGGGGCGGAATGGAACGGGAAAACGGAGGGGGTTCTCACCGGCGGCTTGCGACGGCGAGCGACGGTGCGAAGACGATGGTGGCGCCGAAAAATCGGCGGCGGCTTCGGGACGACATCGGCGACAAAGCTCCGACGGCGGGGAATAGGCGAGAGGCGGTTGCCGAGGCGTCCTAGAGGATGAGGAGGACGGAAGAGGAGTTAGGGCGAAGAATGGAGACGCAGCGCGGCACCGGCCAGAGAGGAGGCGAAGGGCCGATACTCACCGTGCACGTGGGCGGGACGGTCCAGCGGGCTTTGGCTTCCACGGAGTGGCGGCCGAGGTGCGGTGTGGCACGGCGGAGATGATGGCGGTGGCGGTATGGCCTGGTGGCGTCCGGAACGGCGACGAGCGGTGGCCGGAGTCAGCAAAAAACAGGAGAGCTCGGGTACGTGGTGGTAAGGGGGTTCTAGAGCACGGGGAAACTCGGTGTGTTGGGGAAAAAATGGAGGAGAGGGTGGAGGGGCTTTTTATGCAGTCGGCCGAAAGAGATCGAGGCCGAATGGCTCCAATCGTGTACGGGAGAGAGAAAGGCGGCGTGGAGATCGTGCGCGCAATTCGTGGGAGTGAGGGGGCGTGGACGCTGGGGAATTCGGGGAGGTGGGGCGGACTCGGTCCGCGCCCATTTGAACCGAGTGCGAGCGCGGGAGGAGGCAGGAGGCGGCGTTGGATCGGACAGCTCCAGGGATTTTCCCCTCCGCCCGATTCGGATGGAGGAGGAAGACGATGCTGACAGGCGGGTCCGGCCTGTCAGCGGGAGGCGCGTGGGCGCGGGCGCGAGCGAGGGCGCAGGTGCGGGCGAGGGCGCGGGCGCGGGCGAGGAAGAGGCCGGGGAGGGGAACCGGCCTGCGGGCGCGTGGGGAGGGAGGCCGGCACAGGAGCGGGCCACCGGCCGAACAGAAGAAAAAGAGAAAGGAAAAAGGAAAAAGATTTTCCAGGACGATTTAAATTCCGATAAGCGGTTTTGATTTATTAAAAATAGTTCCTGTGCTCTGAAAATTCCACTAAAAATCCAGTTAATGTATTTTGGCACAGAGAATACAAGAAAAATATTCCCAGCCACGATAATTTATTATCTTGCATTTTACACCTTTAATTATTTTTCTATTGCCATTTTAAAATTCCTTTTCTTAGGTATTTTCTCAGGTAAAGTTTTTGTGTGGCTAATATCAGGGTGTGACAATGCTTCAAATTTATCCAAAAACACGCAAATGAGAAACTTTGGGCTGATGTCCAAACTGAAACTCATAAGAAATTTTTCCAAGTTTAGATCTCAAAAAAACACAATTAGAAATATAATAAGCAGTGTTAATATCTTCCGACCAAAATTTTCTAGATCTATTATACTCATCAAACATAGTCCTAGCCATCTCAACCAAAGAACGGTTCTTTCTTTCAACAACACTATTTTGTTGAGGAACTCGAGGAGACGAAAACTGATGTTCAAGACCTTTTTCATTGTAAAATTGTTCAAAAGACGTATTTTTAAATTCACTACCATTATCACTTCGAATAGTTCTTAAAGATCCAGAAAGTTCAACAGCCAAATGAAGATACAAACTTCGAAAGTGTTCAAAAGTTTCATCTTTAGTTGCCATAAAAAAACCCAAGAATATCTCGAAAAATCATCCACAGTAACCAACACATACCACTTTCCTCCAACGGATTGCACTCTAGCTGGACCAACAGTGTCCATATGTAAAAGCTGTCCCGGTGCATCCGTTAACACAGAAACAATTGGATTATCTGAAGAAGCAACCATCTTAGCATAACGACATGACGAACAAACCAAATCAAGATCCTTTTTAAGTTTAGACAAACCATGAACAAGATCCGAATCACTAATTCTAGTAAGATCATCAAAACCAACATGCCCAAGTCTACGATGCCAAAACATTAAGTCCTTTGAAAATTTAGCAACTAGACATGTGATCTTAGATGAAACACCACTTTCAAAATCAACTTTAAAAACTCTTCCGTAACGAGAAATTTCCGAAACAAAATCTCCAGAAGAATCAAGAATTTTACTCTCAGTTTTCTTAAATCTAATCTCAAAATTTTCATCAATAATTTGAGAAATAGAAAGCAAATTGTACTTCAAATTTTCTACCAAAACCACCTCATTTAAAACAAACTTGTCATTTATCTTGATAGATCCAGTAGCAAGAACGGCACTAGTAGAAGCATCTCCAAAAATAATTGATTCAGTCTTAGATGCTGATTGAAGAGAGGAGAACCAACTTTTATCACCGGTCATGTGCCGCGAACAACTGGAGTCCATTATCCACACGCTCTCTTTCCTTGCCATCAAAGCCTACACACAAGCAGATGTCGATGTCTTAGTACTGGGTTAGATAACAAAAATTTAGAAATCCAGTACTGAGATACACGACCAGAAGTACCAATAGGCATATAACCACGAGCAAAACCAGCTTTATCTTGTTTAGAAAAATTTACTCGAGACTAGTTCGACCGTTGGATGTTCTGTGGTCTGACCGCCAGCCTTGGCCCAAAACCTGATTTTTGCCATTTAGATTTTGCAAAAGCAATTTTCTTTCCTTTTTCTGTTTTCGACCAAGTCTAAAACAAAAACCAACTAGATGTCCATCTTTTCAACAAAAAGAGCAAGTATACTTTTCACGAGAAGATGAGTTTGCAACCAAAGGTTTTGAATTCAAAGACTTGGTTTCTTTACATATTGTCGAAAGAGAAGACAAAATCCCAGCCGATTTAAAAATGGTTTGTTAGCTTCGGATTTTGTCAAAATCTCACCCTTTTTAGTGATACCCAAAACAATAGGTTGGTGAAAAGTAAAATAGACATGTGCATTAAAACCTATACCTCTGTTGTGTATGCTCACTTTTGATTGATCCAAAATCATATTTAGTTTCTTATTTCCATCGAAAAATTTTTATAAGGAACTTTTTAAACAAGAAACCTCTTTTGTCAAATTAGCACAATTTTCGCAATCAACCAAAACACATTTTTGTTTGCGACACTTTGAGCAAGAAAGCACTTTATGATTTTTCACAATATCCTCCATGTACTCAATACGACCTAAATCACTTTTTTACTTTCATCTTATTTAAAGAACATATTGAGCAAGTTTTAGATACAGAAACATCTTTTTATTGCTTTAGTTTTCTAGCACTCAAAATATTAAACATGGAACTTGCACCAAAAGCAATTTTATATTTACTCAATAGCTTTTTAGTCAAAAATAATTCATTCAAGATTCTAGTATGCAGCATAGTTCCAAGAGCAAAACAAGATTCTAATTCTTTATTTTTAATATGAGCATTTTCAAATCTTAAGCATGTAGTAACATTTACATCTCTTAAAGCAAAAATTTCAGAGAATAAAACTTCACAAGACTTGCAATTATCATCATCAGGAATCAAAGATCTTAGTCTAGAAATTTTAGATTTTAGAGATTCAACAATAAAATCATTTTTCTTAATTTTTTCTCATAACTCTGAATTTTAAGACTAAGAGTAACTATCATCTCTTGGCAAGTTTCAATGGAAGGAGTAAAGATAGATACCTTATCATTGTCGCACTTAGAATAGTGGTCGTCTGAACTTGATCCTTCACGAGTTATGAGGCGAACTCCTGAGATGTTCTTGCCTTTATAATCGTCTCTATCTTCACTCTCGTAATCGATATCACTTGTCCAAGCTTGTTCAAAAGCAGCATAGACTTGATTAAAGAACTTTTTGAAATCTTCCTTGCTTTGCTTTTCTTTGAACGCTTGCTTCTTCTTTACGTCTTTGGACTTCTCTACTTCATCTTCCTTTGTAGATCTCCTAAGTTTCGGACATTTAGATCGAATGTGGTTCAACTCGCCACACCCGAAACACCGAATTGGTCCACCTCTTTTCCTAGTTTTGACATTATTCAAAGCTCGAGAAAACCTGTTAGTTAATAGTGCCAAGTCCTCGAAGAATTGCTCGAGTTGGTCATCGGAAATGGCATTTAAAGCATTGAAAGAATTCGATGAAAAGTCATCAAAATAAGAATCAGATGAAGAAACTAAGGCAGTAGTTTTTGAATCTGACTTACGAGAGAGAACATTCAACTCATAGGTTTTTAGCTTTGTATAAAGAGATTCCAAAGTTAGAGTTGTCATAGTAACAGATTCTTGAATCGATGTAACTTTCATCTCCTAAACTTTCATATCTAATCCAATCAAAAGAAGTCTTGCAATTTCAGATTGAGGATAGTTAACGTTAAAAGAATCATCAACAGATCTAAGATTGCTTAAAACTTTGTTAAAGCGACCAAAATAATCATCAAGAGCTTCTCCAGGTTTTATCTCAAATTTCATATAGTCCTTTTTGAAAACATCCCTACGAATTTCCTTGATGTTAGAAGATCCTTCGTGAAAATCACGTAGAGCCTTCCACATCTCATGTGCAGTTTTAAGATGAGAAATTCGATTAAAATCCAAGCGAGAAACTCCATACAAAATCATGTTGCGCACTTTACAATTATTTTCAAACTCAATTTTATTTTCTGCAGAAATAACATCAGAGATTTCATAAGAATGAGAAACTTTTTGCCAAATATCGTATCCCTGAGACATAATATAAGATTGCATCTTTTTGCACCAAAATTAAAAATTAATTCCATCAAAAATATGCGGCTTGGTTGAAAATCGGTCAGCTATGGCTAAATCTCAAGATCGGTGAAGATCAAAAAGAGAAAACAAGACTCTGATACCACTTGTAGGATCGACACAAGAACCAAACCTACCAGAGAGGGGCTAAATGGTAGGAACACCAAAAACCAAAATCTTTTACGGAATAAAAGAAACCCTTAAATCTGGATGGAGTGCACTGGTCAGACCTGTCTCTGTTATGCCAGTCTGACCGCCGCCTCGCCGCCGCGCTCTTGTTGGATGAACCGTCGGAATTCAGAAGGATACATACTGAAGATGCTCTTCAAAGTAGATCAACTTTATTGCATCAAGATATATTTACAAAGTGCACATAAAGCACTCCTTTCTCTCAAAACTAAATCCTAGCTTTTCTCTCTTCCAAAAGTCATGCTCTAGGTCTCAACCCCTTATCTATTTATACCTAAAACCTTCTGTACAAAGTAGGAGTAGGACTTCTAGTACCACTGGGACTCAAACTCTTAATTACCAAATCTATTTACAATTTACCAAATCAAATTCTCCTTTCCATAGTCAACTTGGACTTTCCTAGTCCAAGTAGGACTCGACTCCTAATCCTACTAGGACTCCACTCCTAATCTGAGTAGGACTTGACTCCTCTTTCCATACGCACACAATTTCTCTTGTATGCCATATGGAATCTTTAATTCCACGTGTACTGATCTCTAGCCTTTAGTATCCCGTGTAATTTCCCGATCATCCAGACATCAACTTCTCCCAAGTCGACTTCTAATCCATCACTGGCAATACTCTCGAGGCCTCAAGACTCACCTATATATGTAAAAACAAAGGAATCATATTCGAGCACAAGTTCTTCCCAACTTGACTCATGTTAGTCACATACACTTACACTAATATTTACAGTTATTTTTAAACCAATCTTTTATTAAATAAATTATTTGTAAAACTAATTATTTATTATAAAATATTAATCATGATAATGATTCTAGATCTTTCGGAAATGGAAGTGACAAGCTTGGAGATTTGCACTTGCACAGGTCGACTTCAGTTGTTGTCTCGTTTGAGTCTCGCCCATGTGCAGGCCGGCGGATCAATGGCGAAAGTTAATCGCATCCTCCGTGTAAAGCGATGGCTTCTAGCTAGGGGTTTTTTTACTGTTAATAATTTAATTTTTTTTAATTTACAAAACTATTTTTTAATTTTTTTTTTGCAGAAATACCCTCTTGCCGCCGTGGGCCAGGGTGGTATTTAAAAACCGCCGTGGCCCAGGGCGGCAAATAGCCTGGCCGTCAGTGGGCCATGACGGCATGGGCTGCCGTTAGCCGGGGGGGCCCACGTGGGCTTGCCGCTGTGGCCCAGGGCGGCGAATGGCCCCAGAGGGCCGAACGTAAAAATGCATTCGCCGCCGTCCCCCAGGACGGTGAATGTATTTTTGCGTTCGGCCCCCTACAGCCATTTGCAAATTACCAAATTTGAAAATTTTTTTGCTAATTTTCCTGCCTTATTTTCTTGCTAATTTTTAACCCCAAAAATTTTGAAATTTTATTTCTCAAAATTAGAAATAAGGCAGGAAAATTCTTGATCGGAATTTAAGAATCTAATTTTGAGAAATAAATTTTCAAAATTTTTGGGGTTAAAAATTAGCAAGAAAATAAGACAGAAAAATTAGCAAGAAAATTTTCAAATTTGATAATTTGCAAATGGCTGCAGGGGGCCGAACACAAAAATGCATTCGCCACCCTGGGGGACGGCGGCGAATGCATTTTTGCATTCGGCCTCCTGGAGCCATTCGCCGCCGTGGCCTAGGGCGGCAATGCCACGTGGCCCCCGGCCCGCTGACGCCGTGGGCCGCCGTCACAGCCTGGTGACGCCGCCGTGGGCCCCGGCCATTTGCCGCCCTGGGCCACGGCGGTTTTTAAATGCCGTCATGGCCCATGGCCACAAGCGTGTATTTTTGTAAAAAAAATTCAAATTTAGTTTTGTAAATTAAAAAATAAATTAAATTAAATTCGCTAGCTAAGCACCATGCTAAGCTAAGGCCCTGAACATGTTTGTAGCTTCTAATTATTATCTTGTTTTTTGTAAGCACGTTTTTTAAACTGATAAACAGCGTGTTTTTTAAAAAAATTCTATATGAACATATTAAAAAATCAAATAGATTTATTTTTTAAGTTTTTAATAGTTAATACTTAATTAATCATACGTTAATGATATTTCTTGTTTTACGTGTAGCTTATAAGCATGGTGAAGAAGCACAATCCAACGCCCCCTAAGTTCAAGAGATAGATTTTCTTTAACCCATAGCCGTCAGAGATTACGAGAGGTCATGTGCTTAGTACGGCATTCCATTTTTTTCCCTTGTATCTTTTCCTTTCATTTCGAGCAAAAGCTGAAAGAGGACCTAATCTCCCACTTAAATGCAAGCAAGCAAGCACTAGCTAGGCCACTACAGTGTTAACACTGCATCAGTATATGGACATTACATGTGTTGGCATGTCATGCCGAGTGCGCCATTGCTTAATGCTAAATTGCCAATGCGCACATCACAGAAAAAGGAATCGCTGGATCAAACACCCAAGACATGACACTATTATGCAACAAGAAATTGCGGTTGGTGTGATGTTGAACTTTAAGCAGGATAAAATAATGAAAAATTGAAAGCCCCTGGTGATACACAAGTTGTAGTGCAAGTGCTTAAGACAAGAGGACTTTTGCATCCTTGAGTTTGGCATTGGAAAAGTTTGGCATCCAGTGGTCAAAGTGGATCTGGATAGTGTCGTTGTGGTTTGTCGTTTGAACCGATTGCAAAGGGTCAAACGCCAAAGCTGCTGGGTCAGAGTGGTCCTACTGTACAAGGACAGGGTCATTAACTAGAGTTGATCAGATCAGAAGTTCAGATCACAGGGTGTAGCTTGTTTCAAAAAAGATCACAGGGTGTACTGTAGAAAGTTATAGACTCATGTGTCACGTGTGGCCTAACCTTTCGGATATGAACTAATGATCACTTTGCTGATTTACTTTTCTTCCACTCTCCCTCTGAAAATATAGCTCCCTTTTTACTATCTTTTTTAATTAATAACGTCATTGATTTTTATCATCATATTTAATCATTTGTTTTATTCAAAAATTTAGCGTAAACATACAAGAATATGAGCCGTACTTAAGTTTCTTTAATAATAAATCAGATCATAGCAAAATAAACTATACTTATTTAAATTTTTTTGAATAAGACAAATAATCAAACATCATATCAAAAGTCATCAGCGTCATCTATTAAAAACGAAGAGAGTAATTAGTTATAAATCTATAAAAATAGCTATATTTTAGAACGGAAGGAGTAATAGACATGAGCAATCAAAAAATATTTCGGCTTCAACTTTTGCATTGCAGAAATTCAATGGGAAAAATCCGGTTTCTAAGCCAAGTAAAGAATATGAGCCCGTATGTACCTAAGGTAAAAAGAGATGTTACATTTCATTTAGTTTGGTCTTTCTCCACAAATTTAAAATTGTTTTACACTAAAAGGGTTTAGCGATCTCACAAGGTTTGGGGTTGGCATGGAGCACAACGCCCCTATGTTACAACAGACAACACAGCTAAAACGTGGTACATTTGTCTCAGCTAGCAAGCTTCCATGCCTGAGCAGGGAGCAGCAATTGCAAACGGTATTTTGGGTAGTAGATGGTCACCTGAATATACCGACCGAATTGATACCTAACACTGTACTGCCGATGTTATGTGAGTAGACTCAGCTTGCAAAATCCCCAGGCCACATTCGTGTATTAGTCTCCTCTGTGCCAGGGAAAAGGTAGATTAGCTTGCAGCAACAACATCAGTGGCCGGGCTGGAGCCAAGGAGTTGGCGAAGCTTGGGTTCACTACGCTCCGTGTGCCTGACACTCGATTTGTTTGTGTTGTCGATCATCGACAAAAAATTTTCGACCACGCGAGGAGAGGAGGCTGTGGTTGTTTTGTGCAGAGATGTTTCTGCCTGAGTCGATGCTGCAGAGTCCTTAAGCTTCCCCTGAGAAATAAGGCACATTTTCATTAGAGAAATGCATATAAAAAAAACATGTTAAAAGTTATGTATGATTGCGGAAGCATCCAAAAGGTTCAGTACCATTAGAGCCGAATTCTCTAGTCTGAGCTTCTCGGAGCTTTCTGAAAGCCTGCTGATTTCAGATCTAAGTGATGTGTTCTCTGCTGTAAGTGATTCTACTTGTGTAGCCAGATCCTCTGTCTCAGCCTAAATGAAAACAACACCGATATCATAAGAGAAAGCATTATGGAATTATGTTCTGTACTAACTTCAAATTTTGTATATGACATGTATGCGACTTCCAAGTTAAGTTATCCTGTGACTTCACTGGGATCTGCAATAAAATCCCTTTCCCCAAAACAGAATATCCAAATTGGGTTTCAGTTAAAAGCCTTTTATCCAAAAAAAAATGGGTTTCAGTTTCAGTCAATGTTTCCAGGATGATGCCTCTTTTTTTCCCCCCACAAAACTGCGTATTGCTCATATTGATCACAGGGTAATTGCTACTATAATATACCTGCTTTCTCAGCCTTGATCGTCTGGCAGATTCCCTATTTGATTGTTTCCTCCTTTCACGCTTTAATTCCCTTTCATCCTGGAATGTAAGAATTCCACAAAGTTAATCTCTGAGAACTGAATATGATACTAGTACAAACTTTTCAAGGATTAACAATGACATGAAAATTAACTTATTCACATAAAATTATTGTTTTTCATAATTTCTGATGACACAGTCTTCTAAATGATATGAGATTGAACATACCTTGATCGATAGTTCAGTTGATACTCCTGTATGACTTGGAACAATCACACCAGGTGGTGGAGATATTGGTGTGCCCAATGCCCTCGAATTAGCAACATTAGTAGCACTGGGCTTAATTACTTGAGCTGGAAAGCAGTGATTTGGCAAAATCGCAGTACTTCCCAATATATGGCTGGGAGCTAAAGTATTTTCCATCTTCGCAGCAGCTGTTGTTTCAGCACCTGGCAAAGATTTAAGTGGTTAGCCACGATTTTTTGACAGTCAAATTTGGAACAGGATTTGATTAGTCAATATTCCATGAAGAAACTGAAAGATACAGATGTGTCTGTGTGTCATCTGATAAATATTTTTCCCTTTTTTCAGGAAGGTGCAGAAGCTTTGCACTATTTTCTGTGCGAACGAGACAAATCCATTTTCTAAAAAAAAAGAATGAGAGCCAAATAATTGGTTGTGTACATCTAGGTTTGGATGTAGAGGCCGTGTTTTAATCTATTATCTAAAAGAAAACGAGAACAAAATAATACAAAGAAAGGGATAACGTTGAGAATAAAAAATTGTTGCAAGTTATACCAAACAAGGCATGATAGAGCACAAGATAGCCGCTGAAGCAAATGACTGATCAAATTAGGTACCACATACATCTATAACAAGTCTTACACAGATGAGAAGAGGGAAAATGCAATTAGCATTACACCTATGATATTAAAAAAGTTGCTACAAAGTGGAATACCAGCTCCATCATCCAATCTCCGCTTCCTGCCAGTCTTGCTCACCTAAAGAATGTACAATTTTAGTATATTTAAGCATATCAGACATGTTCAATAGAAAACAACAAAGGTAACACAATGTATGTGCATGCATACAAACTAACTGGTACCTTCAGATCATTTACATCACTAGAGCCTTCTGCACTGTAATCCCCACTGGATGTCATTGTTTTTTTACTGTCACCACTCCCAGTGGATACTGCAGCCCCATCAACTTCCTTAAGTTTTTTGTTGGAGCCTTTCTCCTTACTGTTTGCAGACTTGGCTGGTTCCATGCTCAATGGATTTGCCATCTTGAAAGAATCAACATAAACAAAATTAATAGAAGTTAGCAGAATAAATATATTAAATCACTATTCAACATAGGAGTAAGGCTAAAAGTTTTCAATAAGAATCAGTATGAGGTTCTGGTGCTGGAAATAATGAAAACAATTGAACTAAGTATGATCCAAGGGGAACGAGCACGATGGATCATTAGGAATGCTATTATGTTACTGTACCTGTAGGTATGTTCTTCCTGTAAGCTATTTGGCAGATCATTTAAAGAAGTTTGATATGCTTGGTGTGCAATCAGTGCCGAGTTATGGTGCACCACAAACAACATTACAGAAGTCAGATAAGCATACATTTTTTCCCTTTTCTATACTGTGGTTTTGATCAACCATGCAAAACTTTTCCAATATATTCACCAAGCTGGAAGTTAAAATGATACTGAATCCGATGGGACTTGGTTGTCTAGTTTTCCATAAAACTACAATATCTTATATCGATGAATGCAAGTCCACGATTGTTAACAAACATCAATATCTCTCTTTTTTCGAAAAAGGTTAGACAGACATCTATATTTAATGCTTGAACTAACTAGTTTAACTGAACAAAAAGTGCATGGAAGCACATGAAGATCAATGTTTACCATGGGCATAAGGGGATGTCGGTAAGCTCCACCATGTGGATACATTGCAGCATATGGGGTCCCAAAAGGGGGTGGCATAATAGGCTGCAGAAATGCAGAGAGAAATTCAGATTTCATGAAGTGTCTGAAACTTCATTGCATAAATAGATTGAAAATAAAATACCTGAGGACCCCACATATATGGTGGAGGAGCATGGCCTGGAGCTATTGCCGGGGCAAAATATGTTGGTGGTAAGACACCAGGGCCATAATATGCCTGAAAAATTTTGTATCGATGCTTACATTACTATATTCTATCTTTTGGAAGTGGGGAGTGTAAGATAATTTACTAGCAAGACACTTAACCTGAACAGTGGACCAATCAGGAAATGGATGTGGAGTTGGTTGGTCCTGCAAATGAAGGCAATTAATAAGATACTTATGGCTGTAGCCCTACACTCACTCCTACCCTTGAAATTGATGAGTCAGGTGAGAAAATAGAGCATGTTGTCGTTTCTCTAGATATCATGTTAACGGATCGGGGATACTGGATAAAGGGTGCTAGTTCATTTATGTACTCCGTCCCTTTTTTTTGAGAAAGTACTAAATATTTTTTTGAGGCAAGAGACTAATTATATACACTGACCAATGGTTTGGGGCTTTTGGTCATGCATTGTTTTCGGCAATAATACAACTAATTTGAATTGAAATCAAGATATAATATAACAGACCACAAGGCAATATCTCAGTAGTGAGTACAGCTAAAACAGGTATTCTCACCTTAGGAGGGGAGGCTGTTTTCCCAGTCCTCTGGGTAGCAACAGTTTCATCATGCGCCATGCCTTTTATGAATGCCTGCTGGCTGCTAGTATACCAAGTACAAATTCAGGTTATAATAGTGCGCAGTTTAGCAACTGAAACAAAATATTCTGTGTGCCTGAAATGTGATAACTGTTTGATTTCACCAAAAGTAACCAGAAGTACGTTATCGATCAGATAAGGCTGCCAACTTATCTAAAAAAATATCAAGCCTTTCATATGATGCAAATTCATATCATACAAAACAAAAGCATAGGGTGACACCGAACGGACATGCCAAGTTACTCGAATTACGATTTTAGAACTACTAAAAGCAGCTGTTAAACAAGTAGTTTCCTCGTTTTCCTACATTGGGGAGCACCAATTCTTTTTTCGAGGTCAAATAACTTTTCATTCGTTTATTATTCACCATGGAACAGGGCAGCGCAAACGCATATATCAACATGAAACTGCTTCAGTAATCAGTAATTAGATATTCAGTCACACCCAATCGATACAAACTGCAATTAGAACTACACCACGCATCATCGAAACCCGGAACAGATTGGACGGACTAAAAATTGAAGGCAGGGAAGAAATCAATCCAACTGAGCATGGATCTCCTATCTACGCCAGCTCATGAAGCGGCAGCGAGGAGGAGGCAGGGCTACAAGAGAAGAATGGATACCTTCAATTTGATTCTAGCCGTGGTGCAGGTAGTGAAAAGAGTCCAGCCGCATCGCCACTCCGAACCTGCTCGCCGGCCCTGCGCGAGAGCAAGCCGCCGCACGGGGGAGGACGCTACGACGTGCTCGCGAAGGAGATGAGCTCGCCGGCCGCCGCGCGTGACAGCAAACACGCAGAGGGAGGGGTGACGGAAAGAGAGAGGAGAGAGAGAGGGGAGCCGCGAAAGCAGATTGATCCAATGCGCAGCGAGAGAGAGAGAGAGAGAGGAGAGAGGGACGCGGCACGGAAGCGAGGAGCGAGGCGAGAGAAAGGTAAGGGGCGCCAAAGGCTGGAGCCACGTCACGAGACACGTGTCTATGATAAGGACTAGGCCACTGGGGTTTGCCCTGCCAGGGCAATTGCTACACGTACCGTTAATTCCACCCCACACGTAAAGCACGTTTTATTGCATCCCAGCTTGAGCTTGGATGGCATACAAGAGCAATAATGGTGTGATTAACTACGTCTAGTATCTCACGCACCAAGAAATACTCCCATCCTTATAAAATATAAGAATTTTTACTATTTAAATCTTATTTTACACTATAGGAATTTCTAGCATTATTCACAATACTACTTGTTCCTTCAATAACTTTCCATTTAAATTTATTTCTTTCTTATCCAATCTAACTTTCATCTTCATTCATTTCACATTTATTAAGAGGCATCAAAATCTTTTTTTTTAACCTTAATCTTTACTAAACAACCTAGAAATCTGTCGATGCTTTGCACCGGCAATAATACTATGGGGGTACTCGGCGACCTGGAATTCGGTGGATTACAGAGGGACACGAGGGAATTATACTGGTTTCAGGCCCTCGTTGTGAGGTAATACCCTACGTCCAGTTGAGGTGTATTCTTCTGA
Source organism: Oryza meyeriana var. granulata (assembly GCA_003991445.1). Taxonomy (NCBI): domain Eukaryota; kingdom Viridiplantae; phylum Streptophyta; class Magnoliopsida; order Poales; family Poaceae; genus Oryza; species Oryza meyeriana. The sequence goes on from RYFJ01003289.1 coordinate 147,898, forward strand.
GGTGGATTTGGATCAATGATCTGGTTTGCCCTCATAGGGCGCCCTGCCTCCCTTATATATTAGGGACAGGCGGTACATGCAAGGATCCCAGTCGGATACGACCAAGGGATTTCCTTATTAGAGATAAGAATCCTATATTCCGACTAAGGCATGTTTCCTTATGTACAAGGCACAGCCTGCCGGTGCTATCTTATCTCTAATTACATGATCTGGCCCATCCTCTATCCGAGTGGCCCATGTGCTTGTAGTGAGGTTACCCGGGCCCATGGCTCCCACAGTAGCCCCTGAGACCTTCATAGTTGAGTCACAGCTGATGCGATGCTCTTCCTCCACGGTGAAGGTTACCCGACGTGCGATGCTCCCGAGTACTCTTTGTCCGAGTAAGTCTTCCCGAGTCCTGCTTCATGTCAGCTGGCAGCGAGGCTATGAAGGGCTTCATGTAAATATATGAATAGTGTGCGCCGAATAGGCGCACCTATTAGGTGTAGCCCTCGACTTTGTGCTTAATTGTGAAGACAATTAAACATAAAGTCAAAGATCTTTAACCCGGAAGTCTTTCCCGAGTAGATTACTACTGGTATATGAGACTCTTCGGTATCATGTCAACCGGAATATAATTTATAGTCTTGCCGAGTAGGAGGCTACTCGTATATAGGACTCTTCGACTTCATGTCAGTCGGAATATGAGTTTATAGTCTTTTCCGAGTGGCGTCCCACTCAAAAGCTAGACTCTTCCGCATCATGTCAGCGGGAATAGATATTTATAGTTTCTCCCGAGTAGTGCACTACTCGAAAGTTAGACTCTTCAGCGTCATGTCGCTGGAATAATGTTGCTCATGGCAACTGATGGCCATGCATGTAGGCCGAGTACCACTTTATGAAAATAAATCCATTATGTGGTCAGGTGTTCCCGAGAAAGATACCTGCATCCCCAATTTTAATGAAGACCAGCTTGTGATCCTTGTAAGGATATATCCTCGAGACCTGGTGGATAAAACAGATACCCAAACATATATGTTTAGTAGTGAGGCTTTCATGAAGCATATCTGTTTACCTCATCGATTCCTGTGGGTAGCACCAGCGCTATGATTTCAACTCAGCCTGCGGGCGGCCCACATGGAGCATGCTACTGTAGGAACTCATGTCTTGTCGGCCCAATACCAACTGTGCAGGCCTGGGCCCATCTAGTCGGTACAGGCTATAAAAGGATGGGGAAAGAGAAAAAGATTCCATCGTCTTCCCCAAAGCAACCAATCTCTTCATCTTCCACCTTCGCGCCTAGCTTTTCGCCTCCCGCCCGGCTAGGGTTAGCAGCAGCCGTTCCCCACCCGGACTCGGGCGATTTCAATCCTCTTCGTTTATTCCAAGCCCCCGATTTGCTTTCCCCCAAATCTCAACACCTCCAGTCATGCCGAAGGCGACGAATCCTGCAGGTGCGCCAGGGAGTTCTTGGCCGATCTCGGATTGCGGCTCGGTGAAGCTGAAACGGTTGGAGAGCGAGCTGAAGTTGCCCAGCCAAGAAGTGATCCGTTGGCGGTCGGCGAGGGATGAGTCGAGCCCCAACCCCCGGCCTGGTGAAACGGTAGTTTTCGCCTCTTTCTTTGATCGGGGCTTGTGTCTTCCGTCGTCTGATTTCTTCCGCCGCATCCTTGATTTCTACGGGCTGGAGTTGGTGCATTTAAATCCCAACTCGATCCTTCAGATCTCCATATCGTTACTCTTTGCGAGTGCTTTCTGGGTGTTGAGCCCCATTTCATCCTCTTCCGACACTTGTTCCATGTCAAGCCCCAGCCTTCCAAGAGTAATATCAGTGTGATTGGGGGCTGGTCTTCAACTAAGGAGTAATGGGAAGAAAACATATATCGATTTGCCCTTGAAATCTTCTCTGAAGGGCTGGCACAAGGAGTGGTTTTACTGTGCCGATCTAGCTCCTTCCTTGCGCCCGTTTACTGGATGCCGCCGGTGGTGTTGCCAAGCTGGTCTTCGGAGCCAACCTTTGAAGAACTGGGCCAGGCACACATATTGCTGACGAAGATAGATGACCTCAAGAGGGCCGGCTTGACAGGCCCTGGGTGGCTCGTCGTTTCTTGACGAGGCGCGGGTCCAGCCGCTGAAGCTGAGAAGCGCTTTCGGCTGGGCCTTCAAAGGTAAACACGATCCCGACCGGGTGAGCAGCGAGACAGCGGACAAGGGGGGCAGTAACCGATACCTTGTTTGGCTACTTCTCCGAAGGGGTCGTTGCCACCGAAGATGATAACCGCCGAGTTGCTGCCTATATAGCTTCATCCGGCCGCGGACCAAGTAACCTTCTACTTTCTTCTGTGGTGAACGCCTGTGGAACGATGATTGTTCAACCTTGCGTGATGGTATCTTGTCGACTTGATTGTAGTGGCATGAGGAATTTGATGAAGATTCTCGTCCATTGTCTGCGGTCGCGTCGAGGAAGAGGCCAAGGAGTCCCTCTGATGCCCAACCCGACTCCAAGAGAGCGGGAAGAAGCCAATTTTATATCGGGGCGAGGGGCCATGACAGCGCGTGCCGTGAGCGGTAGCTTGAAGATAAAGAACACCGCTGCCACAACGCCCACGCGGTCGAGTCCCAGGCTGAGAGCAGCTGGCTCGGGCTCGACGTTGTCGTACTCAGCAACAGCGCCGCCAAGGGCCAACCAGAGCAGAGGCCAATTGGGGCGAAGGAGCCCGAACCAACCGTACCAGAGTCAAGGCCGACTCAGGCCGATATGCCTCTGCGTCGACGACACCGACCGGGGCGAAGTGCCGATGCTAGCGCTTCGCCGGGGAGCGGGCACAACTAGCAGGAAGCTGAAGTTTCCAAGAGGTGCGCTACTCCGAGCATTCTGTAGTCGTTGTATGTTAAAATACAGTCCTGATGTCTTGCTTCGTTGTGCAGGAAGCGGGCCGATATCGACCTCAAAAAGGTCGACCCATCTGCTCTGCTTGATGAGTCCGCCCCAGCCGAGTCATAATTCTAGCAGCGAACACACCTGCTGAGCCGGCGGCCAGCCCCGGTCGCTGAAACCGAGTGCTCCGACTACAGGGCCACTACCGCCACTCGACCGAGAGGTGGCTGTTGAAACTGAGGCCCCAGCCCCCGAGGCACCATACGTCGCGAAGCGGGGGACGGATCCCCCGAGCCGGTCCCCAATGTGTAGGGGAAGGCGATGGCCGAGGCCAGACCCCGCTCGCATCATGGTTGTCGTCATCGCCATCGTCGCCGTTACCGCCGCCACCGGCCTGCAGATTCCACATTTGCCTCGGGATCGAAGCTCCCCCACGTGTGATGCCCGGACCTTCTCGTGGACCACTCGCGACCGGCACTATGAAAAGCTTCAGCTTGATGAAGTCGTCGCAGGAGGATCGAGAGCGCGAGAGCCTGCTTCGTGCCGCCATCAACGGTCCCAAGGGGTCGCGGTATGATTCTTGTAGTGAAGCTCCAACAATCCTTCTTGTCTTGATGTTTTGACTCTTGTCGTCGGTTTGTTCCTTGTCTTGAGCAGAGCTCGTCGACCGCAACGAGGCGATGACAGAGATCCTGGTCCGAGATGGCTCCCACCTCACGGAATTACAACAGCTCCGGGCATTGAAGGCCGAGATGGAGGCGCGTATCACACGAGGAGGGAGGCCTGGCTGAAGAGCGGCGCTGATCAGCTCAGGGCTGAGACATGGGCCCTAGCCGAGAAGATCAGAGGTAAACATCCTCGAGCGCATATCTCCCGACTGGATCGTTGGTGTAATCATCCAGCTACGTCGATCCGACTGCTTGTGGTGTCATGACTGCGTGATTGAGCTCTTGGCTAATCTGTGGTGTAGACCTCGAAGCGGAGAGGAGAAGTCGCAGCTGAAGGAGGCCGAGGAAAGCCAAGGCCGAGCTTGAAAGCGGTCAAGGCCGACCTGACCAAAGGCCAACACCGAGCTTGACCGGGAGAAGTCCGAGTTGGAGAAGGCCGTCGTCGAGCTCGGTAAGGAGAAGGCCGAACTGGAGACAGACCGTGCGCCGGGTGGGAGGCTGGACTTACGAAAGTAAGTCCTCAACCCGACTGTGATCTCAGCCAATACATTAGTCACCCTGTGTGTAGCCGAACCTGACAAGCTTACTTGCCGGCCGATCTGGGCAGGCATGAGAACCAACGTCCAGGCCAAGTACCGGTTCTACACGGAGAGATAAGGTTCAATCAGGAGAGTCACGGGAGGCCCTCGTCGGGTCCGTGAAGGGGCTCCTTGACCTTGTGGATCCCCGCTCAGTGGGGACCAGCTGTGTAGCAGAATTCCTCAAATAATGGGGTCTCGAGGACGCGCCGAGTGCCCTGAAAAGTTACTCAGACGGCGGCGTTGCCGCCGGCGTGGCCCAGACCCTAGCAATACCAAGTCCATCTACCTGAGGGCGGACATTGAGGCCATCGGGGGATTTTCGAGGAGACGACGCCCGAGGAAGCGCTGGAGCTGATCTCACAGGCGAAGCCGACTGCTGAAGCGATTACCCGAACCTGGGTCTGTAAAGCAATATATTTTGCAGTCGGTGTATACATATGCTTTCATATACGATCATGTGTGAATATATGTGTCGTGCCGCCAAACTTATTATTCGGTTGTCATTAGCTTTACCCGACCATGTAGCATGCACCGAGTTAGTTCGATAGAACTTGATAAAAATCGTTCGAGGAAGATGCTATACTCGCGAAGCATCAGTCGTGGCAAGGCTTCATAACCCGAGGTAAGATAAGCTTGTATGTTATTGACAGACACATATATACATGCAGCCCCGACTCACTACTCGATTGGACAAGCGGCGTAGTGAGTCAGGAAAAACTGTACACATGGAAAAAGTAAAACTCAGGTATAGAAAGGACGTAGCTGTTCTATATTCCATGAGTTGGTGATGAGGACGCCGTCTTTGGTCTTCAGTCGGTAGGCGCCTAGCCGCGTGACCTCGGCTATAATGAACGGCCCTTCCCAGATGGGGTAGTTTATGCCTGTCCTTGGTGGTTTGTATCTTCCTTAGAACGAGATCCCCGACCAAAAAGGCGCGGCCACGATATGCGATTGTAAGGGAGCGACGCAGGCCTTGAAGATACCTTGCCGACTGGATTGTTGCGGCGTCTCTTGCTTTCTTCCAGCTGATCTAATTCGATCAGTCGGGTGCTGTTGGAATCGTCTTCGAGTAAGCCCGGACTCGCGGAGAGCCGAACTGTATCTCGGTCGTAGCATGGCCTCAGTACCGTAGACCAGGAAGAAAGGGGATTGGCCCTGTTGCCTGACTAACCGTGGTTCTGAGAGACCAGAGAACGGATGGTAGTTCTTGTACCCACCGACCCGCATATGGTTGTAGTCGGTCTATATCCTGGCCTTGATGCCTTGTAAGACCATGCCGTTGGCTCGCTCAGCCTGCCCGTTGCTCCGCGGGTGTGCCACAGACGCATAGCAAATCTTGATGCCGAAGTCATCGCAGAAATCTTGGAATAGCCTGCCGCGAACTGAAGTGCCGTTGTCGGTATATGATGCGGTTAGGGACCCCAAACCGGTATAGTATACTCAAGATGAAGTCCTTTGCTCGTGCCGCCGTGATTGTTGCGACAGGTTTAGCCTCAATCCACTTGGTGAATTTATCCACTGCGACGAATAAATGTGTGAACCCTCCTGGCGCTTTCTTGAATGGCCCGACTATGTCGAGCCCCCGTACTGCGAATGGCCAAGAGATGGGGATAGTCTGGAGTTCCTGGGCGGGAAGATTTGTCTGTCTTGCGAAGAACTGGCAACCCTCGCACTTGCGAACGATGTCTTTGGCGTCTGTGACTGCGGTGGGCCAGAAGAATCCCTGCGCGTAAGCTTTTTCCGACTAACGTCCTGATGCAGCGTGGTTGCCACATATGCCCGAGTGGATTGAATGCAGGATCTGCTTGCCTTCCTCGGTGGTGACACAGCGCATGAGGACACCGGATGCGCTCCTTCGGTACAGGTCTTCTCCGACTAGCAGGAAGCTTTTGCTTCGACGCTTGATTTGCTCGGCTTGATTGCGATCTTCTGGGAGTTCATCGTCCAGGAGAAATTTGAGAACAGGACCCCTCCAGTCTTGACATATGTGCAGCACTTCGTCGGTGGTCGGGGTAGGCTCGCCTCCCGACTGCTCTTGTGCCGGTTTCTTCTTGACTGATGGCTCCATAAGTTGCTCGACAAAGATTCCAGTCGGAACCGCTTCTCGCTTGGATCCCATGTTTGCCAGCTCATCGGCCGCGTCGTTGTATTGACGCAGGACGTGTGTGATTTCCAGCCCGTCGAACTTGTTTTCCAACTTGCGGACCTCCTGACAGTATGCCGCCATTGTGTCGTCGAGACAGGTCCAGTCTTTCATGACTTGGTTGACCACGAGTTGGGAGTCTCCGCGCACAACCAGTCGACGTATGCCGAGTGATATGGCGATGCGGAGCCCGTGAACAAGAGCCTCGTACTCAGCGACGTTGTGGGAAGCCGGGAAGTGGATTTGTAGTACGTACTTCAACTTTTCGCCAGTGGGAATGTCAGTATGACACCAGCCCCGCACCGCCGATCCGTAAGAACCGTCGAAGTACATTGTCCAGTACTCTAGCTTTGTTGTTGGTTTGGGAGTTGAACTTCTGTCCACTCGGCCACGAAGTCGGCTAGAGCTTGAGATTTGATAGCTGTCCGTGGCTGAAAGGTGATGTCAAACGCCATCAGCTCGAGTGCCCATTTAGCGATCGGCCGGTGGCCTCGCGATTGTGAAGGACATCCCCGAGTGGAAACGCTGTGACCACCGTGACTTGATGTGCTTGAAAGTAGTGCACCAGCTTTCGACTGTGATGAGTAGGCCGTATATAGCTTCTGGACCTGCGGGGTATCTTGTTTTGGAGTCGGCAAGGACCTCGCTGACGAAATAGATTGGCCGTTGTATTTTTTGAAGATGACCCTGTTCGGATCGCTCCACTACCAGCACCGTGCTGACTACCTGTGTTGTTGCGCCAGATAAAGCATTAGTGGTTCCTGGGGCAGGGTGACGCTAGCACGGGGGTGATGTGAGAATTCTTTGAAGTCTTCGAAGGCTTGCTGGGCTTCCGGGGTCCACTGAAAGGTGTCCGCCTTTTGAGGAGCTTGAAGAAGGGCATGCCCCGTTCGCCCAGTCGGGAGATAAACCGATTGAGTGCCGCCATGCAGCCTGTCAGCTTCTGGATGTCTTTGAGGTTGGTCGGGGGCGCCATGTCTTGATGGCGTTGACTTCTCCGGTTAGCCTCGATGCCGCGTGTGAGATGATGAAGCCGAGTAACTTCCCAGACGGCACCCCGAAGGTGCACTTGTCCGGGTTCAACTTCATCTTGAATCTTCGAAGGTTTTGGAAGGTTCTTCCAAGTCAGCAATGAGGTCTTGTCTGGATTTAGACTTGATCACCACATCGTCGACGTAGGCTTCCACGTTGCGCCCGATCTGAGTGTGCAGACACCGCTGAATAGCCCTTTGGTAGGTTGCGCCTGCGTTTTTCAGACCGAACGGCATTGTGATATAGCAATACGCTCCAAACGGCGTGATGAAAGATGTTTTTAAACAGTCTTGTTCCCTCAAGCTAATTTGATGATATCCCGAATAACAGTCGAGAAAACTGAGTAGGTCGCACCCCGCCGTGGAGTCAACCACCTGATCTATCCTGGGAAGACCAAATGGGTCCTTGGGGCACGCTTTGTGAGGTCGTGTAGTCGACGCACATGCGCCATTTACCGTTTTCTTCCGGACCAGGACTGGGTTGGCCAGCCAGTCCGGGTGTAGACTTCCTTGATGAAGCCGGCTGCGAGGAGCTTGGTGATTTTCCTCCCGGATACATCCTTGCGGTCTTGAGCGAAGCGCCGCAGCCGTTGTTTGACCGGCTTGGCGTCTGGCTTTACGTGTAGGGCATGCTCGATCACCTCCCTTGGTACGCCCGCATGTCGGACGGTTTCCACGCAAAGATATCTTTGTTGTCTTGGAGGAAGGTGACGAGCGCGTCTTCCTATTTGGGGTCGAGTCCGGTCCCGACTAAGGCAGTCTTGGAGGGGTCGGAAGGGTCCAGGGGGATCTTCTTCGTGTCAGAGTCCGCTGAAATTCCCGACTTTGCTGCTTTTTTCGCCGGAACTGGATCTTGATCGGCTTCAGATGTAGCGGCTTGCCGGATGCTGTCGCGCCCGACTGCCGCTTCTTGTGTTTGAGCCAGCTCGCAGCTCTCCTTGTCGCAGGTGAAGGCTTGCTTAGCGTCGCTGCGGAGGGAGAGGACTCCTGCTGGCCCGGGCATCTTCAGCACCATGTATGTGTAGTGCGGTATCGCCATGAATTTGGCGAGGGCCGGTCGTCCGAGTATCGCGTGATACGCGGTCTCGAAGTCGGCGACCTCGAAGGAGATATTTTCTGTGTGGAAGTTGTCCCGCGTGCGAAGGTCACCGGCAAGGTTATCTGCCGAGTGGGGTTGATGAACAAGCCGGGGATTATCCCATGAAAGGGCGCGGTGCTCGGCCGTAGTTCTGAACGAGGAATTCTCATCTCGTCCAAAGTCTTGGCGAACAGGATGTTGAGCGCACTGCCTCCGTCGATGAGGGTTTTCTTCAGCCTAATATTTTGACGACCGGATCTAGGGACGAGTGGGTATCGTCCCGGGTGGGAAAACCCGATCTGGGTGATCCGCGCGGTTGAAGGTGATAGCCATTTCTGACCAGCGCAGGTATTGGGGGTATCCGTTGTGGAGACCGCGTTAATATCCCGCGCTGATAGCTTCTGCTTGCGCTTGGATTTGTACGCGAGTGGCCCCCGAAGATGTGGTTGAGTTCGGCTTGGGGGTCCTGGAAGTCATCAGCCGGACCCGAGTCTGGCTTGTCCTTGTCCTTGTCGGCGCCAGATGATGAAGCCTGCTCGGAGGCAAACTTCTTGAGCATGTGGCAGTCTTTGGCCGCGTGCCGGCCCTTGGGGTGAAAGGGCAAGGCCCGCTCATGACTTTCTGGTAGTCGTTGTTCCGCTGGGCCGCGACCGACTGCGCTCCATGTAGCCACCTCGTTATCTGACTTCCGCTTGCGGCTGCCAGGCTTGTTCTGAGGCGGCTCGTTGTCGGCTTTTGCCCTGTTGTCTTTTTGTCGGGGCTCCTTCTTCTCGTCGAAGGCTCTGCGACGGCTTCAGCTGAGTCGGCGTATTTGTTGGCCATGTCGAAGAGAGTCCGGACAGTGGATGGTGGCTTCCGAGTGAACTTCGCGATGAGCCGGGCGTCTTTTACTCCCTTGCGGAAGGCGGCGATGACGACCTCGTCTTTGATGCTTGGGATTTGATTGCGCTTCTCGGAAAACCTTTTGATGAATTCCCGTAGAGACTCGTTCTTTTTCTGATGCAGTTGGTAGAGGTCGTGCTCGGAAGCCGGTCTCTCGTAGGTCCCCTGGAAGTTAGCGATGAACCGCTCCCTGAGTTGTCCCCAGGAACCGATCGACCGCCTTGGGAGGCCTGTCAGCCATGTCCTCGCCGAGTCGGATAACGCGACTGGGAGGTAGTTAGCCATGGCTCTGCTGTCGCCCCCAGCAGCTTGAACTGCTAGGACGTAAACGGTGAGCCAGGACTCTGGGTTGGTCTTGCCGTCGTACTTTTCAATTCCGGTAGGCTTAAAGCCGACTGGCCATCGGACGTCCTGTAACTCCCGAGTAAAGGCTGGGATGCCTTCATTATCGTGAGGACTCGGGCTTCGGTTTTGGCGGTGTAGCCGCTCGTAGTGGAGACCGAAGCGCTCGTGTTCGTCCTCCAGTCGGCAGCGTTCATCCTCTTCGCGCTCTTCGCGCCGGGCGTTTATGGTGTGGCGAAGGTCGCGTTGTATTCGCACTCGGAGGTCTTGATTGGGTCGGCGGTCGTACTGGCGACGCCGCCGGTTGTCGTAGTTGGTATTGCCGAGTGTTGTTTGGCGGGATTCTTCATGCTGCCGGGTGGAGCCGGCTGCCCGTCGTCGTGCTGATGCAGATGACTCCGCCGCCGGAGAGCCCGTTCGACGGGTCGGTATGTGAGTGTTGCCTGACTGTTCTTGCTGCTGGCAGGCGGCAGCAGTAATCATCGCCTTGATCTTGGCGATGGTTGGTGTGGCCTGATGGTCGGGCCCAAACTGGAGCGTGTCCAGCAGAGTTGCGGCGGCCACGACGTTCTGTTGTGGCGTTACGAAGACATCGTGGTCGCCGACTTTGGTTTGGAGGATCTGCTGCTGGGCGGCTCGCCCAGCTTGTCGTAGCCCGTCATTGCGAGCTTGGCGGTTGGCCTCCTCTTGTTGGTGTAGTCGGCGTACCTCCTCTTGCTGCTCCTCTTGCTGTCGGCGCACCTCGGAAGGTGGCGTTGAAGCCATGAAGATCTCGCGGGGGAGGAGGAAGCTTGCCAAGGTGGAGTCCGAGTTGGTGCTCGAACCGCTATCCGACTTGGTGTCGGACTCCGAGTAGTTTATCGGAGTTAGGACGACTCCGACCTCTCTAGATCCAATCTGAAACGGTTCATGACCGTGTCCAAACTGAATCGCTGGAGGTCGGGTCTGCTGCGCGGGTTGTAGATGCACAGCGTCGCCGAATCCGTACGGGAGATTGACGATCTCTCCCCCTCTTGGCCTAACCCGCGCTGGATCAAGGCCTAGCGCGAGTCGGACGCCGAAGGAGAGAGTTGTCCCGATGTCCGGTGATGTGAGGGACTGTCGTAGTAGATCGTTGAAGGAGATGGTGACGTCCCTGGGGCCGACTGGCGCAACGCCGGCTGGCTCCTCGACTGGCAAGATCGGATCTGCCTCAGCCAAAGAAAGGTTGCCGAGTTGATCGGCGACGAAATCAAGGCTCCCGAAGGTGATGGTGCCTCCGTTGGAGAACTTGTCGCCCTTGACTCCGTTGATGGGATCCATCGAATCTGTTGATGAAGAACTCGCCGGTCCCCTACCTGGCGCGCCAACTGTCGATGCTTTGCACCGGCAATAATACTATGGGGGTACTCGGCGACCTGGAATTCGGTGGATTGCAGAGGGACACGAGGGAATTATACTGGTTCAGGCCCTCGTTGTGAGGTAATACCCTACGTCCAGTTGAGGTGTTATTCCTCTGAGGTGGATTTGTGATCAATGATCTGGTGTTGCCCTCATAGGGCGCCCTGCCTCCCTTTATATATTAAGGGACAGGGGTACATGGCAAGGATCCCAGTCGGATACGACCAAGGGATTTTCTTATTAGAGATAGAATCCTATCCGACTAAGGCTATGTTTCCTTATTGTACAAGGCACAGCCTGCCGGGTGCTATCTTATCTCTAATTACATGATCTGGCCCATCCTCTATCCGAGTGGCCCATGTGCTTGTAGTGAGGTACCCGGGGCCCATGGCTCCCACAAAATCCTTATATTTTGGAATAGAATGAGTAATTGAGATGCCAACAAGCTTGTACAGCACAATTTCATTTACCTACTAAACCAGAGGTAGGTATAGGATTTTAAAAGTGGGTATTTAAGATTTACACTCTAGTATCTAAAATGTTATATATTTATATCATTAATAAAAAATATATTTATTAAAAAATATACTATAATAAGTACTTTTTAAAATCATGGGTATTCAATTACCTACTAAACAAGCACGTAAGTCATCATCTAGAACTCTGAAAGCACAATTTCGTGATAAACGTGCGTGCTTGTTCAGTAGGTAAAGCGAAGTGGTTGTGTGTCATGGACCGCATGGTAGTGTGAGTGTGTACATTCCTTGGGTGCCGTTTGGAATTGAGCTGGGAGATGGGCGAGGCGGCAAGTGGAGGGTGCACTGGGCCACGGTTTGAGTGGGGTGGGGCCATTTGTTTATTCCTCGTCACCCCACCCCCATCGCGTACCATCCGCTCACGTGTCGACCATCTCGTCGGTCTACGCGTCGCCGTCCGGCGTGTCCCTCCAGGGCCAGCTTTGCATTTGCATCCCAGTCATGTGGGTGACGTGGTGGCCGCTCCCAGTGGGCCCCACACCCGCCGGAATAAAATAAGCTTCTCCGGGGCGAGGAAAAAGCGGAAGCTTCTGCCACCGCCGTTGCGTGCCGGAGGATTTGTGGACCCGACGGGTGGGGCCACCGCTTAGCTGGAGATGTATAATAAATGCGGGAAGAGAGAGAGGGGGGGGAAAGGTGAACATGTGCGTCAATTTTGCCACGTCGTTGCCCATGTGCGCCTACGCAGCAGTCAGGAGGCGATTGAGCCACGTCGCCGCGAACAGTGGGGTGTGGGCCCATGCGGGCGTGGAGGTCGGTGACTAGGTGCCAGCTCAGGGGACCTAGCTTAGCTTATCTTTGGATCCTGACCTGACCTGAATTGGATTGGGAGGCGGGTGCGTGCTCCCACGCGTGGTGATTGGGCTGGACCAGGCCTATCCAATCGCCTACCTCTATATAATTTCAAAATATAAAATTTCTATTCCGTGCTTAATCTTTTTTAAAATTAAGGTTGAGAAGAAAAAACTTGTATATCTCTTATTAAATAAATGATGAATTAGATAGAATAGTAGGTGAGGGATAAGATGGAAAACAATTTAAATGAAAAGTGATTCATGGAATAACCAGCAGTATAAAATCTCTTATATTAGAGGATAAGCTAAATCCTCAAAATCCCTTATATAAAGGCCAGAGAGAGTATGCTGCTAAGCAGATATTAAGGTTAAAGAGAAAATATTTTGTTGTCTCTAAATAAATATGAAATGAATAAAAACATGAGTATAAGTAGAGGCAAGATGGGAGAAATTTGAATAAAAAATAATTAATGGTATAAGTAGTATTGTGAATAGTGCTAGAAATTCTTATATTGTAAAACGAGATTTAAATCCTATAAATCCTTATATTTTAGAAAGGGGGAGTATTTTCTCCATCCAAAAAAAATCAACTTTTAGAATCTAAACTTTATTTTCTAAACTAAATTAATTCATATTTTTTTTATCTATCCTTAATCCACAAATTATACACCAACACTACTACTATACTATTAATGAGATGTATTTTAGTCTTTTTGTCTTTTTCTAATTTTTTCCTGGATTTGTTTTTTTATGGGAAAGAGGGAGTACGAGTTGGAGTATACGTTTTTGGCTTTTGTTAATGGTTGATTTCGTCTGTAATGATCAGTCCTGGTTTGCCCCAGCAGCTCAGCTGCACAAATATGCATCCACTCATGGACTCATGAGGTACAGTTGTTCAGATGTGTTCATCGATGCATTGCGATCAGGAAAATGAAACGCAGCAGCACCAACTATGCAGATAATTACAGGCAGTGCTCCTTTTAACCTTTTTTTATGATACACCTCCTGCATTGGAAGACACCAACTATGTAAATAAGGGGATGTTCTATTTAGCTTCTGGCAGTAACTTATAAGCCATATATAAAAAAAAAACGTCATTAACATATACTTAATTAAGTATTAACTATTATAAATTTAAAAAATAGGTTTATTTGATTTTTAAACTATTTTTATATATAAAGTTTTTAAAAAAATTTACTGTTTTACGTTTGAAAAACATACTAACAGAAAAATAAGAAAAAAGCCATAATTGGAGGACCCCTCCTGCTGCCATTTTAATGACAGTCTCTGTTCAGCGTTCAGATTTCAAGCCTGATGGTGATGTCATCACCGTGATGGACTGCCGAGTCCATGTGGTTTGGCATAGCTTTTATTTTAAGATTTTTTCCTATAGGAATGAAGGTGTGCCAAATATATATGAGATCTTAAATAATATAGAATAATATAGAGTAAAATTATCACTTCGTTTTTAAAAATTATATTATAAAAATAGAGCGATTTTAAAAATTATATTATAAAAATAGAGCGACATTTTTATCGCTCCTCGGCTCCGCTCCGTCTCTAAAAGTAGTAGGTGCTTTACCGTTGGCTGCTAGCCGTGGATGCAGTTGCTCTCTGCTCGTTTGCAAAGCGGCTTAAACAAACTGCCAAAATCGCAGCTGTTGACATCTCATCCTCAAGCACATCTGAATTATTACATATGAAATTGTGATACATGATCCGGTTGCTCTTGTACAAATGATTGAAGAGAACTACTTCCTGATGGACGTTGACGTTGAACGACCTCTGCAGTAATGCAGTGCTTTTCTCCATCAGTCTTATAGATGAAAACTGCTGTCGATGGGATTAAGACCCTGCAAGAACTCCTTGAGCCAGTAATGAGAATCATGAGATTAAGGTCCTCCAAGTATTGCGTTCTCGATGTCTTCCCTGCTCAGGGCATAGCTGAATCTTCTCTCCACGTCCTTCTCAAGATTTCCAGGGCCGCTCTTCAAGTACCTGATTAGCAATATGACACGGAGTTACTAACTGAATCTTGATAAATGATTAAGTCAATTAGTGAGAAATAGAATCACAATTCGTATAATGAACATTCCATAGTGTGATTCGAGGGTTCAATCGGGGAAGTCAGGGTACTGAACAAAGTTAGCGTATCTGCTAGGAAGGGTAAAGCCAGAAGCACTAACTGACAATATGTTGATTGCTATGAAGAGATTGCAGCATTAGTTGAACAATCTGTTGATTGCTATGAAATATGTGGAGTATGAAGCATCCACAGTGAATATTCAGTAGACATATCCATCCATTTGATGCACCCACACCACGTAATTTAGAGATTTGATTTGGCGAACCAGGAGTAGTTTGGTGACAAAATTGAAAATTTGTGAGCAAGAATTGAAGCCCAAACGAGCACGCATTATACAGTATGTCACCAAGTTTTCAGAGACTACAGCCTACGGGTGGTCAAACTCAGCAGTCAGTAGCAAAATTCTACGGACAAGTTACTGCAAGTCCCTGCAATAGGCTACCTGATGTGGAGGTCAGTGACGTCGAGGCTGAGGCGGGCGTGCCAGAGCGGCATCTCGGCGACCCAGACGGCGCGGTCCTCGCGGGTCTGGGTGAACCCGATGCTGCGTAGCCACGCCTCGATGCACGGCAGGCTGTGCGTGTACAGCGGCTTCTTCTTCTCCGGCAGCAGCTCCAGCCACTCCGCGTCCGACGGCAGCGCCGCCGCCCGGGCCACGACCGCCGCCCCCCTCCGCCGCCGCGCCTGTGCGTACTCTATCGGTGCCGCCACTCCACGGAGCACGGGGCGAGCAGAGGACGAGGAAGAGGCGGAGGGGAGGATAGGGGCGACCAGGGCACGGAGCGAGCTCGACGGAGCCATCGCCATGGTCGCTGCTGCCTCCCTGAATCGCAGGTTTCCTTACCCTTTTCTCCTTCGCATTGTTTCTTCTTCCATTTTGCCTATATATTGGGCCGTAATTTTTACATGGGCCGTGCTCGCCATAATTTGTCCCAAGGGAGAGAAAGCCCATGAGAGAATTTGCATTTCTCGCGCTTTGAACGAAAGAAAATAAAAGAGTTAATGCTTTGGAGGTGGCGAGTGTAACGTAGTGCGCAAACCCTTTTTTTTTTAGAAAGAAGGGATGACCCCCTCCCATTTTCATTACCAGAAATGTAGCATAACAGAATTACAAAAAAGATCCACCAAATTCCAACCAACTAAAAGTGCATCTAACCCCTAAGTGGGTTTTAGTGGATTAATGACAAATCGGTTAAGAGACTAATGAGTTTATCGAGAATTGTGCAAAGATTAGTCTCAGGTTGCTTGGTGTGGTGCATAGAGACCCTCACAAAAACATGATGCAAAACGGCGAAGCGACTTAGAATTTATTTTAAATTCTTTTGAATTTTCTTTTGAGTTATAGGAAAACCGTACTATTAAGAGGGGTTACAAACAGTGTTCTAAGAACAATCAAGTGCTTAAGATCCAAATAGCTGAGAGTTAATCTTGTTGGCACAACACATACACTTGGGATGAGCTAGTTTCAGTGTCAGAGTCGGAGGTTCCTACCCTTGGGGTCGGAGACTCCGACCAATCTTCTCGGCCAGAGATTAAGTGTTGGCCAGAGGTTCCTACCCCTGGGGTCGGAACCTCCTGGCCAAAATCTATGAGTAACGGCTAAGTGACGTATGCCAATGCCTATAAAGTACAAACCTTGTTTCTAGCCGTTGCTTGGCTATTCCACTTCTATTCCACTGTCTCCTAACTTCTCTTAAAATCTTTTGAACTGTCCCAACTAGTTCTAGTGCCACCTTTGTAATTCTTGTGAGGATCTAATTAGAAATTGAGTGAGTTTTGTTGAGAGAAGGCTAGGAGGATCTTGTGCACTTAAGGAGGACGTGGATCAGCTGCTTGGAGCTTATTTCTCTTGGAGGGAAACCTCCTAGACAGTTAGGCGTCGTCCGTGAACTTCCTCGAATTGTGGATTATCCCGAGAAGAGTTTGTGAAAGTTAACCTCGTCTTCGCAAGGAAAAGAGGTAAGTTCTAGTGGATACCAAGCTGATCTTCGTAGTCGTTTGGTGAGGTAGTCGATCGTGACCCGGGTCTTTGGAGCTGCTCAATGGAGACGTAGGATATCTGTAATCCGAACTTTGGGAAAAATCATTGTGTCTCCGTTGTGCTTACTCGTTATTGCTTTAATTTGTCTCTACACTTGGCTGTATTTATCTCTTACCCTATTATTTGCACTACACTTGATCTCTGTCAATTTATCTATTATTGAAGTGTCTTGGTAGAGTCAAAACATCAGGGTTGGAACCTTCGGCGTTCTTGGCCGGAACCTCCGGCCAACCTGAGAGAGCCGGTCGGCGCCTCCTACCATTTTGGTCGGAGGTTCCTACCAGAATTTTACCGCTGTATTTTGAGAATTGTTCAGGAACATCTATTCACCCCCTCTAAGCGACATCAACGGGTTTTCACCAACAACTAAAAAACGTGAAAAAGACATATCCAAAAGCACCACCATCGACTTCTAGCAGCATGAATTATTACAGAGTTCAAAAAACATCAGAAACCATCCAGCACCCTTCCATACAAAAGAGAACCATAACACTCCTAGGAAGTAAAGCAACAAAGGGTCATACAAAACATCAGCCAATTCCCTCCAGCCGGTTCATTCCAAATCTCTAGCCATGTCTTGCTGCGTAGATTTCTATTGCGATCTGTTTGAGCATGTTAGCTCCCTCCACCAGCTTTCTTCCCCTTTCCTCCAATCTCTGTAATAATAACCATGACTGTATGTAATTAAAAATTCTTTGTATGATCTCTATCGGATCTCTAGGCAAATATCCTCAAAGCAAGCCCTATTTCTAATTTTGCAGATAGACCATATAACTGCCGCAACCCCCACCATCACCAGATTTTTTGTCTCCTTATCAAATTTATTCATCCAGCAACCAAACAGTTCATTTACGTTTATGAATTTTCCAAAGTGGAAAGCACAATCAACAATACTCCAGGTGAATCTAGCTATGCTGCATTGAATAAACAAGTGATTGATGGTTTCATCCTTGTTGCAGAATTGACATTTTCTAGTCCCTTTTTTCCAGCCTCTCTTATACAAATTGTCTTTAGTTAAGATGCTATTCCTCAAAGTTAGCCAAACAAAAACCTTCACTTTGATGGGGACTTTAAATTTCTACAGTCTTTTAAATGGGTATGTGGTTGTTTGCATTTTCAAAGCTTTATAAAAGGATCTTACGGTAAACTGTTCATCTTTTGTCAAGCTCCAAATGGTTTCATCCTTTTTCTCTTCTAATTTCACTGTTTGGCATTCATTTTTTATTTTGTTCCATTGCACCACCTTTTCCCTCTGTATGTTCTTTCTGAACTCAAAATTCTCCCATCCTAATGAGAGGGTTTTTTTCCACTGTTATGTTTTTATTGAGAGCAATGTTATATAAGGATGGGAATTAATCATCAAGTGATTTGTCCCCCACCCATATTTCTTCCCAAAATAGAGTATTCCTCCCATTTCCAATTATTTTCTTGCAAAATTTCATAAACACCTCTTTGATACTCATAAGTCCTGTCCAGAAGTGAGAATTACCAGCTTTTACTTTTAATTGAGTCAAAGTTTTCTTCTTCAAATATTTGTTTCTTAGCATTTGTTGCCACAATCCATCTTCATTTTCCAACCTCCACAACCATTTTCCAAGCAGAGCCGTTGTCACACCCTGAAAATCAGACTAATTAAAAATTATTTTAGGTAAATGGAAATACAAGAATACATTAGAAAAATTTGCTTGTGAAAGTGTTTGAATAAAATTTTGAAATTTCTAATATTAAAAATCTCAAGTTAAAATTTTAATTAATGCTGGGATGCTTTGATATTCCCTGAGGTTTTGTCGGAATATTTTAAGTATTTATAATAATACTTTTCCTTCTAGCCGGTCCAAATCTCGGGACAAGATTTCTGTAAGGGGGTAGATTTGTCACACCCTGAAATTCGCCTTAATTAAAAATCTTTTTGGGAAAAAGGAAATGCAAGAATACATTAGAAAATTCTGTCTATGAAAGTGTTTGAATAAATTTTTGAAATTTTCTAATATTAAAAGCCCCAAGTTGAAATTTTAACTAAATACTCGGATGCTTTTATATTCACAGGGTTTTGTCAGAATATTTTAAGCGTTTAAGTATTTACAATAATAAATTCTTCGTGTTTCATGGTGGCATTTACTTCTGGTAAATTCCTCATGATTTAATAAACCCTCTAAAATTTTCTTAGAATTTTCGGAGCTCCAGAATTAATTTTGTTGGAATATAAAGTGAATTGCCCACCTTTTCCCATCAGCTTAGCTTTTGGGTTGAACTGGTCGGTGCATGTAACTCAATATGATATCAGAGCTAGAGGTTCGAGTTTGAATCCTGGCTAGCACGCAATTAAATAAAATTGCAGCCCACTTCTATTCCACGCTTGAGACTTGAGGGGGTCTCGCGTGAGGGGGAGTGTTGGAATATAAAGTGAATTGCCCACTTTTCCCTATTAGCTTAAGCTTTTAGGTTCAACTGATCGATGCATGCAACTCAATAAATTTTAATGGGACAAAGATCATTTAAGTAATTAAATAAATAGAAAATAAATCTCTTTTATTTTCCCCTGTTTGGGTTGTTTCTGCTTCAGCCTTTTTGAGTCCCTCCGTTCACCTCGAACTTTGGTTCCCTTCTTCTTTAGGGATTTCGTGTTGCTTCCAAAACCCTAAAGTCTCCTCGATATCCTAAATCCAGAGCTCTCAGATTTATTCCATCTCGAAACCCTAAAAATTCCCTAAATCTCCTTGTCTCCCAGAATATTTACAACACTCTAAATATTCCATCTTCCGAGAAAATATTCTAATTTCCCGCATCCCCAAAATATCCACGTATTTTGGGAAGTTTGATCCGTCCCCGAACATTCCAATTTCTCGACCTCCGCGAAATACCCTCTGAGTTTCCAATTCTCGAATTATTCCGAGATCTACTTCCCCAAATATTCCTCAACAAAGTATCCTCTGTCCTCTGAACCCCACTGAATATATTCCATTTTCCAATTTCCTCCAAATAATTTCCGATTCCCAATATACATATATATATATATATATATATATATATATATATATATATATATATATATATATATATATATATATCTCCCGATACTCGGAATATTCCCACGTTCCGAATATACCCACAATTTCTAATTCCAAAATATTTCTCGTCTCGGATTCCCCGAAGTATTCACATATATTTTGGATATTTATTTATTCCTCGAATATCCCAATTTCTTGGTCAACGCAAAATACCCTCCATTTTCCCCCAAATTCCTGATTCCGTAAATATTCCCGATTCTGGAATATTCTTGATAATTCCTTCCAATATTCTAGAAATTCCCAAAATGTTCTTATACTTGGAGGGTTTCAAAAATTCCGTTGATCTCCCCGATTCCAAAGAAATATTTCAATTCCAAAAATGTTTTGACATTCCCAAGTTTCCAAATATATATATACCAACGTCCACGATATTCCGAAATTCCGAACGTCTCCCTAAATTACAATACCTCTATTTATTCCTTGAAATAATTCTAAAATTCAATTTCCAAAATTTTGGAAATTTCTAGAAAAACCCTTCATGTTTTCCATTTCTTTCTCCTCTTTTCCTTTTTTCTCCTTTTCCCCTTCCTTCCTCGTTTTCCTCTCTTCTTCCTACTTCTTCCTCCGACCTCCTCTTCTCTCCCCTCTCCCTACGGCTGCATCCTACCGCCCAGGCCGAGCTCCCCATAGCCCACGCTGCCACCGCTGGCCCCGGCCCAGCGCCGCCATCCTGCGCCCAGCCCGTCACCGCCTGGCTGGGTCAAGCCCAACCCAAGCGTCGCCCTTGTGTAGCCGCCAAGCTGCCGCGGGATCAGCGCCGCTGCCAGGCCCCTGCTGCGCCCCTATAAATAGCGCGCCCTAAGCCGCCCCTACGCCCTATCCGCCGCCGCCCCCTCCTGTGCGCCGCCACCACGTCTTGCCCCGTCGCCGCCGCCGCTGCCTCCGCGTCGCCGCTCTGTGCTCGTGTTGCCGTCGCCGTTCAGTACCGCCGCTGGCATTGTCGACGTCGCCATCTACCCCGTCGCGGGCCTCTGCCTTTCCTCAGTTCTGCCACTACTAGGCCAACGGCCCCGCCTCCATCTCCTCCACTCGCCATTGCTGCCGCCGCCCACCGGTCACTGTCGCCGGCATCGTCGCGCCGTCGGGCTTCCTCCCTGCCCCGCCACAACCAAGACGCGTCATGCACCATGGGCGCACGGGCAAGCACGCTCGTCTTGGGCAAGCTGAGCTCGGGGCCCCGTCCCCTCTGTGGGTGACCATCGGCCCCCACTGGTGATCCTCTCCTGTGACTGCCTAGTGGGTCCCACCGTGAAGCCTCCCTGTGTAGGATCATCGGGGCCCGAGCACAGTGGCTTGATCATGAAAGCCCGTTGATATCGCCTAGAGGGGGGTGAATAGGCGTTTCTGAAAAATTCTCCAAAAGTAGCGGTAAAATACTAGTAGGAACCTCCGACCAAAATGGTAGGAGGTTCCGACCGGCTCTCTCGGGCTGGTCAGAGGTTCCGGTCTAGAACGCCGGAAGTTCCGACCCTGGAGTTCAGGCTCTACCATTCCAATATACTTCTATAAAGGATAAATTTGACAGAGATCAAGTAAAGTGCAAGTAATGGAGTAAGAGATAAATGCTAGCAGGTTAATATACAAAATGAGGCAATAACGAGAAAAAACAACGGAGACACAAAGATTTTTCCCGAAGTTCGGATCACAAAGATCCTACGTCTCCGTTGAGGAGCTCCAAAGAGCTGGGTCTCAATTGACCTCTTTCCTCACAAAGTGACCACAAAGATCAAACTTGGTTTCCACTAGAATTTACCTCTTTTCCTTGCGGATGCGAGATTAACCTTCACAAACTTTCCCGGGACAATCCACAACAAGAGGAAGCTCGCGGGAGACGCCTAACCGTCTAGGAGGTTTCCCTCCAAGAGAAATAAGCCCCAAGCAGCCAATCCGCGACCTCCACAAGTGCACAAGATCCTCCTAACCTTCTCTCAACAAAATTCACCCAATTTCCCACTAAATCCTCACAAGAATCACAAAGACTGCACTAGGATTAGTTGGGAGAGCTCAAAGCACCTTAGGAGAGGCTAGGGAACAGTTGGAATGAAGTGGAATGCCTCTACAACGGCTAGAATCCAAGTTTGGGTTTTATAGGACATGGCTTACGTCACATAGCCGTTACTCACAGATTGTGGCCCGGAGGTTCTGACCTGGAGGATCGGAACCTCCGGCCAACACTTAGTGTGTGGCCGAAGGGCCTGGTCGGAGCTTCCGGCCCCGGAGGTCGGAACCTCCGACCCTGACACTGATAATAGCCCACCCAAGTGTATGTGTTGTGCCAAAGTGATGAACTCTCAGCTATTTGGAACTTAAGCACTTGAGTGGTCTTGGAACACCGCTTGCAACCCCTCTTGATAGAACGGTTTTCTTACGACTCCAAGAAAAATTCAAATGAATTTAAAATAAACTCCGAGTCGCTTTGCCGTTTTGCATCATGTCTTTGTGGGGGTCTCCATGCACCACACTAAGCAACCTGGGACTAATTCTCTGCACAAATCTTGATAAACTCATTAGTCCCTTAACCGCTTTGTCATTAATCCACCAAAACCCACTTAGGGGATAGATGCACTTTTAGATCAACCCTAGCCGTCCGATTTATTCCAATCCATCTGAGCCTTTGGATTCGCATCAAATACCCGGTGCGATCTCGACCGTTGGATTTCCTAAGACCGATCTCATCTGTTGAGTCCACTTTAATCTGATTCTCCTGCCACGTTAGCCCTAAAGCCATGTCATCAATCCACCTCATCGCCACCTCGGACTTCTTTGCCCACGTGGCATCCATGTCACCTGTCCACCAAAACCCCTCTCCTCGGCTCCATGGACCAAGTCCACCATGAGCCATCACACTAACCAGTAGGTCCCACTCATTTATCCACTGAAAATAATTTCTTTATTAAATATTTTTCGAGAGAATATTCTAGGGAATACTATTACAATTTTTTTCGGATTTTCTTTGAATTCAAACTTCCGGAAGCCATATCTTTTCCGTCCGAACTCCGATTCGACCCGTTCTTCTTCCTAAATTCATCTAAAATTATGATCTACTTGTTTATGTACTTTTTATGTGCTATTTATTTGGAGTTTCTCAGGATTTTTTATCGTTTTACATGTAGTCTATCGTTTTCCCCGTTTCGGAAGGAAGCGAGGTTTGCGGAAGAGTTCGGAAGACTTACTGAAGACGTTTCTGTTGCAAGGCAAGTCACACGACAATCTTCTTGAGTATGTTGATCCCAATTGTGAAATCTATTTTGTTTTAACATTATTGCATGCAATGTTTTTGAATGTCATTATTATGGGTTATTTATTTATTACCCTATATTCCTTGATAATTATGGCCATTTTGATGTTAATACCCTTACCTTGATACTTTGGGTAATAATATTGACTAGTTGGATGACTATTTACTGATCTAGATAGATTATTTAGGATTTACTTAGTCATGCCTAGAAACTTTAGCGTCATTTTATGTGGGGAAACTATTGATTGACTCCTAATTAATTAATGTATAGTAGCAATAGTTTCACGACGGATTGTCGTGCTTGGTTAATTAATGTGCCAATTAAAACTTGACTGATGGTGGGTTGTGAGCACTAGGATTGTGAATGTTGCTAGCGGTGCTCATGGCAGTTAAGGACCGGTTCGTGGACTACTTGTTGCGAAGCATTACTCGTGCTAACTACAAGCCAGAATGGGTAATGGCAGAAACTAAAGTGTGATCCGTTCAACCGGAGGCCCCATGGTGTGTTGTGGCTGTGTCAATAAGACCACCATGGATGCGTCAACAAGTCAATGTTTTGGGCGTTGGATCGTCTCCCTGTCTGGGAACCTGATCAGTTCTTGCCGGAGACTGGTGGTCCAGCGGGTGGCACTCTTGTTGTGCAGGTTTCATAGACGGTCCTATCACAATCTCTATTCGGGTACTTTCGAGTATCGTGATGCATGGTTGACATGATGTTGAGATTGTGTCTTGTGGGTAAATTAGTATATATTTGACCAGAGTAAAACTATTCGAATAGTCGTGCCCGCGGTTAATGGGTAGGCCTAGCAATGTTTTCTGTGATTAGTCCCACACTACTCATTAATGGTGATAAATGATGGAATCTGTATAGCTCCAGTTTGGAGAGTTATGGTTTGGGCCTGAACTGCGTTGGAGCGCTGTTCAGTGATTGATTTAATTTTGATTATTAATTAAACTATACTATTTTCGATGGTTTTAAATGTGAATGTTTTAAATGTTGTTTACGTAAATAAGCCATACTATGCCTTTCCTTTCGAATCCCTGTTGCATTATGTTGCATTTCTTAGTATGGCTTGTTGAGTACGGTGGGTGGTACTTAGTCTTATATTATTGCAATCATCAGAGTGAAGCTTTGCGAGGAGGAGAAGTTTGGTGTTTGACTTATATCCCAGTTGAGCTGCCTATGGCTTGATGCTGCTACGCTAGTTGCCATTCCGCTGTTGTTTTCTTCTGTGTAAGGACTAAGTGCCTCTTCTGTAAGTATTTATCGTTATTATGTTTTGGTTATGTTTATCAAATTGTCGATTTGTGTACCTCGACAGATTCCTGGACGAGGATTTATTGCACAAATTAGCTTTGAAAATTCTGGTGAATTTCTGGGCGTGACATGACCCTACACTGCTCCTCGGCCAGGCCCTGCGCCTCCCCGGCCTGAGCCCGGCCCACCGCTGCCTCGGGCCCACCTTGCGCCGTCGCTACTTCGCCCCGGCCCAACCCGAGCCGCGGCACAATAGCCGCCGCAGCAAAATCCGCCTTGCGCCGCCGCCGCCTGCGCCCCTACACCACCACCCTGCCGCTCCCTAGCTCGGCCTCCCCTCTATAAATAGCGCCGACCCCCTCTCCGTGTGCCCTGGCCGTCGCCGCCCTCTACCACCGCCGCCTAGCACCTCAGCCGCCGCCGCCAAGGCCATCGCTGTCTCTGCGATCCCCGCCGCCGTCGGTGAGCACTCTATCTAAGCTACCGCCCACTTTTTCCCCTCTCCACTCTCTCGGCCGCGTCGGCACTCTGCTCCTCTGTCGCCGCCGGCATCGTCCACATCCGGCCCCGGCGTCTCTCTTCCCACGTGGCCGAGCTCCGCCGTCGCGTTGCCCGTCATCTGCCGCTGCCGTCGAACGCCGCCCGTCGTCTCCCATCGGCCCTTGCCTTGCCGCCCACTGCTTGTGAGCCGCGCTAGCGCCATGGCAAAGGCGCTGCTCACCTCTTCTCCTCGGTGACACTGACAGTGGGTCCCATCGGCAGCCTCCCCTTTAGTGGATGACATGTAGGCCCCTTTACACAGTACATTGAGGAATCATCTGATCTTGTAGATCCAATCTCCACCGTAGGATCCATCCAGTTCATTCTAAGCCGCTCAATCTCCATTAAAAACCCCGAAACAAATCTCAGCCGTTAATCTCCCGGGATCAGATCTGGATTGTTGGATTCCATTAAACCATCCTGAGCCAAACCATAGTCGTCGTATTCCCGAGATCATATCTGGGTCGTCGGTTTCCCTTAACTCAATCCGGAGGCCACGTCAGCCCTAAAGCCAAGTCATCTTGCCACCTCAGCCCCTCATCCGCGTGGTAGCCACATCATCCGAGGCCTACCACTCCTCTTTCTCCCCTGTTCCCTAGACCTATTCCACCATGAGCCTAGCCTCTGACCAGTGGGCCCCTATAGTCAAAAGTATTTATTTTAATCCGAAAATCTAGAGCATATTCCAGAGAATATTCCTTTTTAGTTTCTTTTCGAATTTTCTCTGAATTCGAACTTCCGAAGGCCATAACTTTTCCATCCGAACTCCGATTCGACCTGTTCTTCTTCCTAAATTCATCTAAAATAATGATCTACATGTTTATATACTTTTTATTTAGAGTTTCTTAGGTTTTTTCTCGTTTTAGTGTAGTCAGTCGTTTCTGCAGTTTCGGAAGGAAGTGAAGTTCGCGGAAGAGTCCGAAGGATCAATCAAAGACTTTTCTATTGCAAGGCAAGTCACACGACAATTCCCTTGAGCATGTTGATCCCATTTGTAGAAATTATTTTATTTCAACGTTATTGCATGAAATGTTTTGGAATGACATTATTACGGGAATCGATTATTATCCAATTTTTTCTTGATTATTATGGCCATTTTGTTATTGATACATGTACCTTGATACCCTGTGTAAATAATACTGACTAGCTGGATGATTATTTACTGATCTAGCTAGATTATTTAGGTTCAGCTTAGCCATGCCTAGATACTGTAGTGTGATTTTATGTGGGGAACTTTTTATTCATTAACGAATAATTAATGTTTAACAGCTATATTTTCACGATAGTTGGTCGTGGCTGGTTAATTAATATGCCAACTAAAACTTGGCCTTGGGTCCGTCGCCGGTGAGCACCTTCGCACCTGACGCCGTAGCCGCCGCCATCCTTCCTTGCTCGGCGTCGTCGCCCAAGGCCAGACCAACAAAGCTCCCTCCTCTCCGCCAGGCGTTGCGCTGGTCTTCGTTGCCCTCCGCCGTGTTCACGCCGGCCGTCGCCGGGGACGTCCTCGCACCGGCCGCCATGCCGTGTCAACCCCTCCGCCGCCCTTGCTCCATCGGCTGTCGCCGTCCTGCCTTGAGCTTCTTTGTTGTGTGTCGCCGTGGATGGCACAGCTTCTCCTCTGTTAGGAATGACAAGGGGGCCCTCCACTGGTAGCCCTTCTCCTGCGTATGATAGATGGGGCATGCGTATATCCCCAACTCCATATCAGCCGTCCACTTCCGGAGGTCAAACCTGAGCGACTCAATCCCCCTTTGAAACCGTCAGGTCCATCCTGAGCCATCCAATCCTCTGGATCTAACCTAAGCCATTGGGTTCCCTTGATTACTCCAAACAATCTCATTCATCTGTTTTCCTCGAGATTAATCCGAGTCGTCGGATTTCATTAACCCGATTCAGATGCCACCTCAGCCTTAACAGCCATCTCATCGCCACGTGTCGTCAAGTCATCAGTCCTCCACAGTCATTTGCCCCTCGACCCTGTGGACTTAGTCCATTCCGAACCTAGTTTATAACAGTGGGTCGTACCTCAATTTCCTATACAAAAGTAATTCCTTCAATAATCAATTTCTGAGAGAATATTCTTGAGAATATTCTTTTCTAATTCTTTTTGGATTTATTCCGAAATCAATTTCCAAAAGCCATATCTTTTCCGTCTAAAGTCCAAATCGACCCGTTTCTTCCTAAATTCATTTAAAATCATAATTTACTTGTTTACGTATTTTTATGTACTGTTTATTTGGAGTTTCTTAGGGTTTGTTATTGTTTTATGTGTAGTTACGTATATTGCCGTTTCGGAAGATCGCGGAGTCTGCGGAAGAGTTCGGACGAGTATTTGAAGACTTTTGCGATTGCAAGGCAAGTCACACGACAATCTCCTTGAGCATGTTGATCCCGTTTGCGAAAGCTACTTTTATTTTAAAGTTATTGCATGAAATGCTTTAGAATGACATTATTACGGGTAATTATTTAATAGCCAATATTCCTTGATATTTATGGCCATTTTGGTTATTGCTATCTATACCTTGATACCTTGGGTGAATAATACTGACTAGCTAGATGACTATTTAATGGTCTAGCTAGACTGTTTAGGAGTTGCTTAGCTATGCCTAGAAACTATAGTGTCATTTTATGTGGGTAATTAATGACTCATTTATGACTAATTATGGATTAATGGCTATATTTTCACGACGCTTGGTCGTGGTTGATTAATTGACTATATCAACTAAAACTTGACTGAATGGTGGGTTGTGAGCACCAGGGTTGTGTTTGTTGCTAGCGGTGCTCATGACAATTAAGGACCGGTTCGCGGACTACTTGTTGCGAAGCAACACTCGTGCTAACCACAAGCTAGTATGGGCTAGCAGGAGTTTGAAGTGTGACGAGTCCAATAGGAGGCACCAGGGCGTGTTTGTGGCTGGTATAAGTCCACACATGACAGCGACAATAAGACCATGCTTCGGGCGTCGGACCGTCTTGCGGGGAGGGCATTGATCACCCCTACCGGAGACCGGAGGTTCGGCGGGAGGCTCTCCTATTGTGCAAGTTACATGAATGATCCTGTCACAATTCCTTTCCAAGGTACCGTGGTGGTACTTAGGCGCACATTGATGTGTTGAGGTACCGTGGTGGTATCGAGGGGCACAGTGATGTGTTGTGGAGTTATGTCTTGTGGGTAAATTGGTACATCTCTGGCCAGAGTAAAACTATTCGGATAGCCGTGCCCACGGTTATGGGCGAGCCTAGCAATGTTTCTGTGATTAGTCCCACACTACTCATTAATGGAAATAAATGATGGAATATTGATAGCTCCTGGTTGGAGAAGTTATGGTCTGGGCCTGAACTGCGTTGGAGCGCTGTTCAGTGGTTGATTCAATACTGATTAATAATTAAACTATACTGTTTTTAATGATTTTAAATGCAAATGTTTTAAATGCTGTTTTACGCAAATAAGTCATATTATGCCTTTCCTTTGGTATCCTGTTGCATTACATTGCATTCCCTAGTGTGGCTTGTTGAGTACGGTGGGTGGTACTCAGTCTTGCATTATTGCAATCTTTAGAGTGAAGCTTTGCGTGGAGGAGAAGATGTTGTTTGGCTTATACCCCAGTTGAGCTGCCTGTGGCTTGGAGTTGAAGCTACGCTAGTTGCCGTTCCGCTGCTGTTTTCTTCTGTGTGAGGACTAAGTGTCTCTGTTGTAAGTATTTATCGTTATTTCGTATTTGGTTATGTTTATCAAATTGTCGATTTGTGTACCTCGGCTGATCCCTGGACGAGGATTTATTGCACAAATTAGCTTTGAAAATTCTGGTGAATTTCTGGGCGTGACAGTTATGAGCACATGGAATGATGATGATACTAGAGGTGCTCATGATAATTAAGGACCAGTTCACGAACTACTTGTTACAAAGCAATACCGAACTAACCACAAGCCAGAATAGGCAACGGCTAAACTCGTAGTGTAGCGAGTTCAACAGAATGCCCCATGGTGTGATGTGGCTGTGTCAATAAGACCACCATGGCTGTGCCAATAAGTCCATATTTCGGGCGTTGAACCGTCTCCCTATTGGGCACCTAATCAGTTCCTGCCGGAGACTGGTGGTTCAGCGAGTGGCTTTTCTGTTGGGCGAGTTGCATGAAAGGTCTTGTCACGGTTTCCCCCTTTGCAGTACCATGGTGGTATTTCGGGGTGGGTGACATGTGTGGAATTGTGTCTTGTGGGTAAATTGGTACACCTCTAACCAGAATTAAATTATTCGAATAGCCGTGCCCGTGGTTAATTGGCGGCCTAGCAATGTTTTTTGTGATTAGTCTCACATTATCCAATAATGGTGATAAATTGATGGAAACTTGATAGCTCCAGTTTGGAGCTTATAGTTTGGGCCTGAACTGCATTGCACTGTTGTTCAGTGATTGATTTAATATTGATTAATAATTAAACTATATTGTTTTTAATGATTTTAAATATAAATATTTTAAATGTTGTTTATGTAAATAAGCCATACTATGCCTTTCCTTTGGAATCTTATTACCTTATTTCCATTTCCATGTGTGGCTTGTTGAGTACGATGTGTGATACTCAGTCTTACTATATTACAATCATCAGAGCGAAGCCTTGCAAGGAGGAGAAGTTTGGTGTTCGGCTTATACCCTAGCTGAGCTGCCTGTGGCTTGGTGCTGCTTCACTAGTTGCCATTCCGCTGCGGTTTTCTTTTGTGCGAGGACTAAGTGCCTCTTCTGTATGTATTTATCGTTAGTACGTTTTTTGGTTATGTTTATTAAATTATCGATTTGTGTACCTCGACTGATTTCTGGACGAGGATTTTCTGCATGAATTAGCTTTGAAAATTCTGGTGAATTTCTGGGCGTGATAGTCGTGTTCATAGTCTCCAAATCCAGAACCTCCAAACCTCCTTGCTCTTAGGTCTGCAAATCACAGGCCACTGTACCAAGTGATATTTTCTGATCCCTTGGTCCTCTTGCTATAGAAATCTGGTTCTAAAAAATCTATCCTTTTTTTGACTCCCTTTGGTAATTGGTAAAATGATAGCATGTATATAGGGATGCCACTAAGACTGGAGTTCAGTAAGATGAGTCTTCCTCCTATGCTTAGCAATTTCTCTTGCCAACAACTTAATCTTTGTTCTGTTTTGTCCTCTATTCCTTTTCAATCTTTATTTGAAATTCTTTTTTCATTTATAGGAATGCCCAGATATTTCATTGGTAGAGCCCCCTTTTTGCATGTTAAAATTTGGCTGAAGATTCTTTCTTTTCCTTCAGATAATCCTATTCCATATATCTCACTATCGAAATTTTTCTTCAAACCTGACATCTATTCAAATAAGCAGATAATGAATTTAAATTCTTAGCACTTTCCTCTGATTCTTCTAATAAGAAGATAATATCATCTGCATATTGTAAGATGGCTAGGCCCTCTTCTATCAAATCTGAGCCCAATCAAATTCAACTCATTTGCTCTTCCAATCAGAACAGCCAAAGCATCAACTGCTAAATCAAACATCAGGGGAGATAAAGGATCTCCTTGTCTCAAACCAGAATATGTACAAAAATATGGTCTATATTGATCATTCACTTTAATGCAAACTTTGCCTCCTCTCATTGTACTCATTACCCAATCATTCCATCTATTTGGAAATCCTTTAGCTTGCAGCATTTGTAACACAAAAGGCCATTTTATTTTATCATATGCTTTTTCAATGTCAATTTTAAAAAGAATACCAGTCTGCTTCTTTTTATGCATAGAATTAAGTATTTCATGTATTGCCACAATTCCCTCCATGATGGATATTTGCTTCAGGAAGGCTGTTTGATTTTTTGATATGAGATAACTTATCACTGATGTCAATCTATTCATTAGCACTTATGTTATTATTTTAAAACTTACATTGAGAAGACAAATTGGCCTAAACTTTTGTCTTTGAACTGCCTCCTTGCATTTTGGAACTAGAGTAATCATTCTAAAGTTCAGTCTTGTCACATCTAATTTTTCTATCTGAAAGTCATCTAACAGGGCCTTCAAATCATTCTTTATTAAGTCCCAAAATCTCTTATAAAATTCCACTGGTATCCCATCAGGATCTGGGGCTTTATTATTTTCCATTTCAAATACAACTTTTTTTAATTCCTTCCTATTAAAAGGTTCAACCAATCTTTGTTTATCCTCTTCCTTTAGCTGAGTCATTTCCATTTCCATTCTTATAGAAGACTGCTAAGAATGCCCAAACAATTTCTTATAGAAGTCTGTGGTATATTGAGTTAGCCTTTCCTGTCCCTCAATTTTCTCTTCCTCCCGTTCCAGATAGCTTATTGTATTTTCCCTTCTTCTTCCATTTACTTTAGCATGATAGTACTTTGTGTTGTTATCTCCTTGCAAAATCTCTTTTTCTTTACTTCTCTGGAACCATTTTAGTTCTTCTTCTCTCATAATTTCCTTTAGTTGAGATTCCAGCTCCATTCTTTCCTCTCTTTCCATTACTGACATCCCATTTATTTCACACCACTTATCAATTTTTTCCATTTTTTTCCAGCACTTCCTTTTTTTTCTTTCTGTATTGTCCTTCCCAGTTTATATTCCAGCCTTTTAATTTTTTTTCCTAATGTTTCTCATATTATTTTGCCATCTTTCAATGCTTGAGCTTCCTCTCTTTCCTGAATTCCAAATCTTATGCACTGTCTCTTCTAGATCCTCTCTTATGAACCAGCTCAATTCAAATTTAAAATTAGGGGATTTTTTCGGTTCAACTCCTGTTTGTACTAGTAAATGCACATGATTAGAAAGTGCTCTTTCCAAGGCAATCACCTTAGTAAGAGGATATTTTTCCTCCTATTCCATATTTACAAAAACTCTATCTAGTTTCTCATAGGTGGGATTTTCATGATCATTACACCATGTGTATTTTCCACCCCCATTTTAGTCTCTCTCAAATTAGCTTGTTCAATTATAGCATTAAACAAAAAGCTCCATTTATTACAACCCCCCTTTTTATTCTTTTCACTTTCTTTCCTGATTATATTGAAATCTCCACCTATGACCATCGGGGCATTTTGTTTGTAGCAATTTTTGGCCAGTTCCCTAAGAAACTCACCCTTTCTTTTTTTTTTGAGCTACACCATATACTATTATCAGATTCCATTCCATCTTATCATTTCTATTATGAAGTAAGGCTCTGACAGTGACACAAAATTCTCCCATTTTTGTTTTTTAATAATAAAACAATCATCCTTCACACCCAACAGAGTTCCACCAGAATGCCCTTTGGCAGGCAACCATATCCATTTAAACTTTTCATTTCCTAAATTATTCGATGTATTAATAGGGAATTCCTGTTTTACAGTTTCTATTATTCCTACAAAGTCTAATTGTTTGTCATGGATTATATCCTTCAGATGCTTGTATTTTTCCTGACTTCCCATACCCCTAATATTCTAAAACACCCCCCTTATTCTTTGCATTTCTTTTTATTTTTCTTTATATTATTTCCTCTTCCTCTTTTTGGAGTGACCTTGAAAATCACAAGGTTTCCTTTATCTTTTTTCCTTGTAGCTGCAGATTGAGATTGTATTTTCAATAAAAATCTTTCTGCTCTATCTATTTCAAAATCATTATCCTCTCTAGAGGTCATATCGTCCATCAATTCACCCAAATCAGGTGTTTTAGGTTCTGATTTTTCTTCCCCATTATTTTTTTGTTATTCTTAAGTGCCTCTTTTTTAAACAAATCAATTCTGGCTTCTTCCAAAGATTTCAGAATGTTAATATTTTGATCCACACCTTCTATACTACAGCTCAGACTTACTCCCAAAAGAGATGACATATCAAGCAAAAACATATTTGATTCATGTATAAAAGAAGGGATTAGATTATCACCTTTCTTGTTAATGAAGGCATTATGTGCTTCTTTTCTTCCAATTGCCACTTCTATAAGTGATTTGTCATCCTTCTCTTTCAGTCTAGAGCAATGCCTTCTCGTGTCCTCACCAATATCCTTCCCAGTCTCTTTGATCGTAACTCCACAAGCAATAGCAAAGCTGTTGATAGATTCTTGTGAGTCTAGAAATTCCTCACTGCCTTCTAGTTGAACTCTTCCTTGTTCTTCATCAAAGAAATCCTCCTCTCCATCCATTCCAATATCATTCTTTTCATTTTCTTTATTTTCTACAATTTCTACCATCATATCAGAGATCTCATCCCTCTTATCATTGTTTCATTCTGATCCTTCTGCAATATTAACCTGCTCAGTATTCTTTTCTTTCTCATTCTGGCTTTCTACTAGCATATCCTCTTCTCTCATCTGTAATTGTTCAACAATATATCTATCTTCCTCAATTTGGTTTTTCCTCTTAGACTCTATGTCCATCATGGCTTGTATCACTTCTTTGCCAGCTCTTTTATGTGTGTTTGAATCTCCTTCCTATGGTATTACAGTCTCAACTATCGGTTCACTGGACTACCCATCCTCTTTTGGTCTTTTAACTGGCAATCCTCTTACTTCCTCTGACTGATCTGCAATAGGATTACTGATCTGTCTCTTGTTTTGCTCCTTACCAACAAACCAACCCACTTCCACTACTTCCTC
Source organism: Oryza meyeriana var. granulata (assembly GCA_003991445.1). NCBI lineage: Eukaryota > Viridiplantae > Streptophyta > Magnoliopsida > Poales > Poaceae > Oryza > Oryza meyeriana. The sequence goes on from RYFJ01003289.1 coordinate 181,014, forward strand.
CAGCAGGTATGTAACTTCATACATCAATAGGTTTGGAGTCATCAGAATGAGAGTAATTGGCAGCATGCTAGGATTCATGTTCTGTCCTTAGCTTTTACAATTTTCATATCCACTTCCTGAATAGAACCTAAGTAGGAACCCACTTCACAGAGAGCCAAGTAATTTTTCATCTCCTCATGCAAACCTTTAACTTCCATCCAAACTACATGTAATTTCCCAGAAGCAGTTGCTACCTATGTCCAAGGGGTCACTAAAATTTTGACTCCAGTGCCTTTTAATATGAATTCATCAAAATCAACTAGCTCCCCCAGCCTTTGCCTATAAGGGAATCTCATTTGGAAGGTCCCATTTGGTAGTGCCTTAGCTTTCCACACCCAGTTTCATCTAAACTGTTGTTTAAATCCTTCCTCTACTTGTTGAGCACTTAACTTCCCTCTCTGCTTCAGTGATATCACACCCAAAGGGTTAGCATGATCTTTTGTGGCCAATGCTCGAGCATTTTGGATGACTATACATCCAAGCCCATTTGCAGCAAATCCCACAATTTTGCCCCAGGTTTCTACTTTTCATAATAACAATATACGGTTTTATGATTTCCGTTCCTACAGATCACACAATACATAGGTACTTTGCAATCCCTGGCCACATAACCACTTGATTTGCATCTAAAACAGAAAGCTTTGTGGGGTTCACCAGATTCATTGACTTTCAGATTTCCCCCAGCCAAACTTCTCTCCTTTTCTGCTAGATCTTCCTTCTCCTTGCCTTCTGCCTCGGTTGCTGCCTCAGAGGAGCCAGAGTTTGCGTTCTTCACTAGCCTATATGCCATGGTAGCTCCACCTTTATCTGTGGAGCTGCTGCCCACTGTAGGTGATTTTAATGAAGCTGCCTCCTTCTGAGCCCCAGCACCTTGCTTCAGATCAGTTAGAGGTTGTTGCCAACGATCCCCTCCATCACCTCCTCCCTATTGATTTGTATCAGGGAGAGGCGTTTCTTCCTGAGCTTGATGTCGACCTCGCACAATGTCCCATCTTCTCCACTGCCTTCCGCCCATGTACGGTGGCCTGCGTGGAAACCCTCGGTTGCCCCAGCAACCACGATCCATGTGCGAAGTTGGGGGCGAGTTCACCACCTGCACAAAACTCCTTCAATATCCAGAGGTACTCCCCTTCCACTGACAAACACCAACCCTAATCCCCCCCGAGGCTACACCTCTCTCTCACTTGCTTCTTGTGGAACACTTCTCCACCCACCACCAAACCCTAACTTCTCAGATGGATGCGAGCGACGCAAATGTTGAAACAGAGAAGAGAAGTGCAAGAGTTGGAACCCTAGATCTAGGGCTAAACGAGAGGAGGCAGTGCGCAAACTTATTTGTTACATGAATATCGATGTGTACTACCATTACTTAGCAATAGACACCATAAAAGAGCTCTTCTTTATACAATCAGCGTATCTTGGTCGTAAAGGTATCGAGGAGCTCCCTGCACCGTGGCGTTGACACAAATGAAGATCTCATTTGGATTGGAGGAATTTTATGGGACTTTTGGAGGAAATGAACTGCTTTCCGCAAAAATCCTGTAAAATTTCTGTATTCTGAAGGAGCCCGAAAAATGAAGAAAGTAAAACTGAGACATGCAAATGTATCGAGTCATTTTATCCATTATTGCTGATCAAGCGATTTGTTATGCTTCATGCATGGCCAAGTTGCAACGGAAAGAAATGGGACTAGGTATATTTATGACACCATATTCTTTTTTTAAAAAAATAAAGGTCAATTTTCTCTACATATATTTAACCGTAAGTTATATGTCTTAAATCTTATAATGTAAATTTCAAATCCTACAATGTAATATTTCTAGTATACACGTATAAGAGGATTAAGCAAAATAAGGTTTATTATCCACTTGAATCCTTGAAAAAAAATACTAGTGCAATTTAACACATAATTAAATAAGTTGACAAGAAAGAGATATGAGATATACATATAATTATACTTGCATACAAGGGAGAGTTAGTAGTCATGTATCATTTCTTTCTAATTGGTGCTCACTTAGAGGCATTAACTCCTATAATGCTAATCACACGTGAGGCCAAGTCACCTACAAATATAAACCATTAGATCGATGCCCTCCGTCTGATATGAGCCATTTGATTAACTTCCCAGTTCGGCGCAACAGTGCTTATGCAAATTATTGCCCAAATGGAGATAACCATTGTAGACGTTACATCTCGTCAAATTAATTCATAAATAATGGGTTTTAGTCTGATCATTTTTTTTATCTTCCCATGAACTAGCGCTTCCTAGCTCATTGGTTGCAGGTTTTGACGCCTCCGACTCCATCCTCTCGGTGCTGGATTTGCGTATCATGATGGCTACCGTGTTCCATGGATATTGTATTGGAGTAGCCTTTTGCAGCTATGCTGCAAATGTAAATTCTGCAGGTGATTATCTCTTATTCCGTCTTATCCTTATTGTAATCACGGCTAACCAATAGTTGTCCAGAACCAGTATGTGAGGGAGGGCTCGAGGGCCAGCCAGGCAAAATTATATGTGATCTCTTGTCTGAAATGCTAAAAGCCTTCTAGCTCATTATTATGATAACTTATACTCTGTTTTTCATATTATTTTCTCTCTCTTTCTTCTATTTGGTCCCAGATTAGATGGTGAAAGGTCGCTGAACTCTATGCCAATAGGCAACTATTATTATCAATAAAATAAGGTAAGCTTAATTTTTAAACTGCATGCAAGGTGCATATATTATCAACATTGAACAACTCTGCGAGTTTATTGTTATTATTATGTTAACTTTTAGCCATGTTAGATGATCTTTATTGCTTCTTTCTAACTTTATAACTGTCTAAAATTGTCACTAAGTTACTATAGAATTTTTAAATTGAGACATTGAACACTCTTCCTTTTTTTCTCATTTTTTCTACGACAACGCGTGGGGTTCATGACTAGTAGTAGAAGAAATAACTAAAATCAAGCAAAAGTATTGTACCGTAGTTCATTTGCTTCATGGCTGCAAGCATCAAGTGACTAGATGGGTCGGGGGCCTGGTACCACATGGTAGTGCACTAGAGCCAGAAGGCCCAGAATCCCAGCATCTTTCCAATCGCGAGACATGAAAGAAAGATGATGGTCCAAAACACTGTTACCAATTCTTATTTATTAGGAGATAAAATTTTTTTATATGAACCAATTCGAATTAGTTAGAGATAAGTTTATGTTTCTTATCTCTAGCCTCCTCTATTTATAAATAGAGAGTAGTGTCTTCATCGTACACATTGATCATTGATTAATAAAAAGAGAGTAACACTTAATCTGTTGCGAGAGAAAAGGAAGCAGATCTGGACGATCTATCGACTATCCGTTCTACGATAAACACAACCTGATTTCGAGGGTGTTTGATTTAAGCCGCATATAAAATAAGAAATATTATTAGTACGTGATTAATTAAGTATTAATTATTAAAAACTTGAAAAATAAATCTATTTGATTTTTTAATATACTTTTATATAGAAAATTTTTTAAAAAATATACTATTTTATATTTCGTAAAGCATGTTAACAGAAATCGAGCAAACAGCCATAAGCCAAAATTTTAAAAGAACTGTGTGAGGCTGCTTGCTTTGGTTATGTTTTGTCGTCGTCGTCTTCTTTCTTCTTCCCCATGTGTGTGCTCCGTTGCTATAGATCTCAAAAAAAATTCATCCATTCTCTTGTTCATTTGCTCATCCCTCTCCAATTCTTTTCTTTAGCGGAATCTGCCCCTCTCTTAGGCAGTGAGGCTGCTTGCTTTGGTTGCGACAGATTAACTCCTTACTATCCTCCTCGTCGTCCTCCGCTCCAAGTTTCGCACAGAGATTCATCAATCTCTTACGCCGTCGCCTCGCCTCGCCGCCGCCGCCCGAGTTGGTGCCAGCGGTGGTAGCGTCGGCTGCCAAATCACCATTGCGTGTGGCTTGCTCCTCCTCCCTGCATCTTCTCCCACCACCATTGCTGCTGCCCCTCCCCGTTCGCCGAGATGATGGAGGGAAGCGATTCTGCTACGTCTCCAGGTTTGTTCTTCCTGCTTGAGTTCTCGTTCTTTTCTTCCGTGACTTCTTCTTCCCGTTCTCCTCCTTCCTGTTCTTCTCCCCTCTTCTTGTTTGAGTTCTCTGTGATTTTCTTGCTTTCTTTTCTTCCGTTCTTCTCCTCCTCTTCCTGTTTGAGTTCTTGCGATTTTTCTCTCTCTTCTTCTTTCGGGCGTTCTGGCTTCTTTGGCCTACCGCATTTCTGTTTATCTGGAGCAGAGTTGGAGCTGGCGGCTGGGGCTATGGATTCAGCTACGACGTCTGGCGCTGATACGGAGGAGTTTTTCCATGGCCGACACACCCTTTTTCCTGTAAGCTTATTCATACTACTCAATTCCCTTTCAGTTTCTTTCTGGAAATCTCTCTTCTTTAGTCCCCTTCGTGAACATATATTTGAAGGATCGGTCAAATTCTTGAGTAGGCTGTTGAAGATTGTTTTATTTTTTGTCAAGCAAAGAGGCTCCAAAGTTACGTTAACAAACCTGGAAGTGGACCGATACCTATTTTCCCCTGCAAATTCAGATGGAAAAATCATACATAAATTTACTTGTGCATTTCGCTTACTTACATTTCTGTATGCATTGCAAATTACAAAAGAATGGAAGAAATATCTGTTCCTGAATAATCCTGACACACAGTGCACTGAAAATATATAGGAATGTTAATGTGCAACAACCTGAAAATTCAGTGTCATTGGACACAGAGGCCCCGGCAGTTGATCACCTGTATGCCTGGCATGCATCATTCATGTGGGCGAGTACACTATAATTAAGAGTCCCCAACAACAACTCCACATGACCTTACTCAGAGCTTTTTTTGGCCTTTGAATTGCTGTTCATAACAACTGTTCTGGCCGGGGACAGAGAGGTCAAAATTATCCAGAAAGTCAATGTCACGTGCAGTGATCCCGAGCCTACATGTGTGTCTTAGTTTTAGGCTTATGAAAACTTCAAGCCACAGATATGATGTAGTAGTTATGATAAATGTTTTGTAGGGTCTATTTATAAGCTACATATCTAGCTAATCTTAAATACTGCTGTACTTTGAATGGAGCATTAGTAACTTGTAGCAGATGGTATGGAATGCTGCAATGTTCTGCATGATACTAATAACAAGATTCAAGTTCAATTCTAGCAACAATCCCACAGGCTATTCAGTTCATTGCAAGCTCCTAGCTACATATATCAATGTGGTGGGGTTTCGAAATCAGTATTTCCTGAAACTATTCCCGGCCCTTGCTAGCAGCTACCCTCATTGTTTTGGCAATCCAAAAGTTATCAAAATTTACACTGCACCAGCACGCGCTTTTAGTGTTCAAGATTCTGGAATCTCTCTCAGATCTCAAGTGGTACCTACTCAAATCCTTCTGTAGATTGCGATCGCGCATTCGTCCAAGATCTTCAGTGGTAACGCAGGGCCTAATGGACGCACTCATCCCTCAAACTGAAAGGTGCAACAGGTGTGCAGTTAGAAACTGTAAAAGTTCAATAGAAAGGAAAAGGTAGGAAAACTGCAAGAGAATTACTACTAAACAGATAAAAGAAAAAAATGCATTATATGGGATCAGTTTTGCTTCAAACTTACCTCATCAGCATCTACACGGGTCCAATTCATTGGTTCTAACAAGCAATACACACGAGCCTTGTTGTTGTCTGGCAGTACGAAGGTAAGCCCATAGTTCTTGGGAAAAAAAAGTGTAGAGACGGTTCAATTCACTGCTATACCTTGTCACATCACTAAGGAAATCTAGGAATATACCTGATTTAAGGTTCTGAACTGAGATAGCAAGCCTGAGACTTCATTAAAGTTTAGAACCTGGGGTAGATTATATGCTTTGATACGCTTGTATCCTGCGAGGAGAAGGCACTCGGAACAATTCATGTAGCTCTCCTCTTGGAACTCAGCAATAGAACAGTGCTCCTCTTGAAACTCAGCAATAGAACGGCCGTCCATATAAATGGATTTGCTGAAGGTCATGTTGGTGAAATGTACAGCACAATTGTAGCACCCCCCACTATAAAATTATGACAATGTAAGATTCACACAGTACAAGATCAACTTATATTAGAGATAACGGAAATACTACCTTAGTTGAAGGGATAGGAAGGAAGGCTTCATCTTTCCTGACAAGTTGCTGAATAATAGTTGACTTGACAGAATTATTTGCTATTTATTAGTTAGTAATGTTATTATTTATATTGTTTTATCTATAATTGTTATGGGAACCCTCTCTATAAGGAAGCCATTGTTATCAGTTCCATTAAGCAATAAATGAACTCTAAATCTGCAAGTCCCCTCAGTTCAGCTGTAAAACCCCTGTGTTCTCCATATGGGTCAAAGAGCCTTGTTGTTGCATGACCGGATAAAAGCCCTGCTGGGCAAGATCTTCCCATGGTCCTCGGATCCTGTATAAAACCATGTGCAACTTGCATTTTCTTATATATGGCCAACTGTTTCATATTCTTATTACACATGGAATTTTTTCTTTGGATAATTTGTCGGAGCAGAAATTTCTGAAATGGTCAAGAGTTACATCCATCTTTCCTAGTGCAACCTAAGTTGCAGATTAGTGATGTCTTCATTGCCTCGCCTTATTTGCATTGAATACTATACTTACAAAATTTATAACTATCTGTGCTGATATCTGAGTATCATGTTTTTTCCATGATTTTTTTATGACATTGTTAACCTCTGTTTGTCAGAAATCTAATGCTGGGGTCCAACTGCCTGAGGCTTCTCCTAGCAATCAACTTGATGATAATCTACCGTTCCATTCCATGGTGACATATGTGAACCTGTTGCAGCCACATTGAATGAAGATATGTTCAACTCAGCCATTTCCAGGTGGCATGAGAGCTATGATGGCCTGAAGGAAACAAATGGTCACAGGACTCTTTCAGCAGCTGGGTCTCTAATGAAGAACATGGTAAGAAATATGTATTCTGATATTTCAGGCTAGTAACTCTTGGCCAACTGTATGCTAGTCTGATGAACCTCTTCAGCTCCTTTGTTATCTGAGAGCAATATAATGAACAAGAATTACAATTTATTATTAACTTGAAAAAGAGAAACTAATATACTTTACAAAGAAAACCTCACAAGCCTGGCTAGTTCAAGAAGTTTACTGTCTTAATGGCTTGCGCACGTGCTGAAGAACCTTACCTTGCAGATTGACATGGTATATTTGGTGCTTAAAGTACTTCCTGACGATTCAAGGGAATCTCAAACAGCTCGTGTTTTACTGTATAAGCCGTTTTATGATCAGACAGGAAAAGGGTTCACTCAATTTCTCCTGAACTTATTCAGATCATTTGATACTCATAAGCAACCAAAAAGGTCTGTACAAGTGATTCCTTTCAGAAATGTATATTAGGAAAAGGTCCAAATTATACTTTGGGATCCTCTCTGTGTGTATGCGAGCTGTTACATTCTGCAAACAGTAGTTTTTTGTGAAAGGGCATTGCATGGTTTGGGTTGCAATTGGTTTCTGGACAATGATGGTCCAGATTATTTTTTCATTTAATCAACTTTATAGTGATCTACTTATAATTTTTTAGTTTTTTACATTAGTTGTTTAAATTTTAATATGTCTATTTTTTTTCAGTGATCTTGCAGATTTACTAGGGATAATCCACATCATGCTACAGCTCGTGGAGAAGCTTCAAGCACGTGGTGCATTAAGGGTATGCCTTACTTGCTTCTTTGGCCACCAAGTATACTATGATATTCTGTGTGCATCTCATTTTAACCAACTATGGCTTCTATCATTTTTTATTTGTTTAAGTAAAGATGAGACATTTTCATGCTGAGATTATTCTCTTTGAGTTGACTATTGATCATTTCCGCAACATGTAGCAAAAAGGAGAAGAAAGGCAAGAAAAAAGTAGGTTTCAAGGAACAAAAGTGAGCATACAAAGCCCAGTGCAGAGAATATGGAACAGAGCAATGTTGATTCAAGAGACAGGACTAAATTTCCAAATTCCACTTGAATCACTCCATGATTTGAGAAGGGTGGATTCTTTAGGAGAGCCTCCTCTCATAGAGCAAGGAAAAGTTGTTTCCAATGGCATGGATGTACAAGATAAACTTGCTGGCACATCGGCTAATCTGGATAGCACCTCGCATGAAGGTGAATCATCTTGCGCAGACAATGGTGAAATGAAAGGAATTTTCATTGATGGAGAGGACGGGCGACTTCGGATTCTTCACTTGATGATCGACCCCCTCCTAGTAGTGAAGTTGATTTCAATGTATCCCGACTATCTAGCCTTGCAAACAATTCTGTTCTCCAAGATATGTGCTGGTTGTTGAAGCATTACAAGAGTAACTCCTTCCGAACAAATCATTACATAATTTGCATGCTACAGAGATTTTGCAAAGACCTGGAATTGTCACCAATGCTCTATCAGGTAAAAATACACTGATATCAGGTAAAAGTTTATTTCTAAAGTTGTAAGGAAGATGCTCAGGGTAATTGGAAAAACAGCCGTTGCTATTTGTTGTGTACTCTTTTGGAAAACACGCAAAGGAGTGCCACTGCATTGATGCTGATGCTCTTCTGAGTGAGATTACAAAAGATGCTAGAAGCAAAGGGTGGTGTAATTGGTTCAAGTAAAGGGACGGAGAGGTTCGGTAAACCTAGCTGATTCTCTTGGTGACGATGAAGACACTTGGTTTTATACCACAGGCACCATATAATGCTGATAAGTAAGTTTGTTAAGTATGTTTTGTTTTGTTTATGTCCATTAATATTCCGGCAGCTAGGAAACACACGAGTAACGATAGGTACTATGTGCACTCAAGCAGGGAAGAAGATTCATCGTCTGGTGAACATGAAGATGTTTTTAAGAGGAGCATAGGTGCCACAAATAAAAGTAACAGGATATTGTCATTTTCAGACAGTGAAGCTGACGATAATGATAGGTTTGTGTTATGTACGTGGTGGATATTTGGGATAACTAGGCCTTATGCTTTGCCAAGAGCTTGAGAGGTTGAGGGGGACTAGAATTGTTTCTTCATAATTCATTGCTTGATTTCTATTGTGCCTCATGGGCTGATTATAAAGGGTACATAGGACTAACACCTTTTGTGCCTAGACAATATGGTACTATTCCTATTTCCTCTAATATAGATAAATAACTAAGAGAGACACTAATTAACACTAATGGGCTTAAGGCCCAACTAGGACAACCGCGCCTGGCAGCCTGTTGGCTGCCCATGACATCTCCCCCGCCCTCGGAGACCCAGCTTGTCCTCGAGCTGGATAGTTGCCACGGACCTATTTGACACAACATAGGGTTAAGCCTTTTACATCTCGGCTTACCTTTGTTATTGAAGATTAAAATTGGAAATAAATTTGAAACTAAAATATAAATTTGGACGTGTTGACGCCGAAAATCGCCGGGTCTTGGTTCGGCGTCTGGGTGACACGCGAAGGCCTGGGAGATTTGCTTCACTCCAGTGCAGGTCCTAAAGTTCGAGGTTCGTAGGCGTGCCAGTCAATTTGACCCTGTAATTGACAAGGAGGAAAATGTTAGATCAATGAGCCAATCGGCTGGAAGCCGATCTAGACTCGTTTCATCAGCCGATGGCCGATGCACACTGTAGCACTTACACATCGGCTCAGGTCCGATGACGGCAAGAACAATAATGTAATAATAAATAAATATCATGCTAGCCGATCATCGAAGGAATATTCAAAAACCGGCTATAAGCTAGATAAAGTAAGCAAGTATGATACATAAATAAATCAAATAGATCCTAGCTGATCATGATCTAGTGTTACTGGTGTTGTTATGAAGGTATGCCAGCACCCGGGCCCTTGCTCCCGAGATCTTCGTCCGCTACCCGGGCCCTCGTATACTGGTCCTTACCCGGGCTCATGCCCGGGTCCCTTACCTGGGGTCGTGCCCGGGAACCTGCTTGTCTACTTGTGATTGGATCGGCAGGAACCTCATCGGCTAGTCCTTAGCCATTGTAACAATAATACAGGCAGAACATATAATAAATATGCAATACGTCAAATGATAAATAATCTGATAAGCTGTCCCCCCCGACTGCTTAATAAAGCGAACAGGATAAAACAGTAATAAATGTAGTCGGCTTTAACAGGTAACTTATCGGCTAAGCGCTCCGATAACACCATCGCCAACACCCATCGGCTTATTAAGAGTAAAGTATCATGTCAGGTCTAGTAGATCGGACCTAACCGTTGCAGCACAGACCGACCCCGCCCCCCACGGATAACCAATGCCTCGATAATGAGCCGATAGATATAATGGCGCATCGTGATGAAAATAACCCTTACCGGCTATACACTCCGATAATAAAACGCGCCTGCACATAACGCATCGGCTCAGCAAGATCGACTTTATCACTAGCAGTTCAGTAGGTCGGACCTAACCGATGCAGCACGAACTGATGATAAATCGCTCCCAGTAAGTCGATACAATCTTGTGCACACGTGATGTGATATACCTAATCAATCTATGAGATCAAACTGAACTGATGCAGCCATAGATAAAGTAATATATCGTGGTAAGCGACTACCATAAACCGACTAGAATATCGGACCTAACCGAGGAAGTCCTAGCCGAATTGGTAGTCGGTGTGACGAGACTTCCCTCTCGCAGGAGTTCGGACCTAACCGATGCAGCCCGGCTCGAGAAGCAGGATCCCGTCGAAAGGCCCGCGGTGGCGATGCGCCGAATTTGTATTGATCGTTGTGATAGATTACAAGATCCCCGGGCATACGTATATATACCCCGAGTTACATGAGTCCTTATAGGACACGATATATGATTTCCTATCTATAACAGAAACGCTAACGAGACCTGACCGGACACGAGGTCAGGTTTCCTAAAGAGATTAAACCTTTTCCTAATAACTATAGTAATTAACTGCACGCCGCGGTCTTCACGGCTCCTTCTCAGACTCGGTCTGCTTCTTGATCAATTTTCATTATCCGACTGCAACCGTCCTCTGACCGAATATGAATACAGGTCCTTACCAAATTTTGGCGTTAACACATGCCCCCAAATTTCGGAGTTCCTCTGTAGGATTCCGAAATTCTTCCAACTTTTGGGCCTCTAGATTTTCTCATACCGAGGCGGCCCAAGATAGCCCACTTGCCATAAATGTTTGAAACAGTGCCAACGGCCTCAATTCCCGCTCGGCTGTCATACCTTTTAAAACGCTTCGTCTTCTTGCCCTCTTTTTTTATACTTTCACATCACCAGAGCACCACCGCTTCATCTTCCACATCCTCACCAAGCTCTAGCGAATCTAGACGAATTACTGCAACCTCTCTCTCCGTCCGTCGACTCCTGCAACCTCTCCTATTTCCGCGATGGCAACAGCATCTGTAATTCCTGAGGTAATCTTCTCACCCGGTTACTTTTCCCCAATCTGCAATCTGTACGAACCCGATTTGCCATGTTCTTCACCCGTTCTTCGTCGTGTTCTTGTCTACTGTAGCATCTCAGAGCCCAGATCTTGATTCCGGCTGCCGATTACCCCTGCTTTTTCTATCATGGCCCCATGGGCAGCGAAGATCCCACCGATTTCATCAGTGCCGAAACCCAACGCACTCCCTTCAAGAACTCGGCCATGTTGGTCAGTGACTGGACAACAGCTTCAGGTCCTGGCCGAGCAGATTGCCCGGATGGAGAGATTGGTACATCAGAGTATCGGCTGCAAAGAGGATCTATTGGGAAGAATCTCACATCGGCCACTGCATCAACCTCTCCTTGGCCGATATGGAAAGGAAATGAATCTCTGCTCGCATCGGCTTCGTACTTCTGGTCTGATGCTCTCAATGCCTTTCTGTTCGGTCATGGGCCGATGACCCCCACTCTGCTAGATGTGACCATGCTCACCTGCCTGGACACGACAAGCTACATCAACCCCTTCAAACTCCGGTTCAAGCCTGCCCACCGGCTCCAAACAAAAAACATCGGCGGCTGGTCCAGGTATATATCTCTTCACAACAAAGGAACTGGACCGGTTGATGATCGGGAGCACGTCGCTTTTCTGAACTTGTGGCTGGAACGGTTCGTCTTCGGTGGCGCAACCCTCGGCCCGACGACCAATATGCAATGCCTAGCAGAATGCTTGGCCGATAGGAAACAAATTCCGTTAGGGCACTATCTCCTTGGCGCCACCTACCAGCTGCTTCATCAGGTGGCAACTAAGCTATCGGCCGGCCAGCCCGTCGGCCTATTGGGGGTCCTTGGTGGTTCGTACAGCTCTGGCTTAATGTTTACACCTCCAAGGCCATCCCAGAAACTTCCCCTCCTCAAGCAATCCTTCCCAGCTGATTACCCAGAAGATCAAGACCCCATCTACCGCCGATGCATCTCTATGGGTGAGGCTGCATCGGCCCTTTCCGGCGGCAAGATATCCCCTGCTGAAGTTAGTCAGTGGTTCAAGGGGTTTTATTATGGCTTTACCAGGGATGCTACTCTTTGGTTTGCTTACAATGACGCATCATCATTCGAGATGCCTTCCAACTTTGATCCACTCAAAGCTCTGAACGATGATCAATCTAAAGCCATATTCCTATCGGCCATCAGTCCTTGCCTGCTGCCAACCGGCTTTTCTCTAGGCCGAACTCAACCATCGTATGAGTTCTACCACCCATCAACCAGCTCCCGTCAACTCGGGCCTTGGCCAGCTTCCGATCGGCCTGTTCTTCACCGACAAACTCCAGGCTCGGGGCACGGTCAGCAGCGCCCTTGGAATATGATCGGCTGCGGTCTTTGACAGACTCCCTCCTGCTAGGCGCTGCCACCGAGGTGTACGTCTGCACTGCCAACACCAAGCCTTTTGTCCGATGGTGGTCGGAATGGAAAAAACATCTGTTCTGCTTAGCGCCCACTTGTTATTGCTCCCGTTTGGACGCCGACTATGTTGAATCCGACAACGAGGTAACTCTTGCAAGCTTCAAATATCATCCTCAATCGTCTCTGACCCTTGCTTCGCAGGCCGCCAGCGTCGAGCCCCCGTCAACAAGCAACAGCGGTCGGCCGATTCTGTACCAACCCTCATCAGCTGCTCCGAACTTAGGACGCGACGCCCCATCTCCATCGGCTCTTCTCAAGGCACCTCGGCCGATGGGACCAAAAAGGAAAAAGTTAGCGCATCGCCCCTCCCTGAAGAAACAGAAAACCGATGCCGATATCGTTGCCACGACGCCATCTTCTCCCCCGACCACATCGGCTCCCTCATCTCCTCAGGTATGCGCCAAATCTTAACATCATTATTACCCGCTCTCATTTATCTCACCAGCTCCATCTTCAGCTCGAGTCATCGGCTCCAGATTTTCAACCTCCTTCTGCTATCCCTCCAAGCGCTGAGCCGATGTCCCCTTCAGCTGCCCCACTCTTTGCACCAAGTCCTCCAGCTGTCGATGAAACTGCCCCTATTCCATCGGCTGACATCGGCCCCCTCCAGAGAACACCTATTCATCCCCCCTGAAGCCGATGTCGCGCAAGCTGCCGATGTCCTACCTCAGGTAACTCTTTTGTCTATACTCCCGCTCTTAACTTTTCTACTGATCCCTTCACCGATGCTAATTTTTGCAGTCCATAGCCGATCTGTTCTCCTTTGACATCGGCAAGTACCTAGAAGTAGAAGAATCCACAGCCACCAGCGCAACGACCAAACCATCCTTCCCAGCCGACGTACGTGAATATCTGACGAGCATCCTCAGTCGGCTGGAAAACCCAATTGACGCGCTAGCGGAAGATTGCGGGCCAATCCGGGCAAGATTCGCAGAAATTGAACACCATCTGCCGAAGAAACTTGTCGACGCATTAACCCCCGCAGCATATCTGGAATCCCATAGATTTAAACTCATCAAGCTTAGACAGCGCATAGCCGATCGCGCTGACAACAGAAGATAGCCCAAGACATCCAAACCGATCGGCTATCAGCCCAGATAGACAAGAAGAAACTTGATGACATAGCAGCTGTCCCCCAAAAACTTCAATCCAAGCTAGATCAACTGAAGAAAAAGGAAGCCGATTTGCTGGGAGAACTTGAAAAAGTTCGCAAGGATCTTGAAGACACAGAATCCCAGCTCATCAGCCTGCCGCAAGCCATCCAAGATCAAGAAGCCAAAGTCGCAGCAGCAGTGCGCCAAGTCATCCATCGGCGCAAAAGCTTGAAAGTCATCCCAGGCTCTGATGAAGACGATATCCGGGCCATCAATGAAATTGATCAGATCCGTCTGCGCGCAATCGAAACTATCCGAAAGTTTTTGTAAGCCTTAAACCCTTATAACTGACGATTTTTCCGGAACATGCCGATCACCCTTCTGCTGTCATGTAATCAGATCGGCTCTGCTACCCATCTCTCTCAGTTCTGATAATTTTTTCCGCTTGTTTTGATCTAAAGGCGATATCAATTGATATCGGCTGTCTTTAGGCGACGTATAAAAACATCGGCTTTCCTAATTGTTTTAGAAATCGGCTGTACTTAACCGATTTAAGAATTGATCCAAACGCTAGGGTAGTATTTCTTGAGATATTTCCCATTAAGTGCTTTGGCAAACTCCGTCCCGTCAAGATCTTCTAATATATATGCGTTACCAGGCACACAGCGATTAATCCGATAAGGCCCTTCCCAATTAGGCGACCATTTTCCGAACTTATTATCTCTGGACCCGATCGGCAAAATCAACTTCACACAAGGTCCCTCGGCAACGACTTATTTACCACCTTTTTGTTGTAATGCCGAGCTGCCCTAGCCTTATTCTCCTTGATTCTTCTAGCGCTCTCAACCGATTCTGAGCTAAATCTTCAAGTTCATCTGCCATCAAGTTATAATAATCATCGGCCGTCAATTGATTCTGCAAAGAAAGTCTTCTAGAGCCGATGTTAGTTTCCCACGGCAAAACCGCCTCATGTCCATATACCAACTGATACGGCGGTACCCGAGTAGACCCGTGGCATGCCATCCGATAGGCCCATAGTGAATCGGCTAATGTAGAATGCCATCGCCGTGGCTGCTCATCAATTTTCCGCTTAATCAACTTGATCAACTCTTGTTAGAAGCTTCTGCTTGCCCATTGGCTTGAGCATAATAAGGCGATGAATTTTAATATCTTGATTCCCATACTGGCAGCAAACTGTTGAAACTCATCAGAACAAAAATAGACCCCTGATCAGTAGTTATCGTCTGAGGAATCCCAAACCGATTAATGATATGCTCCTTGATAATTCATGCTTTTCTTTGGACGTGACCTTCTTCAAAGGAATTGCCTCTACCCTACTTGGTGAAATAATCTGTTGCTGCAATATAAACTTATGTCCTTACTTGATGGAGGAAAAATCTGGCCGATCATATCAATTCCCCATCCTCTGAACGGCCACGGTTTGATGATAGGATTCATAGCCGATGCCGGTGCCCGCTGTATATTTCCAAACTTCTGACAATCTTGACTCCTTATAATACTAAAGCAATCTTCCAGCATTGTCGGCCAAAATACCCTACTTCTCAACAACCACTTCATCTTATGAGCCGATTGATGAGTTCCACAGATGCCTTCGTGTACTTCACACATAACCACTTTGGCTTCTTCCAAATCCAGGCATCTAAGCAGAACTCCCTCAAACGTCCGATAATATAACTCCTCATCAAGTAGCACATATTTAGTAGCTTTATACCGAATCTTCCTGGAAACAGACTGCGATGGGTTTCGTAAGTAATCAATTATCTCCTGTCTCCAGTCATCGGCCTTGTTCTGGACATCAATATCGGCTATCTCCACCTCAACCTGCCTATTCAACCGATATCCTGAAGCAATTTGTGCAAGATCATTGGCTTCTCAAATTCTGCTCTCTGGGAATATGATTCATTGACACCATCTTGAAATCCTTCAACAAATCCACACACTCTTTCATAATATGATCTCAAAACATCATCCCTGCACTCATATTCTCCAGATAACTGTTTGATCACACAACAAAGAATCACAATAATCTCTTATAATATCGGCCCCCCGATCTCTTTATAGTTGAAGTCCTTTCAGCACGCCTCGTACTCCGCCTGATTGTTAGTCCGATAAGGCTTAATTGTAAAAGCAAACTCAAAACTTGCCCCCGAGGCGACACAATAACCAAACCGATACAGATCCATGCCTGCAAACCGATCCATCAAAAAATAAGACCCACGGGATCGGCTCCACATAGTCCTCGTGATACCCCCTGTGCTGGACAATAAAATCGGCCACTGCTTGTCCTTTGATTGCTTTAGCCGATTCGTACCTCAAGTCAAACTCTGTCAAGGCAAAAACCCACTTGCCAACTCGCCCTTTCAAGACTGGAGCCGACAACATATATTTGACCACATCGGCCTGGCAACTACTGTACACTCAGCCGATAGGATGTAATGCCTCAACTTTGTACACGAGAAATATAAACACAAGCATAACTTCTCCACCGCTGGATATCTCGTCTCAGCATCCAAAAGTTCCTACTTAGATAGAACACAACTCGCTCTTTACCTTCAAACTCCTGGATCAAAACAGAACCGATGGACTTCTCATCGGCCGACAAGTATAATCTGAACGGCACTCCTTCCTGCGGCGGAATCAACACAGGCGGGGAACTAAGATAATTCTTGATCTCGTCAAACGCCTTCTGCTGCGCTGCCCCCCACACAAATTCTTGATCGGCTTTCAACTTCAATAACGGCGTGAAAGACTCAATTCTCCCTGATAAATTTGATATGAACCTCCTCACAAAATTAATCTTGCCGATCAACGATTGCAACTCCGTCTTATCGCTTGGTGGCTCTGTGGTCTTAATGGCTCTGATACTTCGCTGACTAACTTCAATTCCTCGCTCATGAACCATAAAACCCAGAAATTGCCCAGCCGATACACCGAAAAGCACACTTATTGGGATTCATTCTTAGTCCGTATCTCTTGGCCCTCCCAGCACTCTTCGTAAATCGGCTATATGGCTTTCCCCACTTTTAGATTTAACCACCACATCATCAATGTAAATTTCCACAACAAACCGATGAGATCATGAAATATATAATTCATTGCTCTTTGATAGGTCGCACCGGCACTTTTCAATCCAAAAGTCATTACTACCCACTCATACAAACCGATAGCTCCAGGACATCGGAACGCAGTCTTGTGCACATCCTCTTCGGCCATGAAATCTGATTGTATCCTGCATTGCCGTCCATGAAGCTGATAATCTTGTGGCCTGACGCTGCATCCACCAACAAATCCGCTATCGGCATCGGGTACTCATCCTTGGGGGTAGCTTTATTTAGATCCCGGAAATCAATACATATCCTCAATTTCCCATTTTTCTTCTCCACCGGGACGATATTAGAAACCCACTCAGCATATCGGCACGGCCTTATGAACTTGGCATCGTACAACCTTGTGATCTCTGCCTTGATCGGCTCATATAATTCTGCCCTTGAATCTCCTTGGAGCCTGCTTGAATGGCCGATACCTGGTTTAATAGGTAGCCGATGTTCAACAATCGATCGCTTAATCCTGGCATCTCATGGTACTCCCAGGCGAAACAATCCCGATACTCCTTTAACAATGCTATCAATTCTTCTCGTAGCTCAGGACTTAATTTTTTGCTTATATACGTCGGCCTTGGCCTATCTCCTGGTCCTATATCAATCTCTTCCAAATCATCAGCCGACGTAAATCCTTGCCCAATTTTCCCTCGAAGTCTTCAATGGAGCCCATCAGAGTAACAATTCAGAGCCGACTTGCTGGATCGGCTTGTATCCCCTGACTAGTAACCTTGAGGTAATCTCCTTCCGAAACTCTTCCGGATAAGCAGTCAACACCATCGGCTTCCCAGACTGGTAGATCGGTCATGGCAATATTGGTCGACCGATCTGCTTGCACCACCTCGACTTGATCTCCCTGCCATTGTATTAGACATTGATGCATTGTCGAAGGCACGCAACAGTTCGCGTGAATCCAGTCCTGCCGAGGAGCAAACTATATGACCTTTCCGTCAATTACAAAAACGTGGTGGGTAATGTCTTACTCCCTACTGTCAGCTCCACGTTTAATACGCCTTTTGCTTCAGATGAATTCCCACCGAAGTCTTTTAGCACCATATTTGTCTTGATCAGGTCTTCGGTAGTCTTCCCCAATTTCCGGAACGTAGCATGAGGCATGAGATTAACGCGGCTCCTCCATCAACCAACATCTTTGTCATCGGCTTCCCATTTACGTATCCCTTGATGTATAACGGCTTTAAGTGCCGATGCTCTGACTTCTCAGGTTTATCAAATATAGCTTGATCAGATTGCAGCGTTAGTTGAGCGAAAACCTCCTCATCTCCTTCTTCATCTGATGAAAGCGCTTTATACTCCCGAGGCAAAAAGAACACCATATTTACCGGTGCTGATACGTCCTCATCGTCCTTCTTCTTCACTTGCCAAACTTGCCTAGTCCTTTTGGGACGATGATCAACCTCCTCTTGATCCTGGTATTGCTCCTTTTGCTGTTCCCGGTGTCGTAGCCGTTGTGCCCTTCTCTTCTGATTCTTCGTGAATATGCCGCTAGGACACCACTGAGGATTCTGGACTTGTTTCCCATGCGCTTCCTCTTCATCTTCTTCAAAGAACTCTTCATGGATCGGCCCCAATCGGCTATGAACCGATGTTCTTTTCCCAGGCGACCGATCCCGCGAACACTCCTGCTGGCGATCACGCCGATTCCCTGTACCGCTGCACTCGGGGCAATTTTTCAGCTGATGGCAATCTCATCCCTTGATTCCCAGCAGAAACGAAAAACGGGCAGTTTCCAATGCGGATTATATTGTTCCGGTCCATCCCCTGTTCATCGTACCTTGAGTACTTCTCTATCATACCTGATGAAGTAATCCTCGATTTACTCTGACGTTTTCCTTCATCGGCTTGAGTTCTGGACGATGACCCACATAGACCATGTTTACGGGGAACGGGTGCCATCTATCTTCATTGGTTTTTTATCTTCAACTTGATTCGTCCTTGCTCGACGGCCATGCTGAATTTGTTGCCTTGAAAAACCTTACACTCGTTAGTATGGTGCGATATCTGCGTTTTGTGCCACTTGCAATATCTTCTTCTTCTTTAGTTCTTCGGCTGATGGAATCACGTGGTTTGGCGGCAATTGTATTGCTTTTCCTGCAACAACAAATCAAAGATCTTATCGGCTTTGCTCACATCGAAATCATATCGTTCCTCTTTGCCGATATCTTTGACCCATGGGCATGATACGGAAAGGAGCGACTTCTTGTTCCTGGCCACTCCGCCAATCCAACCTCAGCGTCGGATTCCTCATCATCTGAATCCGTTTGAATAGACCTGAACCTGAGGAACCACTCTCCTCTGGTACTTGTCCTTTTTCGCCTCTTGAAACCGGCTTTCATGAGCCGATACCTTCTGTACTAGGTGCGGACAAAGATTCGAACTCTTGAGACGAAAACCTTTCTCTGATTGGGCGCCAAGAGTCCCTGAAAAGCTCAAATCGGTCCAGATGCCCATCGCTCAGGTTTAAAACTATAACACCGGCTTCTGATATCCCGAAAATCGCTGAATGTATTCCGGTACTGTTTCGTCTGGTCGCTGCTTAACCGATGTCAAATCTGACAGTCTCAGCTCGTGAATCCCAGCGAAGAAATATTTGTGAAACTGTTTCTCCAGATCGGCCACCCCCGAAACAGAATTCGGCGGTAACGAGGAGAACCATGTAAAAGCCGATCCAGATAGTGTATAGGCGGAAAAAATCTAACCCTTAGGGCCTCTTCAGCTGATGCTTCCCCGCACTGCGCCAGAAATCGGCTGACATGTTCTACTGTAGATGTGTTGTTCCCTGCCCTGAAACTTAGAAAAAATCCCGGGACCCCCTGTATCGGTGTGGCAACGGAACCCTGTCAAACACTCAGGATATGGGTGCCGATACATGAACGCTTGTTCCTTGGGCTTGATCCGAACTGCTCCTTACTATTTCCTCAACCCGCGCCGACAAAGTCTTCTCTCTCGTATTCTCCTGTTGATACTGCTGATACTGCATCGGCGGGGTTGGTTGCCGATTCTGCCTGTGATAACTCCCTCTGGTAAGTACCTGGATCGGCTCCTCCTCCTGGATAGTTCTGCTGGTATCCCCTAATAAATAGATCGATGATATCCAGGAGGGATATCCTGTTGCCCCCCGGCCTGGTTTTGCGCGAACAAGTGTTCTGGTATATCCTTGCTAATGCTGTAATTAATTTGGCCGGGCTTATCTTCGGTGGGAGGAAAAAACAGGATCCCGAGTTGGCTCTTGAGCAATTGAATCCATCAACAGTCTTCTTGATAAGGTTATGCCAATGTATTTACTAAGACCCCTGACTGATTGATGAGTGCGTGGTGGCACAGCCTCGTTGACCATCTCCTGTAAAGGCTTGATTGGTGGACTCTCAGGTTTGTGTGCGGCTCGATTCTCTCCTACCAGTATGGTTTGGAAACTGAGACTTCTGAATCGGCCCTTGTCTTGTCATACTGAAGGATTCTAAACACAGCTTCTGGAAATTTGTCATGGGTCCTGTTCAACTTGCTGTTTTTGTTCTTCAGTTAGATCTTCCATGGTGACCGGAATTACGTTGTCCATCTTGACTTCTTTTCCAGCCATGTTGAAATCTTGAATTGAAACAATGGTTTGTTTGGAATTCTGGCTTAAAACTTCGTGTCCCACCAGGCGTGCCAAAAGCGTGTTGAGCGCCGAAAAAATCGCCGGGTCTTGGTTGGCGTCTGGGTGACACGCGAAGGCCTGGGAGATTTGCTTCACTCCAGTGCAGGTCCTAAAGTTTGAGGTTCGTAGGCGTGCCAGTCAATTTGACCCTGTAATTTGACAAGGAGGAAAATGTTAGATCAATGAGCCAATCGGCTGGAAGCCGATCTAGACTCGTTTCATCAGCCGATGGCCGATGCACATGTAGCACTTACACATCGGCTCAGGTCCGATGACGGCAAGAACAATATGTAAGATAATAAATAAATATCATGCTAGCCGATCATCGAAGGAATATTCAAAAACCGGCTATAAGCTAGATAAAATAAGCAAGTATAATACATAAGTGAATCAAATAGATCCTAGCTGATCAATGATCTAATGTTACTGGGTGTTGTTTTGAAAGGTATGCCAGCACCCGGGCCCTTGCTCCAGATCTACGTCCGCTACCGGGCCATATACTGGTCCTTACCCGGGCTCATGCCCGGGTCCTTACCTGGGGTTCCGTGCCGGGAACCTGCTTGTACTTGTGTTTGGATCGCAGGAATGAACCCATCGGCTATCCTTAGCCGATTATAACAATAATACAGGCAGGAACAAATAATAAATATGCAATAACGTAAATGATAAATAATTGATAAGCTAGCCGACTGCTTAATAAAGCGAACACAGGATAAAACATGAATAAATGTAGTCGGCTTTAACAGGTAACTTATCGGCTAAGCACTCCGATACACCATCGCACAACACCCTCGGCTTATTAGAGTAAAGCTATTATCGTCAGTCTAGTAGATCGGACCTAACCGTTGCAGCACAGACCTTGATCAAACAATAACATGCTCTAATGAGTCGATAGATATATATGCGATCGTGATGAAAATAACTTACCGGCTATACACTCCGATAAAAGCGCTCTGCACACAACGCATCGGCTCAGGGGATCGACTTATCACTAGCAGTTCAGTAGGTCGGACCTAACGATGCAGCACGAACTGATGATAAATCGCTCCCAGTAAGTCGATACAAATTGTGCACACGTGATGTGATATACTAATCAATCTATGAGATCAAACTGAACTGATGCAGCCATAGATAAAGTAAATATATCGTGGTAAGCCGACTACCATAAACCGACTAGAATATCGGACCTAACCGAGGAAGTCCTAGCCGATTGGTAGTCGGTGTGACGAGACTTACCCTCTCGCAGGAGTTCGGACCTAACCGATGCAGCCCGGCTCGAGAAGCAGGATCCCGTCGAGGGGTGGCGATGCGCCCGAATTTGTATTGATC
Organism: Oryza meyeriana var. granulata; assembly: GCA_003991445.1. NCBI lineage: Eukaryota > Viridiplantae > Streptophyta > Magnoliopsida > Poales > Poaceae > Oryza > Oryza meyeriana. Next base: position 203,133 of record RYFJ01003289.1, read on the forward strand.
GTTGTGATAGATTACAAGATCCCGGGCATACGTATATATACCGAGTTACATGAGTCCTTATAGGACACGATATATGATTTCCTATCTATAACAGAAGCGCTAAACGAGACCTGACCGGGACACGAGGTCAGGTTTCCTAAAAGAGATAAACCTTTTCCTAATAACTATAGTAATTAACTGCCCCGCGCGGTCTTCACGGCTCCTTCTCAGACTCGGTCTGCTTCTTGGATCAATTTCGGCATTATCCGACTGCAACCGTCCTCTGACCGAATATGATAAGGTCCTTACCAAATTTTGGCGTTAACAACATGATGGAACCGGAGAGCACTTGGCCTCGTGTCCTTGTCACATTCCATGCTGCGAGCCGTTGCGTCTACACCTCCTAGGGGCCCTTCACGTCGCGACCGAGCGAGGAAAGGATGCGATAAGGAATGTGCCCCCTAGCAGCGGAAAAAAACCGAGCCTGAAGCCAACAAGTAGCGGGACACCGCAAGCCGGGGACTTAGACGATGTCCGGGGGTTTAGCAGATGGATACGGTAGCTCACGGTAGGGAACAGATGCTTAGGCGCAAACACCTCAGCCACCGCAAGGGCGCGGCCCGATTATGCCCCAGGGGGGAGATGCACGATTAGCGACATAAGGAAGGATAAGGGCACGAGCCCGGAAAACGATATAAATTATTTACTATGGAAAGCGATACACATGGGCCCGGCCTCGGTCCAGCGCTGGTAGGGTTTAGAGGCACTTACAGGATGTGGTTTCAGATAATATTTTGTGAAGATGCTCCAGGCTTTACCGGCGGTTGGGAAGGTTCCGATCACCAGGGAGGGGCCTTCCCACGGGGAAATTTCATTCCTGACACGTATGAAGATACGGCCGGAGATTCGAACCCCAAACCTGAAGTGATCGCCCCGAACCTGACGCAGGAGGGGGGGGGGGTTCGGATAGCGCTTGAGGCCTTGCTGGTAACGGAGCGCGCGGAGTGGAGCCGCCACCCTCGGTTCTCGAGGAAGTCGAGGTTGTCGACGCTGGCATATGTTGTCGTGGTTGTGTTTGTGGGTGTAGCGCTGTACCCGAGAAGCGAAGGAGAAGGTTCAGGTGACAGAACGGCTCGGCCCGGTACACAGGAAGAAACGGGGTCTCCCGGGTGCCTAGCTTGGTGTGGTATGAACGTCCCCAGAACCGCCGGGGAAAAGTCTGCTCTACCATGGTGAACTGTGAGAGCATCCGTTCGTTCCTCTTGTCCATCCCATGCTAGCGCAACACATGGAAACGACGAAGGGAAACGAGAACCGGAAGGGCAATTAAAAAATATTGGCTTATGTAAAGCGTATATACTTGGGGCTCGGCTAGCGCTGAGTTTTCCGGAGAAGTCCTAGCGCTGGCCCGGGTTTACCCAACTTACCGGATGTTTATACAAACGGATTGAGAAGATATTTGATGTGCTTGCTAGGGATGCCGAACCTCGGACTCGCTTCCCTCGCGAGCCGCCGAAGACTAAGGGAGAAGCATGCGCTCGGACCGAGGGCCCGGCCCACGCTGAGGTTATGGTGGTCCGGGACCCGGGGCCCCTGGACTGAAATACGTTTTTGATAATAGCCGGGTCCGGGGGCCCGGCTTGAATATGGGATGTGAGACGAACCTTCCGGACGCATTCTCGCGCGGGGCGGTGCTGTCCGGGCTTCGCGCCCTTTCCGGGTGCGTCGCGTTCCTAGGCCTGCACTCGCCTTGGCGATGCCGCCCGGTTCGGCTCCTCGGTGTCGGACCCGGGCACGGATTCGGGAATGCCATGCCTCGGCTCAAATATGTGCCCGGGACGCCAGGAAAGCCCGACTGAAAATGTGCTTGATACGTATTGTTGGCCATGTGCCCGGGCACGGAGGTGGGTAAGGACCCATGGACCGCGTCGGGGACGACTTCCCCGGACCGCCTTTGCGAGGCGATGCTTGTCCAGGAATATCTCGCGCCCTATGTTGTATTCCCGGGTGCCACGTTTCCTAGGCGCGCACTCGCCTTGGCGATGCGCCCCGGTCGGGTCCTCAGAGTCGTGCCCGGAGGTAAGTCCAGGCCGTACGTTTGCCGGCTGAGGGGCGTCTCGGCGACGCACGCCAACGATTGCTGCTGCGAATATGATTGGTAGTGCCCAACCGTCAACTCGCGGTCATAACCGAGGCCATGGCGCGAGGAGCGGGCAACGACCCCGCTACCGGAGGGCGCGAGGATGCTCTTGGTCTGGCCTGTGTAGGGGCCGTGTTCGGCTCAGCTTCCCTTTGGCGAGGGTGCGAGCTCTTGACACGGGAGAAGATCCTCAACGGGGAGGCCTGCTCGACCTGCGCTCGGACATGGGGCGTGGTCCGGACTACACACCGGGACGGAGGCCCGCGGCACTGGTCGGGACGAACCGCGGGCTGCCATCGCGTCCGATGGAGTCCGGGTAGTTGTTTACCCTAGTGCGCGTCCGGGCCCCGGAAGGCCCCGGACTGAGGTCGGGACGAACGCGCCCGGACTCGCCAATCGGTCCGATGGAGTCCGGTACTTGTACCCTATGCGCGTCTGGGCCGGAGGCCGCCAGACTGAGTCGGGACGAACCGCCCGGACTCGCCATCGCGTACGATGGAGTCCGGGTAGTTGTACCCTAATGCGTGTCCGGCCCGGAGGCCCCGGACTGAGTCGGTTCCTCCTAATAAAGGAGGAGAGCAGAGATTTTAAACCAAAAAGCCAACCAAGACCAGACGGTATAGTCGACGCTTTCCCGGAGCCAAGCTCGCGACCGGGGCTAGATACGCACTCGGGAGCCAACTCGGCCTACTGCGCTTCCCTCGAGGCGTTTGGCAAGCGTTCGACGGCGCAGCACTCCGTCAGGTCGTGCCGGTCCGTCTGGTGGAAGGCGCACCATCCCGGGCCATTTCCGGCGGCGGGCGGCGCACTTGCGGCCCTTTTGCCGCTTACCGCCACCGTCGTCGTCCTCGGTGGGCGATGTCGCCCCGGGGGCTGGCCGCAGCGGCCAAGGCACGCTTCTAGCGGCCGCCTTGGCTTTCTGGCACTTCTCCTGTCCCGGCGCGAGGCGAACGCGAGGACTCGCCGGCTCCTGCATGATTGCCGGCTACGAGGTCGGCGACTTCACGAGCCACCGCCTCTCCGGGCCGTTGCCCCCGGTGGAAGCCGGGGGTGGCGCAGGAGAGCCTCGCCGCCAGAGGGCTTCCCTGCGGCGTCCCGCCGGCTGGATGTCTTGATGGTGGCGGCACCGTGGAGCGGCGCGCTTGTTCGCGCCTCACGATGAGGCCGTGGCGGACCCAGCCGGGCCACTTAACCGGCTCCTCTCCGCGAGGGAGGTGCCGAGGCCGCTCGGCGGGCGCCACTGGTGAGTCGGCACGTGCAGCGCGCACCGCGCGCCCCCAGGAAGACGTGGGGGAACGCGGTGAGCTAGCCAAAGGGCTAGCATTGTACGGCGGGGTTTAAGCCGCCGACTCC